>OZ023323.1:21965257-22400885 GCA_964007375.1 Ophion obscuratus
TCAAAATCGCCTTTACATTGGCTTTGTAAAAAAAAACAATGATATGCAGATTTTTAGAGAGCTTTTTAAAGCTGCACAGCTGAGCTTGAAAAATCGCCAGCCCTATTTGGAGAACATGAATTAGTCTTTGAGTTGTTCAAGTTCGAACGTAAAGAGCGAATTTTTCGGTTAAACGAAGTGGAGAAAGAAAACTTAGACTTGAGTCAGGGAGCTTAGGGCCTTAGGCCACTCTAGAGGCCGAAAAAATAGGCTTTTTGGTTTTTTTTTTTTTTTTTTTTTTTTTTTTCAGAAAAACTACAAAATCATTCGAGATTACAAAAAGGGTGTTTATCATACATATCAGTGGCTGTATACAATAATTTTTTTGAAGCCATTCATTTCAAAATGGCGGCTGTACAGCGTTTATCTCCAAACTGCATTTTTTAAGACCTCCAGCGTGGCCTAACCCCTTAAATTCAGTAGGATTTTTTTCATACCTGATGTTGAAGATATGAAAAAAAAAATTAATAATGTTTCATACCTGATGTTGAAGATATGGAAAAAAAATTAATTATATATATATTTCGCTCGAGTTGCTGCTCATCCAACTCGTGTCTGCGTAATATGTGTACGTATATTTACTCGACGTATTATTAGAACGTGGTACACGTGGGAAAATACGATACCTTAGTAACATATTCCGACCTCTGTACTCGTAATTGCTATCTCGATGGTGCAGGGAAACTAAATAAATTTAAACGGCGCGGCTAAAATGGAGACGTATGGGTTTATACATAGGGAAACATTTTTTTTTAAATATCGATTTATGGTTCACGACGGATTTTCAAAACATTTCAAATATATTCTCTGAACATTTTAAGTTGATTCCTTCAAAATTGAGGAAGTTATGGGGTGGTAGGTTCCGCAAACCGGCGAACTTTAAGGGATACCTTTACGCGAGAAAAAAATTTCCGGTTTTCATGATTTTTTTTCAAAAGCCAAGTTTTTTAAAATTATTTTTGAGACTTGGGGTATGTCTTATTGCTAATTTTGGCTGTTACATGGTGTTTTTGTTTAGTTATTAATCTTAAAAAATGGCAATGGCACAGTCTTCTAAACGGATTGCGACGAATGTTGTCAGATGGCGTGACACGTAGCGTCGGCGAGATTAACCTGACAAAAAAACAACGAAGATTTTTCTTTCATTAACACTCATACGGAGAATATGAACCAATAAAAAGTGAGAAATGGTGAAAAACGATAAAATGGTACGCTTTGAAACGAAAAGATTCGATTTTTCGAAGAAATGGCTACATTTTACAGTAAAAAATACTTTTTAAAAATTTTCAACGTTTAGGGTTATGTTTTAGACAATAAGGTTGGAAAGATTTATACCAAATGTCATCAGAATCGGTCGATTAGTTTTTTAGCTGTACCTCCGCCGTTTTGAAAGATTAATAAAAAAAAATACCATGTTCTGCCAAAAGTAGCAATAAAACATACCCAAAGTATCAAAAATGGTGAAGAAATCTTTCCTTTAAGGGGTAACACCACTCTAGAGTCAGCAAAAAAGGCCTAAATTTGATAATTTTCTTTCAGAAAATTGAAAAAGAGATCGGCTTTATTTTTTCAGGATTTATTAAATACATATTGAAGTACGTAAAAAAAAATGTTTATTGCTTTTTTGATAAAAACATGGCGGCGACAAAGCCAGTCTTCAAAAACGCCTTTTTTCGACACCTCCACGGGCGGACGTGGAACTCCGAAAGCATAAGAGCTAGAACAAAAAAATTAATTTGTTCTTCATCTATACGTGATTGGCTAGATAAGTACATAGGATTCTTTTAACGGCGGGATAAAGTTAATTCGGCGAAAAAAAGGCATGTTTTTAAGATTTTTTTTTGGCGTAACGAATAGTGTTCGTTTATTGAAAAATTTACATATAATAAAGTAACATTTGAACAACATTCTCCTAAATTTGCATTGCAAAATATTCAAAATTGAGCGAGTGAAAATTAAACCCCGGAGGCGCCTCGAAAAAAAGTTGGTTTGCGGTGTGCACCATAACCCGCAACAGAATCATTTGAAACAAAAAAATCAAAATGCATTTGTTAAAGGAGATGTTTCTCGAGGTAATGACGGGAGGATTTTTTTTTTTTTTTCGATTTTTCGATTTTTCGTGGCACTTGGGAGCCAAAAACCCGATTTTCGCTAAAAAAAATCGGCAATTTGTTGTTGAAAAATTAGTAATTATTTAAAAAAAACGAAAAAGCTCTCGACAATACCTGGTGAATTATGTGAAGAAGTACTGTGCAAAATTTCAAAGCGATTGGTCCAGTAGATTTTGAGTTATCGTGCACACGGACTTCAAATATGACAAGTCTCAGAAAAACGGTTTGAAAAACGCAGAAGAGAAGAGAACGGCATGGAGCAATAGACGCTCAAATACTCATAACTTCGTCAATTTTACTCCGATCGACTTGAAATTTTAACACAATATTCTTGATATATTATGCATTCATTTAAAAAATTAAACGAAAATGAAACAAAAAAATTTAAATACTTTACCCCGCCCTTAAACACATATTGAAGTACGTAAAAAAAATGTTTATTGCTTTTTTGATAAAAACATGGCGGCGACAAAGCCAGTCTTCAAAAACGCCTTTTTTCGACACCTCCACGGGCGGACCTGGAACTCCCCAAGCATAAGAGCAAGAACAAAAAAATTAATTCGTTCTCAATCTATATGTCATTGGCTAGAAAAGTACATAGGGTTTTTTTAAATCAATTTATGCGAAAATGGCACAACTTTTTTTAAAAATTCATTTTTTTCGGCAACAAAATTTGCAGTAATTTGTTTATAAAAAAAAAAGTTTACATTCAATCAAAAAACGGCTATGTACTTCTTGAGATAATTAGATTGTGAAGCTACAGTGAAAATTTCAAAGCAATTCATCGAACGGTTTTAGAGCAGCGTTTCCGCCCAGTTTGAAAAAAGCGATTTCAAGAAAATCGCGTTTAAAGTTTTATAAGTATTAAAACCTTTGAAAATTTCGTTTTACCTCTAATCCGCGGTGTTATCCCTTAAAACAAAAATCAACGAATTTTCTTCCTCGCCTACAAATACCTCGCCCCCTTAATCGCTTTTTTCTCAAAATTCTTTTCAAAATCGGTGACCGATATCTTAAATATCGCTGCACCGATTAACTTAAGATGTTACAAGTTTTTTTTATTCAAAAAGCAGTTGAACGGAGGATTTTTTTGTTCGACCCATCGTTTTTTTATCAACGAAAATGGAGTGTTTTTTGGTAATTCTTTAGATGAGTGACTTTTCCGAAAATTTGTTTTGCTATTTCCTCATTTATTGGGTTATAGATGATAATATTCAGTGGGGGGGGGAGCTAAAATTTTTTACGAGAAAAAATCGTTGAAATTAATTCCGAATTTTTTAATAACCCAAACAAACCCAATATAGCCGTCGAAATGTTCAAAAATGCCTTCCTTTATCACGTGTTTCCGCGAACTTCAAAACCCCATAAACTTTCATGGAGGGAAAGGGGGGTGATTTTCAGCTTCCCCTGACTGAATATCATCATTTATAGCCCAATCAGTGAGAAAATAGCAACAAAAAAATGTTAGGCTCATTTTTGCGGAAAAGTCACTTATCCCAAGAATTACTCTAAATGCCTTTGATTTTTCAATTTCGGATAATTCGTTTCCGAGCAGCAGTGATCACCGCGAAGAACGTTTTTCAAACCATTGTATCTACCACGATTATAAATATTTTACAATACAAAAAATTGTAAAATATACTTGAAACCATACTCTCCACTGTCGGAAAAAAAAACAATTTAAAAACGCACGTTGTCCCAGAAAAAAATCGCAAAAAATTATTTTTTCCTCCGGCCACGCGCCAAGTCTAAACCATTATGCTCGTAAGATCGTTCACCATAGGTCTATCGATAGGCATATCCAATATTTCGCGCTTTTCCGTGCATCCCCAGACAGTTGCAATAGCAATAATTCTCCTGTTTAATGTTTCAGTACCACGATGTCGCGAACGATGTTGAAGGATTCGCCGAATGCCGCGCTCGATAAGAGCTTGCTGTCTCGGTACATGGATCTGCCTCAACCGGACAACAAGATCCAAGCGAAGTACATCTGGATCGATGGAACGGGCGAGGGTCTTCGTTGCAAGTCGAGAACTCTCGATTTCGTCCCGAAAGATCCGAAAGGTAAATGATGAAGTTGAAGTTTCCCATCGTTGGAATGCAACGAAAATTAATATTTATGAATTCCTTTAATCTCTCTTACAAAATTTTTCATACAAAAATCCTTCAAGTATTTTTAAAGATATTTACTTATCAATTTACAATATAAATCTATAATAAAATATTTTTTAAAACTTTTATTTAAATGTACTGTACTAAAAAAATAGAACATAATGTTCGGTAAAACTGAAAGTCAAAACAGTATAATTACGAAATATAAACTACAAAACTGCAAGTGCTTTAAAGGTACATAAACGTAGATATTTTAAAAATGTGAAATATAAATTTTAAAAGCTCGAGGCATTTTTGCAGGAATTTCAAAGTAGTATTAGTACTTGTGACGTTTGACGCTTCAAACTTTTAAAATTTATATTTCATATTTTTAAAATATCGACGTTTATGTATCTTTTAAGTACTTGCACTTATGATCAGTGAGCAAGGAAGGGATTTTTTTGTAGCTATACTGCTTTGATTTCCAATTTTACTGAACATTATTTTTCACTTTTTAGTACCTTTTAAATAAAAGCTTGTTTTAAAAAAGTTTTTTTACGTTTATTTTATTTTATACATTTTAGAATTATAATTTGTTAATTTATTTGCCATGCCAGACCGCCTTGCCATTCAGACATTGGCGTAATCAAAAACCTTGCCTTAGGTTATAAAGGTTTCGCGAGAAACTTTATAAAAGTGTAATTATAAATAGTGCTCAAGTCAACAAAGTTAATGAGCCCAAACTCGATTGTCCTACCATTTGCAATTAGGAAATTTCAGTTCCCATCTCTCGCCACCATTATCAGACTCTCGTTATCATGTTGACTCTGCTGACGAAAAGTAGCACGATTCAAGGAATATATGGAAACTAACACGTTTCCATATTCATCGCGAAAACCAGCATGTTTCGGCTGTCGCCGCGAAAACTAGCTTGTTTGATTTTCACTGTGAAAACTAGTGTAAAAGGAGTAAGTTTAAAACCTTAAGGATCTCATCGCTCGCACAATCTAACCAAAAAGAGTTTTGGTAATAATTACAAGTCCTTCGTGCTCAGGTAAAAATCTGGAAGAATAAACCTTTCGTATTTTTTTTTATGACAATTTTTTGCGCAATGACATTTTAATTTTATACACGTTGCTTTTATTAACATTTTGATACCAATTATCAATTAAAATCGATAGTAGTAATTTTTATAAAAAAATAATATCGAAATTGTAAATATAATGAAATATTTATTGTGATTTTCTATTAAAAAAAATAACGTTATTGAAAATATCATTCAACAAATTTACTGTAATCTTACAGATGGTTATCGTCGAATATGTTTGAAAAATCTTGCTGATGTTCGATTGGAATTAAACCTTTGTCAAGCATGGCCTGTAAATCTTTTTGTTTCTTGGCCCAAGAGGCAATTTTTTATCTGACGTCTGTTTTAATCGGAACATTCGAACATCATTCATGTTTTTGGTTTCTTTTAAACATTTTCATTTCTCGTCCTTCTTGGTCAAAATCATATTTAACGTGGATTGTATCGACGTAAGGTTGAATGGATATTTTCCGAATACTTGCATTTTTAATTGAGGTCCAATTAAAGTTTTTTGAGAGGTCTAAAAAATCGTAAATTTCCGATCGCGGCCAAAGGAATTGGAGTGAAAAAATAGAGGCAAGGCGTAAAAAAGCATGGAAGAAAAGTCGGAAACAATTCCAGTGTACTGAAACATGTTAATTTTCGCGGTGGATATCGAAATCTGCTTCTTTTCGTGGTGACAGCCGAAACGTGCTAGGTTTCGCGTTGAATATCAAAAGGTGCCAGTTTTCGTGTCGGAAGTCAAACCATGCTAGTTTTCGCGATGACATCAAACGTGCTTGTTTTCGTAAGAATTCTGAAACACGCTACTTTTCGTAAGCAGCGTCGATGTGTACTGAAAAGTGCTCGTGATAACAAAACAAATGAGCACAAACTCGACTGTCCTAGTGTATGCTATTAAGGGCGGGGTAAAGTATTTAAATTTTGTTTTTTCATTTTTGTTTAATTTTTTAAATGAATGTATAATATATCAAGAATATTGTGTTAAAATTTCAAGTCGATCGGAGTAAAATTGACGAAGTTATGAGTATTTGAGCGTCTATAGCTCCATGCCGTTCTCTTCTCTTCTGCGTTTTTCAAACCGTTTTTCTGAGACTTGTCATATTTGAAGTCCGTGTGCACGATAACTCAAAATCTACTGGACCAATCGCTTTGAAATTTTGCACAGTACTTCTTCACATAATTCACTAGGTATTGTCGAGAGCTTTTTTGTTTTTTTTAATAATTACTAATTTTTCAACAACAAATTAGCCGATTTTTTTTAGCGAAAATCGGGTTTTTGGCTCCCAAGTGCTACGAAAAATCGAAAAATCGAAAGAAAAAAAATCCTCCCGTCATTACCTCGAGAAACATCTCCTTTAACAAATGCATTTTGATTTTTTTATTTTAAATGATTCTGTTGCGAGTTACGGTGCACACCGCAAACCAACTTTTTTTCGAGGCGCCTCCGGGGTTTAATTTTCACTCGCTCAATTTTGAATATTTTGCAATGCAAATTTAGGAGAATGTTGTTCAAATGTTACTTTATTATATGTAAATTTTTCAATAAACGAACACTATTCGTTACGCCAAAAAAAAAATCTTAATAACATGCCTTTTTTTCGCCGAATTAACTTTACCCCGCCGTTAAGAAGTTGCATTGCCCACCGCTCACCTCCATCATCAGACCAGCTCCATGGTACCATATTGCATCGTCACCAAAGTTACATACGTATGCCAAATTTCAGCTCAATCGGATGCCAGCGAGTGCTTGAAAAATAAATGACAAATTTTAAACCGGAAGACACATACGAACGAAGCAAGTTAAATAAAAGTCTGCAAAAATAACTTTCGTTGCGTTCCAACGATAGCCAATACTCCACGATAGGCGTATAAAAATCCCAAATATAAATCATTCCAAGGCGTAGAGTTAATTTAAAGGGCTATACCAGTCTGAACGCTGAACATTTGGGTGATTTACGGGATTTTTTTGGAAGAAAAGTACTCAATTAAACGTTTCGGAAAATTAAGAATATATTTGACTTTATTTGGCCTATATTACATAATTTTTTCATAGAAAAATATTTAGTTCCAAGCGACTTATGCGCTGCCTTCGGAGGCGCCAAAAAAAAAGTTCCTCCACTGTTGACATGATTCCGGCCGATTGAGTAGCTGAAACCGAAAAAGGAAAAAATGTCGGTAAACTAGAAGGTATTTCCTGTACAATGACGTAGGATTTTCGAAAAATATCAAAATATAACAAAATGGCGCAATTATGAAAAAACGTCTGTTTTCTTGCCTATAAAATGGTCGTTTTTTTCAATGCCAAATCGTCAATTTTCATCCAATCAAAAATATCCTACGTCATTGTAGAGTAAATATATTCAAGAGTACTCAGTTCAAATTTCAAGTCAATCGGATAATTGCACTTTGAGTTACAATGTCAGCAAATACGAAAAATCTCATTTCGAGAAAAACGCGTTTAAATATTGAACTATCGATTAAATACCTACGAGCGGATGCTCTTTAGAAGGCTGCCATTCGGGGAGTATTAGAGATACGGCCTTGACATTTTTTACAGGATATTCTTGAAAGTACAAACTGTCGAAAAAGGCAATTAATCGATTTTTTTTAAGTGTCACACTGGTATAGTGCCTCAAAGGTGGCGAAGAGCAGGCGTCTAACTTTGAGTATGTTGCATCGCGATCAGATTTGCCAACGTGGACTTACGACGGAAGCTCGACGTATCAAGCCGAGGGCGGGAACAGCGACATGTTCCTCTATCCCGTAGCGATCTATCGCGATCCCTTCAGACGCGGCAACAACAGGCTCGTCCTCTGTGACGTTTACAACAGCGACAAGACGCCGAACAAGACGAATCAGCGTTACAAGGCGAACGAGGCAATGGAGGCGGCGAAGAGTCACGAGCCCTGGTTCGGTATCGAGCAGGAGTACACGTTCCTCGACTTCGACGGAAGGCCCCTTGGTTGGCCCAAGAACGGTTTCCCCGGACCCCAGGGACCGTACTACTGCGGCGTTGGCGCCGACAAGGTCATCGGGCGCGAAATCGTCGAGGCTCACTACAGAGCCTGCATGTACGCCGGTGTCAACATTTCCGGCACCAATGCCGAAGTTATGCCTTCCCAATGGGAATTCCAGGTCAGTCTCCCCTCCTCGCGATTCACCTGAACAGACAAACGGAATAATCCAGCGTGCGGATAAAAAATATGGAAATGCTGAAAAATTAAGGGGTTAGGCCACAGTAACGGGTATAAAATCATGTGCGAATTCAACAATTTTGTTTCGTATGAAACTGTGATTCGCTCAAAATTAATTACACATCTATTTAGTATGAATATCAAGCTGTTAGAAAATATATTTTTTTCAATGGACAAAATGGCCGACCACTAATATTTTCTTTTATCTTTTTTTAGGCGCTCCGCGGCGTGACATTTAGCATCCGCAATTTTTTACCTAGAACAAAAAACAAAAATTCTCGTTAGTCTACATGAGAATACCTAGAGAAGTACGTACGGAATTTAAAAAATATTGTTTTATTCAAAAGTTGTAGGTATTTGAACTTAAGAAATGAATTTTCAGTGAAAAATTTCGTTACAACTGCTCATAAACTGCTCATAAAATGAAAAGTTTTCGATTGATCAGAAATTCCGTACGTACTTCTCTGCGAAATGCAGGAACATGACTTTTAAATTTGAAGTAAATCGAGTGAAAATTGTTGAAGTTATTTGTCACGCCAATTGGCAAAAAGCTGTTTCGAGAAGTTTCGAGTAGTCGGCCATTTTGTACATCGAAAAAAAATATATATATTTTCTAACAGCTTGATATCCATACTAAGTAGATGTGTAATTAATTTCATGAGTGAATGACTTTTTCATGCGAAAAAAAATTGTTAAATACGCACATGATTTTATACCCGTTACTGGGGCATAATTTAAATAAAATTTTATTTAATTTAAATAAAATTTAAAAAAAAAACTGAAACTCGAAAAAGAATTTAAACATTATAAAGTAAGAAAAAATATATTAAAAGCAAATGCAGAACCTATTCTTTATTATAACCAGAATTTTTTATGCCGGTGACAACAAATAATAAATAAATATAAACACTTATTTATAATAATAATGATGTGGTTGTGTATCGACGGATCGAATGCACAGAGCTTTACGGTAAATTAGTTTTCATTTTTTTTTTAAATTCCAATGTTTGGCACTGACATAACTTTTTTGTACACAATGAAGAATAATATGAATATTAAAAAGGTACAAAAATATTTATTCTTATACTGTTCAGTTTTGTTGTCGGTTTCGTTTTTGTAATTCTTGCAAAAACTAAATTCTGAAAACATACCAGAGAATTTCCAAAATTCCCTGTTTATTCCAGAAGGAAAGAAATTCCGAGTTCCGCCTGTTTTCTACTTGCGTAACAACCGTGATAATGCAAAAAAAACGAATTTCAAAACATACAACACTAATTATTCCTTAAGGAGAGGGTAGGCGTTTCAGCGTGATAAAAAACCACTTTTTGCGATTTTTTTTTCATCTATATGGATAGAGTAAATTTATTGTAACCTTTTGTGCATTGTTAAGTGTCATTTCAAGAACATCCCGTGAAATTTGTAGGCGAAAATATCCTCAAACAAGTCGGTGACAAAGCTTTTCCAAGAACGCCTTTGGAAAAACACGATTTGCGGTGTTCACTGTATCTCAGCTAGAAATTATCTGAAATCAAGTACCAGTTAAAATTTAGTCAAAGTATCATCAAATCCTCCCCCCAACGGTCTTTGATCATTTTTTTTTCATTTCTAAATATTTGGTGGTCATGTAAAGTGAAAAGTGCTATTTTTCACGAAAAATTCCGCCATTTTGGGGGTGAAAAACCCCCTCAGTGTAAAAAAATCTCAAACTAGCCTTTGGGGGGAATGTATTTTATATGTAGAAAGTGTGTACCAAGTTTGAAATAAATCGGTCATGTAGTTTTCAAATGGCAGTGAACACGGACTTTGAAAAAGTGGTTTCGAGAAAAACGCGTTTGAAGTTTAGAGCAGTCGGAGCTACACTATTAGAGGAGCGGGACTAAATAGTCAATAACTTCGAGAGTTTTGCTCTGATTGACTTGACATTTTGGAATCATATTCTTGAAATGTTTAACTATAAAAAAAGACAAAAAAAAATCGATTTTTCAAAAGTGCAAACCCCTACGCTCTCCTTAATCAGCACGCGTAATTTCAACATTTCAGGTCGGCCCGTGTCTGGGTATAAGCGTGGGCGACGACCTCTGGATGGCGCGCTTCATTCTGCACCGTATAGCCGAGGAGTACGGCGTCATAGCTACCCTGGACCCGAAGCCGGTCGACGGCTCGTGGAACGGTGCCGGTGCCCACGCGAATTTCTCGACCAAAGAGATGCGCGCCGCCGGCGGCATAGCCGAGATCGAGAAGGCCATCGAGAAGCTCAGCAAGAAGCACGTTCGTCACATTCAGGCTTACGATCCCCGAGGAGGAAAGGACAACGAGCGTCGTCTCACCGGACATTGCGAGACCAGCAGTATTCACGACTTCAGCGCCGGTGTCGCCAACCGAAACGTCAGCATAAGAATTCCACGTGGCGTCGCCGAGGACAAGAAGGGATATCTCGAGGACCGAAGACCGAGCAGCAACTGCGATCCCTATGCCGTTTGCAACGCCCTCGTACGCACTTGCATCCTCGACGAATAAAGACCGTATTCCCGCTAACCGTTAACGCCCCTATACGACACGTACGCGTTCGTTGCGAAAGAAAAAGAAAAAAAACAAACAAAAATTAAGCTATTTTCGTGAGGCGTGTGATACGCGCAGACGTGGCTGCATGGCTGTAAACAAGGACAACGAAAAAATGAGCAATGTAAATCAGTGAGAAATCGACCTTACGCGAAACGTCTATTTTTTTATCCACGAATGGCGTATATTAATCGCATTTAGCCAATTCTCGATGTAAATAATGTATTAGATTTTGAAATGTTTCGGATCTACGTTGCGCGAACGTTTTCTTCTTGCTGCGAATTTTAATAGATTTAAACAAAAGTATACTTTGCATGCACTTGATTAATTATCAACGAACTTCAATTTTTTTAAACTATTTTAGCCGCAGGCTCTTTTCCTCGGGGAATCGACCAAACGTGAAATTTGCAGAAATGACAGAATGCAGGAAATACTCCGGCATTTCGTTCGATTCGAAGCGATGGAGAATATGTGCAGTGTAGATACCGATTTTTCGTTGCTACAGTGGAGCTTCGTCCGTAAACCTTTTTTTTTACGGTTCCGAACCACAGGCACACTGTGAAAGTCCACGGAGAACGGTCTCCGCGCGACTCGACTTGGCAAAATTACGAGCCCGAAATATACACAACGTGCGTGCGAATTGAATGTCCACGAATTGAGGAAAGTGTCATTCTTTTAGATTGCGACCTTGACGATAAATGAGAAATTGTATTATTGTATTTGAGAAATCGATAGCCCCGAACGGGCGAATGAAGTTAGGGTGGATGAAATGACTGGCAATGTCGCAACGATATTTAAAGGAATGCCGGAAGTTGAGTTGAAAGTAAAAATGGGCTATTTATGATATATATATATATATATATGTACGAATTTTACCGTGTATGACGTTTTCCGAAAGGAAAGGAAGTAAAGGAAAAACGTCATCTGTGAAGAATGTAATAAAAAGATCTATAGATATTCCGTTGAGCAAGTATATTGTATTCTTTAAGATCCTACCCAACAACGTTGTACAATTGTGGTCGAAGCTAATTTCCCTTACAGGGAGTTTCAAACGTCTTTTTCTCACGTTTGAGATAAAGTGACCGGAAGTAACATCTCGTCGTGTGAAATCGTCGAACAGGTCTATAAATCTTAAGTTAAACTCGATTAATTTCTCAATTGAGGAGCCACAATCGTTTCTTAAGCTTTCGTCGATAAAGTTTTGACGACGAAACGCCTTAAAAGTTAAAGGACACTGAGTTTTTCTTGACGCAGACATCTTCAACAAAATATTAATTTCAATCACAAACAATTACCGTTAAATCGATTTTTTTTTAGAAAACAAATTTAAATCTAAAAAATTCGGCTCAGCTTTTCGTGAAAAATGATGAATGAGATCTCGTCACGCTGAGATTCGCCGGGCTCATTGACAATTTCAGCTGAATTCGCGATTCTTCGTACGGAACTCGGCCGTCAAGACTTGAATTTTTTCCTTGAAAAAATAAAAGGTATAGCGTAATTCACAGCGACTTCGAAATTAAGGGGGATATACCTTCAGGCGGGGTAAAAATTTGCTGATTTTCATTTTTTTTTCAAAAATAAAGATTTCGTCACCATTTTTGAGACTCAGGGTATATTTTATTATTAGTTTTGGCTGTTATATAATATTTTTTTTTATTAATCTTTAAAAATGGCGGAGGTATAGCACGGTCTCCTAAACTGCACTTTCAAAACTGGCATGATGTATAGTTAAAAAACTAATCGACTGATTCGGATAAAATTTTGTATAAATCTTTCTAACCTTATTGTCTAAAATATGGCTCTAAATGTTCTTGAAAAAAGTATGTTTTTGGTACAAAGTGTAGGCATTTTTTTTTTCGGAAAATTCAATCTTTTTGTTTCGAAGTGTACCATTTAATCGATTTTCTTAATTTCTCACTTTTCCTTGGTTCATATTCTGGCTATGAGTGTTAATGAAGGAAAAATCTTAGTTGTTTTTTTTTCAGATTAATCCCACCGGCGCTGTCACGCCGTCTGACAAGATCCATTTTTAACACTTTTAAAGATTGTCAAAATAAATACCATGTAACAGCCAAAAGTAGTGATAAAACCTTAAGTCTCAAAAATAGTGGAGAAATCGTTTCTTTGAAAAAAAATCATGAAAATCGGCCAATTTTTCTCGCCTAAAGGTATCTCTCCCCCTTAAACTTATCGAACGTAACTACGTATAAAAAACAAAGTATCCTACCAAATTCGCGCGTCAAACGCCCAACGCTCCCTGGCGGTTTAAATATCATCGAGCTTTCAACATACGCATTTCTTCCCGCGCAACGAGCTGATCGCGATCAGCAAAAAGCACTCGAAAAAGGCCCTCGATTGCTTGCATTTAGTAACACAACAATGGAAAGTATACGCGTGGTTTATATTTTTCGAACAACGCAGAGACAAAGTACGAGCCTTGCGGATAACGCACAACTATTATACGAACAATTGCGGCAGAGTGGAAATCAGTACAGTGGCAGTTTTCGTATAAATTGCCTATGCCACATGAGTGCGGTGAGAACAGCAAGTGTGTACCAAGTAAAAATGTAACTCAAATGTTCATTCCTGAGGGTGACTCGCGTTTGTCCGGCGATCGGGCCTCCCCGTACTGTCTCGCTGGCAATCAGCTCTATGTAGACCGGTGCGGTGCCCGCGTATTCAGACATCGCCTCCAAGTCTCTGCGAACCAATGTGTTTCGCGTGAAAATTCATTCTTTCACAAAGTTCGTAGAAACGAATACACAGAATCACAATGAAAATTGCAAATCGTAGGAAAAAAAAGCTGGGGATATAGACATTCTGTTTCTGTTAGAACATTGAATAAGTTCTCGCTGTTTTCCAACAGATGGCGCTACCGGAACTGCGTGCGTGTAATTTAAGATGGTAACGCATCTTAAATGGCATAAGAATTTCGGCGAAATTCTTACGCCATTTCGCCGAAGTGTAAACAACTTTTTTTTAATACTTTTTTTTTGTACTTCGACCGCACACTGGGTCGTTTTGCTGATCATAATACTAAAAGTACGTGTCCGTTATGCAGGAGGGCTTTGTGCAACGAGCACCGAATGTACTTATGCGTCCATTGCGGTCAATGTGAATAATAAGTCATTGAAGGAAATGAAGGCGAAAAATATACGTTTTCAACAATTAATCTACCGAAGGGGTCGATTTTTTACTATTTCGAAAACGCTCAAATTCAAACCTCCGAATAAATATACTTTTTGGAAAGACGATCGACACCGACTTTTTTCGTATCTACAAACCTACTTTAAGGTGGTTCGGAAGAAACAATTAAAAAATCGACCAACGTTTAACCTCCTATTTTTTGTGAGAAAGAGATAGTATGTCGTTAACCACGTTGAAATAAAAAAATTTAAGTCACTCCACCGTACCATTTCCGAGATACGAACGATGAAAGTTGACCTAAAATACACGCACTCAAAAGTAACCCCCGAAAAATTGAAGAAGTTATAACTTTACGTAAAATTTAGTCGTTTGACCGAACAAGCAAAACTTCTTATTCGAATCTTCGATTAAGGGACAACACCACTGTGGCGGCTTCAAAAAATCGATTTTTTGAAAACCATCGAGAAAAATCTAAAATACATTTAAGATTAAGATGCCATTGGACCCAGGTCGAAAAAATAATTATTTTCGGAGATATTGAATATTTTGTGGAGCGGTGCAGTGACGTGACGCTCGGGGTCCCGCGCAGCTGCGCGCCTCAGGGTCGGCAGGTATACCGGGCCTTTCCCAGGTCCTGCGGGTCTTTCCCAGGTATTCTTTTGTCTCCCTTCACAAAAACCGGCTATTGTTATAAATATAGTTTCGAAAAAAAGCCATAGGTGGCGATAATTGAAAAATTTTCAAGTCGTCAATCGTCAATCGTCGATATTGCAGCTGATATCGCGGTATTATTATTCAATGATGACCTGAGAAGCCTCATGAAAGTTTTGGAAACGTTGGGTATAACTATCGGCCCAAATTGTTTCAATTTTTGCGTTGAAACCGACGCAGCGCGGATCGAGCTGGCGGAGCGCTCGCTCACAGACGCTGCAAAAGAGGCAAGAAGAGCCTCTACAAGTTCGAGAAAAGATGCTAGGGACAATGATTTGCTTCTTGAAGGCCAGCTATATGGTGCCGGCATCGCTGATTAAAGGTAAAATTTTTTTTTTCCAATTTATCGCATAAATTAACAAACCTAAAACTTTGAACGCGTTTTTCTCAAAACCACTTTTTTGAGTGCGGCACGCAGCAGAACTCGAGCAATTTTTATCCGATCGACTTCAAATTTGGACTGCATCAATAAAACTAGATTATCTAAAGAAGTACATAGGATTTTTTCGATATCTCAATAATGAAAAAAGTTATAGCCTATGTTCGACGAGAAATTTTGCTCGAAAATCGTCCTTTAATTTCAAAAGCGTGCCTATTTTTTAAAAATCAATATTTTTTCAAATCCCTATGTACTTCTCTTCAAAATATCATATTATTAACGAAAACACTCGGTATTTTTTTTTTCAGATCGGCTTTGAAGAGAGTTCTGCTGCGTGCCGCGAACCACTGCAGAGGCAACAGTACCTGACGCGGGAGCTTCCCCAGCGTCACCATGGGGCGTGAAAAATTTGAAATTTTTTTTTTATGTATCTTCAATAAACAACGAACAAAACAATTTTTTTTTCGAATATCTCTTTTTTTTCCCATAAAAAAAAATCTTGAAAAATGGCAAAAAACAGGGGGTCACAGTGGTGTTGTCCCTTAATACGGAATTCAACGCAAAAATTGTAGCTGACCCACCGAGTAATTTTTTCACAATTTATTAAATCTCGCTATGCGGCATATGTCTCTCTCTAAACGGTGATCGGAGCGTCAGCTGTGATTGCTAGGGGAAATTCCTAGACGGCAATTCACGCAGAATGTGATATGAATGTCGCCGAATGCCTACGCTGCAGATCATGCTAAATACAATAAGAATAGAATAAAAGTAATAATAAAACGAAGGATAAAAAATGAATAAAAATATGTTGACTGTAGATCTTAATTTTTTTAAATTGATTATTACGTATAGAAATATACATATGAAGAACGGCTGTAAACATTTTTCTTCAGAAAACTTTAAAATTTCTTTCTGTTTTCGTTCTGTATATTCACCTGAAAATGGAACTTTAAAAACTGTCTAATCAATCTCTTATTATTTATCTGCGTGAACAAAAGCAGATCAATTTTCTGTAAAAAGAGAAACGACCACTTACACGTAATTGTGCCATGTTTTGACATTTGTCGAGTCGTTGAGAGGTGATGTTTGAATTCGTTTAAAGTGAGGTTATGTAGCGTTGCCAACTGCTTAAAACATGAACTCACTAGTAAAGTCGATAATGATCAACCGAGTGCTCAATAACCAATGTCGATTGTAAGTATTTATGAAAATCATCATAAATTTTCATTCTAATTGGTACCAAAATAAAAATAACTTTTTATGAGATTAAATTATATGTATTTTAAGAGGCTATACTAATGTGACACTTAAAAAAAATCGACTTTCCACTTTCGAGATCCCCTTGAAGAATATCCTATAAAAATTTCAAGTCCGTATCTCTAATACTCCTGGAATGGCAGCCTTCTAAAGAGCAACCGCTCGTGGGTATTTAATCGATAGTTAAATCTTTAAACGCGTTTTTCTCGAAATGAGATTTTTCAAATTTGCTGACATTGTAACTCAAAGAGCAATTATCCGATTGACTTGAAATTTGAACTGAGTACTCTTGAATATATTTATTCTACAATGACGTAGGATATTTTTGATTGGATGAAAATTGACGATTTAGCATTGAAAAAAACGACCATTTTATAGGCAAGAAAACAGACGTTTTTTGATAACTGCGTTATTTTGTTAGATTTTGATATTTTTCGAAAATCCTACGTCATTGTACAGGAAATACCTTACAGTTCAACGACATTTTTTCCATTTTTGGTTTCAGCTACTCAATCGGCCAGAATCATGTCAGCAGTGGAGGTACTTTTTTTTGGCGCCTGCGAAGGCAGCGCATGAGTCGCTTGGATCTCAATATTTTTCTATGGAAAAATGATGTAATATAGGTCAAATATAGCCAAATATATTCCTAATTTTCCGAAACATTTAATTGAGTACTTTTCTTCCAAAAAATTCCCGAAAATCACCCAAATTTTGAGCGTTCACACTGGTATAGTCCCTCAAACATTCAAAAGAAAAAAAATTAAAAATGGTTAAAATTGTCAGTTTGCCTTCCGCTTTTTCTACCGAACTACCTTAAAAACCTCAAAGGATTTTTTTTTGTTGAAGAAAAAAAATTCATGATCTTTCTCATGCAAGTACATATTTTCCAACGCATCTCCCACATTGAACAAATGTTTGGGCACTTAATTTTTGTTTCTCTTCAAGTAGGGGTTCAGAGTAGGGGTTTCAGCGTGAAAAAAAACACTTTTTTGCGAATTTTTTTCATCTATATGAATAGAGTAAATTTATTGAAACCTTTTGTACATTGTTGAGTGTCATTTCAAGAACATTCCGTGAAATTTGTATGCGAAAATATCCACAAACAAGCCGATGCCGCGTTTTTCACGAAACCACTTTTTCAAAGTCCATGTTCACTGCCATTTGAAAACTCCATGACCGATTTATTTGAAACTTGGTACACACTTTCTACATATAAAATACCTCCCCCCAACGGTTATTTTGAGATTTTTTTTACATTGAGGGGATTTTCCACCTCCAAAATGGCGGAATTTTTCGTGAAAAATAGCACTTTTCACTTCACATGACCACCAAAAATGTCGAAATGAACAAAAAATTATCAAATACCGTTGGGGGGAGGATTTGATGATACTTTGACTAAATTTTAATGGTACTTGGTTTCAGATGATTTCTAGCTGAGATACAGTGAACACCGCAAATCGTGTTTTTCCAAAGGCGTTCTTGGAAAAGCTTTGTCACCGGCTTGTTTGTGGATATTTTCGCGTACAAATGTCACGGAATGTTCTTGAAATGACACTTAACAATGTACAAAAGGTTTCAATAAATTTACTCTATCCATATAGATGAAAAAAATTCGCAAAAAAGTGTTTTTTTTTCACGCTGAAACCCCTACCCTCCCCTTAAAAATACATTTTGAGTGATAAAATAAGGATAATTGACTACAAAAAACGTCTCTACAAAAAGAAATGTACATTTACCGAAATACAATGATCTGAAAAACGTCTAGGGTCCAATCGACCCCGTATGCAGTCATACTTAATTCGAAAAAAGTCTGCAGCTGAAGCACACAGAATTCTTGTTGAGACTTACAGCGACCATGCTCTGTCGGAAACAACATGCAGAGATTGGTTTCGACGCTTCAAAAAGAATGATTTTGATATATTGAATTGGAGGCATTACTGCATGAAGACATGTCAGACGCTAGCTGAACGTGCAGAATCATTAAGAGTTGATCACACAACAGTTTCGAAACGTTTGAAAGCATTGCGAAGATTTTTTTTTTCTCCAAATAAAGCATTTTTTGTCACGAAACAAACAACGAGAACTTATTCAACATGAACAATTGTTGAATAATTGTAGGCTCAAAAGAAGCAGCCTGATCAAAAGAGCCTTACGGTTGATTGTCAAGCGATTCCTTTCCCAAGCCGCTTTGATTAGGGCATTAAACGTAATTGGTGTTACATCGATCGGACTTATTCCGAAGCACGCACGACTGGTAATCTCACCTGTAGAGCCAGCTCCCAGCCTTGGGCGAGTTCTTTGGTGTGAAGGTTGGCCTTTTCTCGTTGAGCCGCACGATACCCGTTACTTCCACTACTTCGTTCGTTTGGGTTCGCGCCTCTCGTCGATGCTTCTTGTATTGAAACGGTACCCAGCCACGATTTACCAAAATCGTCAAACTATTGCGCGTAACACATTCGGAACGAATTCTCTAAATGTTCCGTACGTAGACTTGATGATGAATATATACATTTATATATATATATATGTATATTATCCGTACTTGCGTCCCTCCACCTCGAAAGGAGTTACGACGCAAAGTCCCGAGTTCGACGTACCAGGCGTCAGGACGCCGCCTGCACCCTCCGCCACTCCCGCTCCTTTGATTATCAAACTTTTCGGCCCGATAGTGAATTCTCTGTCGTGGAGGAAACGGCCGCGCACCTTCACCGGACGATACTCCATGGACTCCAAATCGTTCAAGCTGGGCGAGAATCAAACACGTTCAACTTTTTGGAGCCAAACTCGAGAGTGTATTCTTGGGAACTTATAGTTTGAGGTGCGAAATCGCATCATTATTTTCTCTCGTTTTTATTCATTGCAATGTCATGCACTTTT
Organism: Ophion obscuratus; assembly: GCA_964007375.1. NCBI lineage: Eukaryota > Metazoa > Arthropoda > Insecta > Hymenoptera > Ichneumonidae > Ophion > Ophion obscuratus. The sequence continues at coordinate 21,984,713 of OZ023323.1, forward strand.
TAACAAATTACAGTTTTTTCCTGTACTTTGGTACTGATTTCAATTCTCAAAACTGTCGCACGCGTCTATTGATTTTTGGAAAATTTTCGTGAATTTTTTCTCGGGAAATGTGATCAGGTTGTCGAAAAATTGTTTTGATATTGAAGCGTAGTTTTTAAAATGTTTTACAATTTTTTTATTGAAAAATATTTGCAAATGAGTATTGAAAATACAAAGTTCAAATACAAAAAATACATATTTGTATTGAAAAATATTTGTAAACATATTTGTAAAAATATTCGTAAAAATATTTGTATTGAAAAATATTTGTAAAAATATTTGTATTGAAAAATATTTGTAAAAATATTTGTATTGAAAAATATTTGTACTGAAAAATATTCGTAAAAATATTTGTAATGAAAAATATTTGTAAAAATATTTGTGAAAATATTTGTATTTGTAATTGTAGACGCAATGGTATGTGCGGACCGCTGTTTGAAAAACGTCCTTCACTGTGACCACTGCTGCTCGGAAACGAATCAAACTCATCTCGTTTTCGCACGAAATTATCTAGTGCTTGGACGAAGGAGTTGATAAAATATTGATTTTCGAAAAAATGGCTACAGCCCAAAGTGAAATCATAGATTTTTGGGGAAAAAGAGCGCTCTGTTTTCGTAGATAAAAGAAAAAGCATACATCGAAAAATAATTCCTTCGGTCAAGCACTGATACACTGCTTTTTGATATGCAGAAAGAGCTTGTAAAATTTTAAGTCTATCGTTGCAGTGAATTTTGAGATGCCGTGATCACCGATCTTGAAAAAGTAATTTTGGGGAAAACGCGCTCAATAAACGACCAGATAAACGAGCGGAACTCTCTCATTTTTGTATGGATCGGATCAGATCGACTTTGATCCGTTCAGAATTTTAAACGGATCGAAATTTTGAAAGAATATTTTTGAAGCGTTATATTTCGAAAATTCTACGGAAAACCAAAAAACGATATTTGCGAAATTGTTATATTATAATAATAATGTGTTGCACGGAGCAATAAAATTAATTTCGAATAATAATAATATTACAAAATTTATTTCGAATAATAATAATAATATTACAAAATTCATATTGAATAATAATAATAATATTACAAAATTCATTTTGAATAATAATAATAATATTACAAAATTCCTTTTCCAACAGTAAAAGCAGGAGCCATGTACGGAGTAGAGACTTGGGGAATCGGGGAAGTTGGGGTGTTTGAAAGAATACAGAGCAGATACTGCAAAATGGTGCTAGGAGCAAATAAACCAACCCCGAACTATATTTGGAGAAGGGAGCTGGGTGTGCCAGCAATGGCCTATTTGATGAGCAAGAGTGTTTAGGTACATAAGAGAGGTTCTGAGGATGAAAGATTCAAGATGGCCAAAAATCTGTTTGATGGAAGAGGTAAAGGCAATTGCTAATGAAATGTCATCAAACTGGAGAAAAAACTTGGAAAAAGTGTTAAAGGATATGAGGATAGAGGACATAGTAACAATGATAAGAAAAAGAAGGGAAGAGGATAGAATAGATGAAAATATGAAAAAAGGTTTAAAATGCCTAAAAAAGAAAATGTTTGACGAGGAGGAGGAAAGAATAAGAAAATCGTCATATAATGGCAACTACAAATATATCGTGGAAAATGAGGAAAAGCCATGGAAGTATCGGGCGGAAGAGGCTGTGAAGGGTAGGGATAAAGAAATGCGGGCAAGACTAAGATGCGGAAATATATGGAGGGCGGGAATAAAGCGGGAAAAGGACTGGAGATGCAGAATTTGCAAGGAAGAAAATGAAACAATGGAGTACCTGGTAATATGTGAAAAAGGATGAAAACGTAACAACGAATTGTAACAACGTAACGACGATTACGTTACGACGATTGTAACGACGAAAGCGAGAAAGGAAGCTGAGGAGTGGGTGGAAGGAGTGGATAAGGTGGCGATAAAAGGGGAAATTATAAACATGTTGAGTGGAAATATAAATATAGGGATATGCCAGTATTTCAGAGAAATAGAGGAAGTATGCAAAAAAATGTGCAAGGAGGAAGAGGGACTTAAAAGCGATGGCGATGAGGAGTAAAGTGAGAAAAAGAGAGCAAAGATATGCGGGGAGAACAGAATTAAGGTAGATGTGAGAAAAATGTGTATAAACAAAGCGGAAACTTTTTGTAAAAAAACTTGTAAAGGAAATTGTGCAAATAAAACTCGATTATTATTATTATTATTATTATTACAAAACTCATTTTGAATAATAGTAATATTACAAAACTAATTTTGAATAATAATATTACGGAATTCATTTTGCATAATAATAATAATATAAAATGCATTCCAATGTACACTGCTTTTTGATATGTAGAAGAAGCTTGTAAAGTTTGATATTGAGCAGTACAGTCATTTTAAAGATGTCGTGGTCATCGATTTTGGAGTCATTTAAAAAAAAGGAATTTAATGTTCACTGATTCGCAAAACCTCCCTATAAACACCCACAACTCCCTCAATTTTAAACTGATCGACTTGAAATTTTCAGATAATAATTTGAAAATGTTATATTTTGAGAATCTGTCGAAAACCAAAAATCGATATTTTTGTAAATTGTAAGTAGGTGTGCCTTTGATACTTGACCCGTCCTTTGGAAAAAACGAAGAATTACAAAACCTATTGGAATAGTGATTTGAGAACATTTTTCTCGGATAAAAATCTATTAATTGGGGGAGAAAATGGATTAACGGTAATACAAAATTGGGCCATAATGGACTACTTTAGTGAAGTGGATGGACAATAATTACTCGGCTGGCAAGTCGACCGGGTTTGAGGAAGTTTTTGCGTTCAAATCATCAATCAGTCCAACCTTCCACCTGTGCCTTTGAATTTGCCATGTCCCGAGAACGAACGCCGTAACGGGCATACCCTAAAATGGAACCGTTCATGTATCGAGCGGAAAAAAAGATCATGCGAAAGTATTATGTACGCATATATTTGTACTTGCCAGTAGAAAGTAACCGAAAAATCCGATCTCTTTTTCTTTCCGTGATGCGTACGGCTTTCGGTCCTTGTACAATAGGTTATGTTTTGTACTGTTTCCTCTTTGTACTCTAAGAAATTCTGAACACTTTTGACTCCTCAAGACCGTTTCGTTTTGGCCGTGATAAAAATTGCGAAAATTAATTGTCTTCATGAGTTGAAAAAATCGCATTTTCGAAGCGCAATTCATGATTTATTAACTTTTAATTGTTTGATCGAGCACGGAACGATACAAACAAAACTACCCGGCGGGCATAGACTCGTGAGCAAGGAGCCTAGAGTAAAGGAGTCCAAACTCCCTCCGCGCCTGTATGTACAAAGTTCTCAAGCGGTCGCAGCGTGTAGTGCTCAGTTCCGCCGCAGGCGTCGCTAGTGTTCTTGGAAAACGATAATATATAGTAATACAAAGCTACGCAAGGTCCGAGCTTTGCCTCAACGACCAATCACAAAACTGGGGTGATCGTGTTTCTCTCTCGTATTCACTTGGAACAGTCATGGTGCGTTCTCTCTCGCACACCCGAACGATAATACACCCCAAGTGGGGATTCCTTCCATTATAATATATTATAATATTGTGTACATATATATAATAAATAAAATATAAATAATATTAATAAAGCACATATTAATGAAAGAACTCGTGTTGTTTTATTCACATGGGCCTATTATATAATAAGCACATCAGATATAATAATTATATAAGTACAACACGAGTTATTTTATTATGGAAACATGATTTGCCTGTTATGTTTAATAATATAGCTAATTATAATGTAACGCAAATAAAGCGATAAACCAACCGTAATGTATTTATTATTCGGATGCGCGTTACACTGTTTTTCTGTACAATAATAATAATAATCATAAATAATAATAACATGTAGATGCAAGAAACCGGGCGAATGCGGGAATGTTGGCTCTACATGCTGGGGTTGTCTTTTCAACACGTGCTTATTATATGTGTACCCATGAAAACTAGTGATTTGCTAGTTACGTTTAAAAATGAAGCTAAATATGAATTAAATTAAGCGATGAACCAACCGAACAAGCCGTCAGGCCTAATGGAACCCCAAGCGCGGCAATGACTTAAATATGAGAAGATTATATTTATTGCCAAATGATTGTGTGGCGAAGTTGGTGGAACGCTAGATTACTGTATTAAAGGTCCTGAGTTCGGGCCTCGGTAGTTTTAATTTTATTTTCTTTTGCATTCTTATAGGTATCTGGTTGTACGAGCGAGTTGAAGCAGTTTCAACCAATCAAAGAACTCGTCCAATCCCAAAAGAACTCTAACAAAAATAACATGGAAGAATATATTTTTTAATTTACTGCCATCAATAGTTGAAATTTGTTTTATAATTCTTACCCAGAGTGTTTACTTTTTCCCTTTATCTCATTGACTCGCGAGGAGTAATCTCCATTATTATACACATAATTCGATAGCTGCTGTGCTGGTGTGAACGACAGACATATTTGTGTTTGACAGGCACAAACAATTTTGCCGTCATAACACGTTCAGTTTCACCTTATGGAGTTTTGTATTACTATATATTATCGGTTCCCAAGAACACTAGCGACGCCTGCGGCAGAACTGATCACTAAGCCGCTGCGACCGATTGAAAGAACTGTTTGAGTAAGGAGTGTCGATTCCTTCTCTCTAGTCTCATTGTTCACAAGTTTCGCTTTAAACATAACCTATAAAAAACGATATATCTGTCACAACACCTAGAAACATTGCAATCGTGAAGTGAGCGAACAGAATATAAATAAAGCAAATAGAAGGTTAAAGATGCACAGACATGGACCTCCGGATGTTAAGCCGAAGCCGGAACCGCAAGCCGAACTGGAAAGTCAAATTATCATGCGTTTGCCACAGGTATATCAACCCTCAGTCGCTTTCATAACCTCAAACTCTTTCCTCGACAACTTGCACTCTCAGCTTCTCGCTACATTTTGGTTAACATTCATCAGTTAACGGACCATAATAATAATACTTTTTTGTTCACAGGAACCAGCCAGAATACTGCGAGAGCTTTTATCCTCCGGCATGCCGCTGAAGGACCGATTGTCCATAAAGTTCGAGAGCGACATGCGTTACGGAGAAGTCAGATTCGATCATTGGCTCCTCCATACCAAGGCGAGTTTGTAACCTCAATTTCTTCCGTGCGCCGCTCGATAATTTTTCCAAATTCCTCGGCTTACTCTTCCTCGCTTCAGCTCGTAGATCTCCCGACGGTCGTGGAGTCTCTGAAAACGATCGACAACAAATCCTTCTACAAGACTGCCGATGTGTGTCAGGTATCAGCTTCCATTCTAAGTCCGCCTTCCATTCGTTCCGTATCTACGACTTTCCCCTACTGATGGGAGCGTCTTTTCCGCTAGATGCTCATATGCAAAGAGGAGGACGATCAGTCGCAAACGGACGAAGAGTCACCGGTGCGTCAGAAGAAGAAAGATCCCAACAAGGTGGACAAAAAGTTTCTCTGGCCTCACGGTATTACCCCGCCGGCGAAAAACGTCAGACGGAGGAGATTCCGGAAAACGCTGAAGAAGAAGTACGTGGAGGCGCCGGAAATAGAGAAGGAGGTTAAGCGTTTGCTCAGAGCGGACAACGACGCCGTAAACGTCAAGTGGGAGGTGATTTGCGAGGACGAGGACAATTCCAAACCCAACAAAGTGTCGAATTCCGGGGTCGTCAAGGCCAAGAGGGATATGATCCACAGCAGTGCCTCTCAGAGCGTTGACGTCGGTGAGTACCAAAAAGAAGAAACTACATCGCAATTACCAATGGATATTCTCGTTCGGTCGTTAAGGGGTTACATCTACCTAAAGGCCCGAAAAAAATTGCCAAATGATGAATTTTTTTCTGGGAAATTTACGGTGTAGAAAAAATCGAATTTTTTTTTAACACAAAGGTTCATATGTCGAGAGCCTTTAAAAAAAATTACCAAAAAATACAGAAAAACGAAAACGTTAAATTTTTTCGCTATGTAGCCCGTTAAGGGGTAACGGTACTTCAGAGATTACAAAAGAAGCTAAAAATTTAATGTTATTTAAGTTTGCATCGTTAAAACGCAACAAAAATATTTATTTCCTTCATCGCACAATTTTTTTTAGGCACATTTAGCCTACAAAAGTCACTGTAACATTTTTTAAGGTTCTTACTATCGATTCATAAACTAAACCTGCAAATAGAGTTTAGACAGTAATGAAGATAAAGAAATGATGAAGTAAAGAAGAATTTTCATAAAATTTAGGAATCTTTGGTGCTTGAAGCAAAAAGTAAAGTTAAAAAATGATGTTAATCGATCATCTGGACGAGCGTGACCCCTTAAGTTCTTCCAAATTGCCAATCTGTGATTCCAACACGTGCATGTAATGGCGCAGCGGAACACGATATATTCGGCGAGCCAGTGAGCGACAGCGAAGACGACGACGAGGACGCGAACATAAACGTAATGGAATTGGACGACACGAGCCGATTGTCAGCCGAGAGTCGCGTGTCGGATTCGAATTCTATGCAAGTCCGTTACTCCGAGCGTTCCAGCCAAGAAGTCGTCACGTGCACCGAGCTCGTTACCGAATTCAGCAAAGAAATGTTCCATCCTGATAACAGCAACACCGAGGACGGCAACAAGATCGAGACCGCCAACGACAGTCCGGTGAAACTCACGAAACTCGAGAATTTCCACTCGGAATACATGATTCCCGACAACTACAACGAATCGCTCTCGTCCTCCGCTCCTCGAGGTAATTTCACCCTTTTCGTCTAACCCGTGACTTTGGTCGAAAATTTATATGTAAACAAAATATTTTTAAAAAAGAAGCTTTTAATGTACCAAAAAGTAGAAAATAATTTTTTTTACCAAGTCAGCTCAACTTTTTAAATGTTCAATAAATGTTATCAATTCAGTTTAATTAAACATATTTAATTCGGCACAATAGTAATTAGAAAAATTATTATCACATGTTCATACTCAATTTCAGGATGTTTATTTAAGGCCTTAGGCCACAGTAACGGGTATAAAATCATGTGCGAATTTAACAATTTTTTTCGTACGAAAAAGTGATTCACTCATAAAATTAATTACACATCTATTTAGTATGATTATCAAGCTGTTAGAATATATATATATATATGTGTGTGTGTGTGTGTGTGTGTGTGTGTGTGTGTGTGTGTGTGTGTGTGTGTGTGTGTGTGTGTATGTATGTATATACACACACACGCGCGCGCGCACACACACACACACACACACACACACACACACACACACACACACACACAATATATCGATGTACAAAATGGCCGACTAGTAATATTTTCTTTTGTTATCTTTTTTTTAGGCGCTCCGCGGCGTGACATTTAGCATTCACAATTGTTTACCCAGAACAAAAAACAAAAATTCTCGTCAATCTACATTAGAATACCTTGAGAAGTACGTACGGAATTTAAAAAATATAGTTTTATCCAAAAGTTGTAGGTATTTGAACTTAACAAATGAATTTTCAATGAAAAATTTCGTTCCAACTGCTCATAAACTGCTCACGAAATGAAAAGTTTTCGATTAATCAGAAATTCCGTACGTACCTCTCTGCGAAATGCAATTAGAAACATAACTTTTAAATTTGAAGTAAATCGAGTGAAAATTGTTAAAGTTATTTGTCACGCCAATTGGAAAAAAGCTGTTTCGAGAAGTTTATTAATAAGTATATAAAAATGTTAAATTCGCACATAATTTTATATCCGTTACTGTGGCCTGAGGCCTTAAAATTCAATTGATATGTTAACGGATTTATGTAAATTAAAGATTGTATGTCTAAATTTTGAGCGCCCCAAGCTTTTATTTAGTCACATATAGGTGACTTGGTAATAAAAGCTATTTTCTACTTTCCAGTACATTAAATAAAAGCTTGTTTTTTTTTAATATTTTTTTACATATAAATTACTTTCTACTTTTTAGTCTTTAATTGATTTTACTAGTTAGTTTACTAGTTTACGAGTTTGTATGCGTTAGTGAGATTTTATATGGATGATTAGATATCGTTAATTTTACATGAATAGTTTACCATTTTATGGATTTTTTAAAGTTGAATCATGCATTGTCACCTTTTAGATGCACGTTTGCGAAATTTCAGAGCCCTGAGTAGTCGGGAAGTGGTTGAAATATCGATTTTCCGTTTTGCATCAAACAGAAAGTCTAGTTCAATAAAAGCTTGTAAAGTATATCGCAATGCTTCGTGTTTCAAATAGACTGCTTGCAAACCCGCTTGGACACGCTTCATGGTGAGCTTGCGGAATTGCGGCAACGCCGCCAGCAGCAGGAAATCGAGATCGCGAACATTGAGAATTTGAAGCTGCGTCAGAGGTTTCAAGAGATTTTGGACAATCTTCTCACCCAGGAGATGCAAAAAGTTCAAGAGGTATGCCACGCTCAATTTGTCGCCACTGGAAAAAAAAAACATTCAAGCTCAAACGGTGTTTTTCATCAATTTATTTCTCGTTTCACAGATTCAAGATTTGCAAATGGATTGACGTCGACGCGGTTGCGCACTGAAATCCAACGAATAAACTTTAGAGAACAAAGTTATCGAAATCGGCAATTTGTAGCGGTTGTTGGTGTAAACAATCGTTGATGTAATTATAGTCTATTACAAATGGAGTACACCTCGTATCAATATTTCGAGTTTTTGTTATTATTTTGCCGGTCATAGCGAATTCCTAAAGAGGAAACATTATTCCTGCCCGAAATACGTACTCGCGGCAGGATATTCGGAATGAGTCAAAAATTTTGGAACGAAGAGAAAATCTCGGTCGATAGAAATGTCCTTTCGTACTCTACTCCAAGATTATAGCCATTTGAAAAAAAATAACCAACTTTTCCTTGTCTCACATGTCGTTCTGACTCGAGAATAAAAGTGAAAAACGAATTTTCAGCTGTCGGTCGAGTCGGACTGCACAGCAGAACGAAAAATAAAAATCTCTTCAATTTCAAAAAGCTCAATTCCGTTGATAAAATTAAATGGCGGGTAAAAAAAATCGGCTGGTTGCTTCGTCACATTATCTATATTTTAGATTACATCTACTCTCCGATCTGTATGGTTTCTTTTGCAAATAAAAATCTTACAGAAGACACGAAATAAATAAAAACGCAACGAAGGATCGGCTGATATGGGTTTTTTTTTCTCCGAAAAAAAATCCTCCCATTTCTTCTGACGACGCTTCGTTATAGAATAACTTACGGTATGAGGCATAAATTCGCGAAATAATTAAAGTTATTGTTACGCTACGATGAAGTATCGATTAATGTTACAGTTGAACCCGGGAATAATTCGAGTAGAATGTCTTTCGTGATTTTGGCGTGGGAACAATGGAGTCTACTGTTCGAGCCAAGACGGTAACGTCGAGTTCGGCGACTTCACTTTTATGTTGAACTGCTTGAGGGTCGCCTCCAGCGCTGTATGATTGCCGGAAAAGTACGCCGATACAGCGTTGTGGAAAAGCAGCAATTGTTTGTGCATCACTTTCACCTGTTTGCGAAACAAGTGAATTACGAGTAACGATAAAACTTGACGGTTCGGACGATCAAAATGTGGAATATTGATATGTCTATTATTTCACGTTAGTGACTTTCCCGAAAAATCAGTTAAACCTTTTTTTAAACTATTTTCTCATTAATTTGGTTATAAATTATGGGCAGCACGACAAAACATCACGACCATAAAATATCACAATCCGATTGTTCTCCCCACGCGAGAGTTTGTTTGGGTTTGTTTGGGACACGCGATACAATATCAGTTTGTAATTTTTCTAATTTTCATTCTAATTCTAATTTCTAATGTAATTTTTCTAAAATATATATTTGGTTCTGCAACACTCTGATTGAATAAAAATCCCCCTCTTGCACACTCACCCAAACCAAACCCCCCCCTTCAGCGACACCGCCAAAAAAAGATGTCCTGATTGCAAGTTTCAGGGCTTTCTGGCGATATTTTATCGTCGTGATGTTTTGTCGGGGTGATATTTTGTCGTGTGATTAGGTGACATGGAGCCACGGTCGTATATACAGGTCTGGGCACTCCGTTTAAAAATGCGCCACTCTAAGTGACGCCTCTATTTGCGCATTCCACCGCGGCGCTAGTGAAGGGGAGGCACTTTTGTTTATACCGCGTTTACGGGGCATGGCACGCACGTTGTGTAGTGACGGTCGTATGACGCGTGGCCTAACCTCGTTTTGGCGGGGTGATTTCGAGTGTATCGTAGCCACGGTTTTTATTCAATACGGAATAACAAAAGATGAAGTGTCTATATATTGCGATGCCGAAGCGGTGCATGATTCCGGGATGCAGAAGTGGATACATAAATAACCCGGTGCACGTCTCATTATTGAAAATTCCCAATGATGACTACTGATATTTTCGACTACTTTTCTACCACTACTACTAATGAAAGGAATGCGTGCTACACGTAAATTTCGAATGTTCTTCTTTTCCGTAAACGAAAAAATATGTAATTGGATTGAGCGATAGTTAAATCGGCATATCCATGTCAAAGACGATGAGTATCATTAACTAATGGCTCATCGCTCATATTTTCAGTTTATGCTTTTAGTTTTTGTGTTCGACGAAATTATTTAGGATGTATTAATTTTTCATCACAGCCACGTGAAGGGAAAGACAATTCGCATACGCGCATACATCGCGCTCTGTCGCACATGCCTCCGAGATAGCAGCGCTCCACGCTTTTGCGGCCAGTTCCGCAAAGAGAGGCGTCAGATAGAGGCACGCTTTGGGGTATACGGAATATACGGGAGTGCCCAGAGCTGTATATACGACCGTGCATGTAACCAAATGATGATACTCAGTAGGGGGAAGCTGACATTTTTCATTGACAAATTTTTCTTGAACAAAAACGTTAAAAGTAATTTTGCATTTTTCAAAAACACAATATCGAAGAATAATAGAAGAACGAGATCGGAGTTGGTGCAATGTTGGCGTGTCTGTCGCGTGTGCAGTCGACAGCGCTAAAGACTTTAAGGGGTTAGGCCACAGTAACGGGTATAAAATCATGTGAGAATTTAACAATTTTTTTTCGTAGAAAAAAGTGATTCACTCATAAAATTAATTACACATCTATTTAGTATTAATATCAAGCTGTTAGAAAAGATATATATTTTTTTCGATGTACAAAATGGCCGACTATTCGAAACTCCTCGAAACAGCTTTTTTCCAATTGGCGTGACAAATAACTTCAACAATTTTCACTCGATTTACTTCAAATTTAAAAGTTGCGTTCCTAATTGCATTTCGCAGAGAAGTACGTACGAAATTTCTGATTAATCGAGAACTTTTCATTTTATGAGCAGTTTATGAGCAGAAATTTTTCACTGAAAATTCATTTCTTAAGTTCAAATACCTACGACTTTTGAATAAAACAATATTTTTTTAAATTCCGTACGTACTTCTCTAGGTATTCTAATGTAGATTGACGAGAATTTTTGTTTTTTGTTCTAGGTAAAAAATTGTGGATGCTTAATGTCACGCCGCGGAACGCCTCAAAAAAGATAACAAAAGAAAATATTAGTTGTCGGCCATTTTGTACATCGAAAAAAAAAAGAAAAAAAAATTCTAACTTCATATTCATACTAAATAGATGTGTTAATCACTTTGTCATACGAAAAAAATTGTTAAATTCGCACATGATTTTATATCCGTTACTGTGGCCTAACCCCTTAATGCGAATAGAAAAATCCAACCGGGAAATGTTAATGTTACCGAAGAAGGTGTGCTTTTCTCCCGCGCCAGGATGACCGACAAAATTTGGTACGTGAAGTTTTAGAAAGACTTGCGATGCAATTCACCAATTGCCATAAATATGGCATGCACCCGATCCCGAAGTTTTGCGAACGCTCGACGGAAGAGCGGACGAAATTTATTCTACTCGTATTGACGACGCTCTTGTGTTTACAAGTTCATAAATACACGAGCAACCTATGTTTTCATTTTGCTGTATTGTATACATTTCAAATGTACAAAATGTACGAATACGTTCGAAATGTACGAAAATCGAATGGTACCAAATGTACAAAACTCGCTATTCCTATTTAATCACGTGTTTCCGCCAACTTCGAAATTCCATAACTTTTTATGGGGCGGGAGGGTGGATTTCAGCTTCCTCGGACTAAATATCATCATTTACAACCCAATTAATGAGAAAATATATCAGATTTTATCACACGTGGTTCCGCGAACTTCAAAACCCCATAACTATTTATGGGAGGGTGGATTTCAGCTTCCCCCGTCCGAGTATGATTATTTATAACACAATTAATGAAAAAATAGCACCAAAAAATTTACCCTCATTTTTCGGAAAAATCACTCAAGTAAATAATTACCTAATAATGAGTCATTGAAGTAAAAAAAATGCGGTAAATATACGTTTTCAACAATTAACCTGCCGAAGGAGTCGATTTTTTTCATTTTGCACTATCCCGAAAATGCTCAAACGGGTGGGGATCCAAATATCGGAGGACCAAATATAGATCGACAAATATTTCGAAACGACAGAATTATGAACTCTCAAAATAACGAAGGTTTAATTATTCGAAATGTTATGTTTCGATCGAAGAAAAAATCGAATGACTATAAAGCAAAGCATCATTTATTCGAGAGCTCATTTATCTGAAAACGTATATTCAGATCGTCTGCAATTTGAGACATACAAATATAGATTGGAACAATCCATAACATCCATATCTCCGAAACAGAAAAAAGCGAGTATCTAATATTCGTAATACCGCCTATAGCGAAAAGCAATATATCGAGACGCAAAATATCGATGGTCCGAAATGGCGAATGCCAAAATGGCGAACATGGTATGGATGCCGTCCCGGCCGACCGCTAACGCTATCTGCCTCGATCACAAGTTTTCGCCATCCGGGCCATTCGACATTTTGACCCTTCGCTATTTTAACCACTCGACTTTTTGGCCGTTCGATTTAATGCTTTCTGTTTTTTTGACCCGTCGCTATATTTACAATTCGAAGATTCGTCTTCTCGAATTATTTGGTGTTATTTTTATAAGCAATTCGATATTATGTCTCTCAATATTTTTTAAATCGGTTTTTGTTTTTCGCTATATTTCAACTTCGAGATATTCTTATTCGGAAATTTGATTTACGATATTTCAACCCATCCGAATATTGATCCAACGATATTTCGACTCCCACCCGCTCAAACTCAAACCTCCGAATAAATATACTTTTCGGAAAGACGGTCGACACTGTTTTTTTTCTCTTATCTACAAACCTTCCTCTTTAAAAACCTCAAAAGACTTTTTTATATTTTGAAACAAAAAAAAATCTCTTTCATGCAAGTACGTATTTTTCAACGCATCTCCCACTTTGAACGAATATTTGGGCACTTAATTTTGGTTTTTCTTAAAAAATTAATTTACGGCTATAAAATAAGGATCATTGACGACAAAAAAATGGATATTTACCGAAATGCGATTTAAAAAACGTCTGGGGTCGGATCGACCCCATATGCAGTCGAAGGGTTAATGAGAACCGCGAAAATGCGTTTGTTCACTGTGTTTAGAGAAGAAAAATCCGCGGCACGACTGATCGTTGAAATACTCACCCTATTTTCGTCCAAAAACTTCAACTTTATAGAAACATCCGAACGCAGCTTTTCAAAATGGTGCTTATGTTGGTCGTAATTGTTTTGGGCTTCCGCAAGTCGCAGTGCGTTGCTCCCGTCGTTTTTAGCGTCCTGAGCCAATAGTTCGAGATCGGTCCTGTAGGCGTCGTACTCTATCCTAGGTGCGTGACAAATTTAAATTCGGCGATGATACTTCGATCGTTGATAATCGATAACGATACGCCAAAAATGTCCTGACGTTTCCACGTTTTCCACACAAGTTTTGCAAATATTCCAGGGAGACTGGAGTCAAATAAAGAACAATTTTAAAAACATCAAGTATTTGAAAATGTTCAATATTAAAATGTAATTAAAAAAAACTGAAATTCGATAAATAATTTTAACGCTGTAGATGAAAAAAAATACGTTAAAAGCAAATAAGGAACTTGTTCTTTATTATCAACAGAAATGTTGGTCTGTATGAATCAATAAAATATAAATATAAACACTTATCTACAATAATAACTGTATGGTTGTGTATCGACAAATCGAATGCAAATGTATAGAGCTTTAGAGTAAATTAGTGTCTACTTCTTGAAATTTTCAATGTTTGCACTGACTGACATTGCACGACAATGATAATCCTGCAACTGTCGATAGGTCAGATAATCTCCTACTATATGCTGGAATTTCAGTTGAATAAAAGTCCCACGGTTTTCGAGATTTTGGGCTTTATGTTATTTTTTGAAAAAAGTAATCTGATTTTGGTTTTTCGCATGCCATTTCTACAAATGATACAAAAATGATAAAAAAAGTTATCATTTGTAGAAATGGCTAAGAAGCAAAAGCAGATGATTTTTATCACGAAAACCGCGGGACTTTTACTTAACTGAAATTTCAGCATATAGCATATATATCCACGATTTGACCTTTGACAGTTGCAGGATTATCCATTTGCAACAGGACACCCTTTATAATGAACAATAATATAAATATTAATTTTGATACTTTTCAGTTTTTTTTCACGTCGGTTTTATTTTTCCCAATTCTTGCAAAAAGTAAATTCTGAAAAAATTCCAGAGAATTTTCAAAATTTTCGCATTTTGAAACTTCTCGAATTCTCAAAATTCACGATTTTTCAAAATTCTCAGAACTTTCAACATTATCGAATTTTTAAAATTCTCTGCATTTTCAACATTCTCGAATTTTCAGAATTCTCTAAATTTTCAACATTCTCGAATTTTCAACATTCTCGAATTTTGAAATTTCTCGAATTTTCAAAATTCTCTGATTTATCAAAATTCTCTGAATTCTCAAAATTCTCTGATTTTTCAATATTCTCTGAGTTTTCAAAATTCTGTGATTTTTCATAATTCTCTGATTTTTCAAAATTCTCTGAATTTCGAAAATTCTCTGAATTTTGTAAATTCTCTGAATTTTCCTTGTTTTCCATATACGTAACAGCCATGGAACGTTTTTTTCTCTCCTCCAAAATTCACAGCTCACCTCGCCGTTTCGTACTGCCGAACGGTCAATAACGTGTCCTCGATGGTTTTGTTGCAGAGCGTATTGACCGACGAAACGAAAAAGTTCAGCGCGCCCAACAGAGTCTCCCCGTTTTTCGTCAGATTCCTCTGCGTCTCGGAATTGTACAAAAATTCCTCCTGTAGCTCGGGCGACTTTTGCGCCAGATCCGAAAATGCTTCGCCCAGCGCGTGTTGCGTTTGCACGACGTGATAAAAGTGCGACGTCAGTGCTCTCGAGAGTCGCAAAATATTACAGTATTTTTTCTGCGTGTCGCGCAACAACTCGATCTGCGTCTCCAGTTCTGAAATTCATTCCGACATCGATAAATTACATTCCAGGGAGATTAGAGTCAAATAAAGAACAATTTTAAAAAATTAAATATATGAAAATGTTAAATATTGAAATGTAATTAAAAAAAAAAAAAAATTTGACAAATAATTTAAACGCTGTAGATGAAAAAAAAAATACATCAAAAGCAAATAAGGAACCTGTTCTTCATTATAAACAGAAATTTTGATCTGTGCGAATTAATAAAAAATAAATATAAATAACAACTCGATCTGCGTCTCCAGTTCTGAAATTCATTCCGATATCGATAAATTACATTTAGTGAGAAAATTATAAGACCCCGTGCTTGCGGATGTGACCATTACCGGAATCGACAGTCCGTGAGGATTTTCCAAGTTTCTCGTACATAAGCTGCTTGGTGCACTTGTAAGTCGAAATGCTCCAATTCTTTAGGCTCTCTATCTTACTCTGGGCCGATCGCAGCGTCTGGGTGTCGCCGTTCTGCAGGGGAGTATTCGGCACGAAACTGCCGGCTGCGCCGGAGCAAAGACAAGAGAAGGAACACCTTCGGTTAGGTAGCGTCGAGCGACGATCGTGGACGAAAGTAGGGTAATAGTAATTGTCGAATACGAACGAAGAGAGACCGTACAAACAGGACTCGACGGGGAACTGAGATCGAGATGCATCGTCATGGCTTTTGGCTGGTTGTCCCCGGCACCGTTGTAATTAGTCGGCTCGTGGGGCGGCGGAGTTCCCGTATGCACCGCATTGTCACTCTCGTTTAGCGGCGGCGAGTGTTTCAACATTTCGTGAATACTTCGCTCCATCCCTATGGGACTAACGCTCGTGACACTCAGCGAGCGCCTAAAAGTGTCAAGTCGAAACGAAGAAATGCATTTTTTTATTAGCGCAGACCGCGAAAAAGGCATGCATGTGGTTTCCCAAACAAAAAAGAATTTCCGGAGGATATTGACGGATAAAAAAAACTCACTATTATTTCTTTTGCTTCTGTGCAAAACGGGGAAGTGGAGTATTTTCGAAATTCGGATTGAACGATTGTTTCATATCTTCATCGACGGAAATTGGGATAAACTAAAGATCGTTGGGATGTCGTTGTTGAATGAAAATTAACATTCGACTTGACAAAAGCGAGGAAATAATGAGAAAATCAATCGAAGGAAAATCTCTACCTTTTCGATGGTGGAAACGTCAAAGTAATCTTTCGACTATACTGCACCTATATATCGCAAGGGAAAAGGTGGATATATTCGATCGATAGCCCCTATCCTCATATCCATACGCCTCGCACGTTCGAAGATCCCATGAAATCGCCCACTCGAAACTTTCGCAATGTGCAATAATCGCGAGCCGTCACGGAATTGACGATTCGAGCGAAAACTCAGGGACGCAGCTATATAAATCGAATCAAACACCACACGACGATGTCAAGTACAGCCGGACGGACGGAGGCAGTGACGGCACCAGGCTCAATTTGTACAAACTTTCAGAAAGGAAACAACAAGATAAAATAAAGACATGTATTCGCTCAGGATGCTAGCGACATCTAAGGTTTTTTCCTCGAAGTGTTAGTCGTCGATGTAGGCGCGACCTGGCGGAAAATATTGTACGTGGAAAAGAGTGAGACGATGGAAATGCCGAACTCATGTTTTCCGAGACCTATCTCGAAGAAAACTCTTCGGTGCGTGTGTCGAAAAAAATAATGTATGGTAAAATTTGGTTTGTCGAACAGACGACAAAAGAATATCCCCTTAAAGGAGGAAATACCTTTAGATGGTGAAAAAAATTGCTAATTTTTCATGATTTTTTTAAAAGGAAAGATTTATCCATCATTTTTCAGAATAGTAGTTAGTAGTAACTTTATCACTACTTAGGGGGCGTACACATATTGCATAACGCAAAATTTCCCACCCCCCCCCCCCCCCCCCGCGTAACGGGAGCGTAACGCTTGGCTAGAACCCTCCCACCCATTCTGTTACGTAACGGGTGCTTTGTCGTCAATAACTGCGATTTTTTTCGTAAACCTAACTAATTATGAAAGGATCGGGTTTATACTCATTTCATGAAGTATATATAAATCTAGTTTTGTACCAATTTTTATGACAAAATCTTGAAATTTAACCGAGGTATTTTCCTTGATTTGACGAAAAAAAAATTCTCCTCATTGTCCCATCGATATCTATATGAAAGGTTATCTGTAAATTAAAAGTCAACAATTCGTCGAAATCTATACAAATGTAGCTTTCGTTATGCGTAGAGGTTTTATTATTTTGTTTTTTTCTACAAAATGCCAACAGTTTGGACATTTTTTTTCTATTTTCAAGGCCCTTTTTCTGTAATCAAGCAGTCTTTAAAAATAGTAATTATGAAATATTAACACCGCGGATACGCGGTCACTGCGATTACAAAAATGTTTTTAAAAAAATGGAAAATCGGTTGATAAGTTTTTAAGTATTCGCTAGGACAAGGTCGAACAAATAATTGTGGGAAAAACGCATCCAAGCTTTTCGTTCCGCGTTTCTTGATATAAAGTTATGGTTTTTCTAGAATATTGATACTTACATTGAAATATCTAGTCGCGAGCGATATGACGGTTCTTCATCTTCATGATAGTTCACAAAATAATAAGAGCCTTTACTTTATCTATTGTAAATGATGCCACACCTGTTCTCACTAAAGTGACCATAATTCCGTAAATTTTCGGACTTGTGAATAAAAATGGTGCCAACATATTTTTCAATAATACATGCACTTTCAAGAATTATTTTTGAAAAAATTCCTTCTAATTTTGCTTGGGAGACGTGGGAAAGCTACTGTGCAACTTCTTGCACAGTGACTTTCCCCCTTAACTGACATTGCGTGGATAAAGTTCCGAAAAGGTCCAACCTCCGATTGGGCTGAAATTTTGCACAGACCTTCCTTTTAATAATCTTAAGAGATCCCCCAATAGGGTTTATGGCAACGCTCCACAGTTTTCGAGATATCGATTTTTTATTTTTTTTGCTGCACTCCTACTATATCTATAGCTGACGGGCTCGGCTCTAGCTGTACCTATTTATGTTATCGCGCTCTCCGTGTTGTGCTGATCTTCGCCTAGTCCACGCGTTAGCCCCCCCCCCCTGCCGCTACATCATCATCGTTTACGGTGGAACGCGACTTTATTTTGACATTTGATGGAGGATTGGCGGTGTATGGAGAGTGTGCTTGTGGTATGCATGGCGAGTGTGCTATGTAATATTGGTATCTGGTGTGGGCGCGGGCCCCTCGAATGTGCGAGTCGAATTGTGGGGTGCGTAGAACACTAGTGTGAGCGCAGAGCACCTCGGATGTGCGTGGGGAATAGTGGGGTGCGTGTAACACTGGTGTGGGCGCGGGCCCCTCGAATGCGCGAGTAGAAGTGTGGGTTGCGTGGAACTCCGATGTGGGCGCAGGGCCCCGCGGATGTGCGTGTGGGATAGTGGGGTGCGTGGAACAGTGGTGTGGGCGCGGGCCCCTCGAATGCGAGATCAGAACTGTGGGGTGCGTGGAAAACTGGTGTGGGCGCGGGCACCTCTGACGGACGTGTGGAATTGTGGGGAGCGTGGATTACTGGTGTCGGTGCAGGGCACCCTGGATGTGCGTGTGGAATTGTGGGGTGCGTAGCATGCTAGTGTGGGCGCAACATGCCGCGGGTTCCTGAGCGCTATTCCGACCAGTGAACCCCCCCTTATGGAAAGGGTACGGGTTTCAGCGTGAAAAAAAAAACACTTTTTTGCGAATTTTTTTCATCTATCTGGATAGAGTAAATTCATTGAAACCTTTTGTACATTGTTAAGTGTTATTTCAAAAACATTCCGTGAAATTTGTAGGCGAAAATATCCACAAACAAGCCGGTGACAAAGCTTTTCCAAGAACGCCTTTGGAAAAACACGATTTCCGGTGTTCACTGTATTTCAGCTAGTAATTATCTGAAATCAAGTACCATTAAAATTTAGTCAAAGTATCATCAAATCCTCCCCCCAACGGTCTTTGATAATTTTTTTTTCATTTCTAAATTTTTGGTGGTCATGTAAAGTGAAAAGTGCTCTTTTTCACGAAAAATTCCGCCATTTTGGGGGTGGAAAATCCCCTCAATGTAAAAAAAATCTCAAAATAACCGTTGGGGGGAGGTATTTTATATGTAGAAAGTGTGTACCAAGTTTGAAATAAATCGGTCATGTAGTTTTCAAATGGCAGTGAACACGGACTTTGAAAAAGTGGTTTCGAGAAAAACGCGGCACCGGCTTGTTTGTGGATATTTTCGTGTACAAATTTCACGGAATGTTCTTGAAATGACACTTAACAATGTACAAAAGGTTTTAATAAATTTACTCTATCCATATAGATGAAAAAAAATCGCAAAAAAGTGGTTTTTTTTCACGCTGAAACCCCTACCCGCCCCTTATAATTCTTGTCAACCGGCCGGCGCAGCGATGGTCGGAAGGATTTTATTGCTCAAGCTTGACGAAGATCAGCACAAAACGGAGAGCGCGATAATTTATATAGGTATAACAAGAGCCGAGCCAATCAGCTATAGATAAAGCAGACGCACACTAAAAAAATAACGTTCGAAAATCGATATCTCGAAAACTATGGCGCGTCGCCAAAAATCTTCTAGGGGATCTCTTAAGATATTGAAAGGAAGGTCTGTGCAAAATTTCAGCCCGATCGGAGGTTGGACCTTTTCGAAACTTCACCCAAAAAAATTCCATATAGCAGCTAAATGTAGTAATAAAACATACTCTAAGTCTCAAAAATCGTGGAAAAAACGCTCCTTTAAAAAAAATCATGAAAATCAGCAATTTTTTCCTCACTTAAAAGTATCATACCCCTTAAGGTATTCCCTTCGCGGAGGGCCGTATTTTGTGGGGGCATAGACCGGGCCCTTCAGAATCATTGGTAAATTACAGTGGCGCTTGATAAAAATAAGTCACAATCAATTAATACATCCACCGATAAACTGGAATAGAAAATTTGGCGCAAATTTAGCAGATTTAGACATTTTGCATTTTCTCTGAAAAGTTGATGTTACGAAAATTCTTTTGCTAGTCGGATTTTTTAAAGTTTAATCATTAATATCTTCTGCTAACATTCAGCTGTTTTTATTGTCGCTACGTAGTCTTTATAATTTTTACACGCGTTGAGCAGTTTTATATCAGGCATCTAGAGTTATCTAGCTTATAAATTATTAGATAGTAATGCGGCGAGCGTGCCATCTCCATAAAGTGCTGCATAAATGAGACGATTTTTGGACTCGTAATTTTTCGTCAAAAGTTCGGTAGCTTAGCTTGGAATTTTATCAGTATACTGTGATGTATTTTTACTGTATTATACACGAAAATTAATTAATCGTTAAGTATTCGGGTTCGTGAAAGGAAATGATTAAATTAAGTAATTAATAGAAAACACGTATTACCATCGGTCGGTTAAGAAGAGCAGATAGGAAAATGTGTGACACATCCATGTGGTGGTCCGTGCTGCGGCCTATGCTTCCTCAACCCTTCCTCCATCGAGATTTTCTCTTTTTTCATCACACGACAATGCTGCAATCCGGTCCGTTCGAACGGACGCAACCGATGAATACGTGACACGCGAGTGCACGATTTTCTCAAAGATGTCAACTTTCCCTCGATCAAGCGATTCAATCTAATTCCATTACGTACAAAAAATTGTGCCTTTTTCAAAACGCTCCCAGTGCGTTGTGTTATCAGCTGTGATTTGTGTCGTTATTGTTATTATTATTATCGTCGAACAATTGTGCATCTCGTTCTTTTCCTGTTCCGGTAAGTTCATCCTCGAGTAATTAATATTCCTATAATCGGAAAAAAAATCGATCCACGCGCGAAGCGATGTTTTTTCGTAAGACGATAACCTAAAATTTGCATACAAACGCGTAAGACTCGAGTTCGAAAAAAAAAAATTCAGTCAAAAATCAAAGAATCAATCAAGAGAATCGAAATTTGAAACATGCTTGTACGCACATTTTGAATGAACCCGAACAATTCTCAATGCTTTGGATTGCTGCGTAACAACTTTTCCAAAATGTTCCGCACGTACACTTTTTTTGCCACCCTCCAGCCTTCAACTCCAAAGGCACGATATCAACAACGCTTTGACGGTTTACATCTAGCGGAAATGCAAACTTCCCAGGTCGCCTTGGAAAAGATTCTGCGATTATCGGTATCGAAATAGCGCTTATGTTATCAGAAATGAAAAACAGTCGTTTTCTTCTTTTTCAATCAGTCTAGTGTTATCGTTTCAAGCCCGTGGAGCTCCACATGGTATCCTACATGGTGTAATTGTCAAGCAGTTCTTAAAATCAATCAAGAATAGGCCATGCATGTCTGCAGATAAGGGAACAGATGGTACGGTAAACCTTTGATAAAACGTCGGCGAGTATAGCTGCGAATCTACGCAACAAAACGCTTCCTGGTCACTTTTGTCCAGTATTGCAAACTTATAATATTTTCCAACTTGCACGGAAGAGAAACTGTTGAGGTAGAATACACACGGTTGAGGGTTGAAAGATAATTTCAACATAAAAATGTTCACGTATCCTGTATGGTGATAGCAAATAAATCGTATAACGATAATGTATAATTTTACGTGTATGGAATATCTGGATTCTATGCTGGCCGATCTGAAAGATTGGCTCAGGACCAGTTACCTCCGACATCGACTGCCCGGAAGCAATTCAAAACAGGAACACGACCTGTAAACCGTAAAATGTAGCAAATTTCTTGCTACGTACTACATCAACTATAAATTTGCGAATAATTGTTTCTCTCCCAAGAATTTAGGAGATCCTGCGTCTATTTTCTTCTTAGAGCTTCGATATTTTGTTGATGAACGGAAAGTTCGGTTACGGTACTAAGGGGCTACCTCCACCTAAGGCCCAAAAAAATGGCACAAGTCCTAATTTTTTTCTGGAAAATGGTTGGTGGAAAAGAAACGCATTTTTTCTAACACAAAGGTACATGTATTAAGGGGTTAGGCCATAGGGTATACAATCATGTAAGAATTTAACAATTTTTTTTCGTATGAAAAAGTGATTACTCATAAAATTAATTACACATCTATTTAGTATGAATATCAGGCTGTTAGAATTTATCTTTTCTTCGATGTACAAAATGGCCGACTACTAATATTTTCTTTTGTTATCGTTTTTTTAGGTGTTCCGTAGCGTGACATTTAGCATCCACAATTTTTTACCTAGAACAACAAACAAAAATTCTCGTCAATCTACATTAGAATACCTAGAGAAGTACATACGGAATTTAAAAAATATTGTTTTATTCAAAAGTTGTAGGTATTTGAATTGAGTTGTAGGTATTTGAATGAATTTTCAGTGAAATATTTCGTATAAAACTGCTCGTAAAATGAAAAGTTTTCGATTAATCAGAAATTCCGTACGTATTTCTGTGCTAAATGCAATTAGGAACATAACGTTTAAATTTGAAGTAAATCGAGTGAAAATTGTTGAAGTTATTTGTCACGCCAATTGGAGAAAAGGTGTTTCGAGAAAAACGCGTTTAAAGTTTTAGGTACTCTATGGCCGTGCCAGAGGTGGGCTTACGTTATACGCTCAAAATCGGTGAAAAAAAAATGTCTTGCTATAAATCGAATAGTAACTTATTGTTATGATGATAAAGCACTGGTTTAGCGAAAAAAATGGATTTTTTCAAAATTCTACTGACCTTACCCCTTAAGAGCCTTAAAGAAAAATCACTAAAAAATGCAGAAAAACAATACAAACATGAAGCAGCAGATGGTGAAATTTTCTTTCGCGACCGTTGGCGGTGGACATTAGCTTAAACAGTCTATTCGAAAACTCATAATAATTTTTTTTAACAAATAGGTGACGAATTCAACCTTGAGCATACAAAATCTATGAGAAAAAGTTGTCATTTTTAAGTAACTATTCAAAGACGAGCATCGATTTTGAAAAAGGAGTTTCAAAGGTCCTTTAAGGAGTTTCGATACCAAAATCGAAATGGTTTAAGACGATTGAAATTCATATCACTGAGAGATTAATTTAGGATGCATGAACTGTCCAAAAATTAATCCGTTTCACCACATAGTTTCGGAGATTTTGAAGGTTCAAGTTGAGTTTTGTTCGAGTATTATTAATGAACCAAATGGAGAAATCGCTTAATTTTTTAACACGACATTCCTGACACTAATCGCAGTTTGTTCATTTTTTTTTCATTTAAATCGAAGCATTGTTTTAACCCCTACAGCCCTACAACTAGTGTTTACGAAATGCTACGTGCCATGGCGGTTCAACGTGAACCTTCATCCATTTGGTAATACACGTGGCACTCCGTAAACACTAGTCATAGGGCTGTAGGGGTTAAAATATTGCTTCGGTATAAATTTAAAAAACTGAACAAACTGCGATTAGTGTCAGGAATGTCGTGTCAAAAATTAAGCGGTTTCTCCACTTGGTTTATGAATAATACTCGAACAAAACTCAACTTGAACCTTCAAAATCTCCAAAACTATGTGGTGAAAGGGATTAATTTTTCGACAGTTGATGCATCCTAAATTAATCTCCCGGTGATATGTATTCCAATCGTCTACAACCATTTCGATTTTAGTATAAAAACTCCTTAAATGTTCCGCATTGTATTTTCTGTAAATTTGGAAACTCTGTCAAGTGGTTCTCAAGATATGTCCACCAACTTTGAAAACAGTATCATCTGATGGCGGCCATGTTTTTTAGGTTTTGCTGTATTTTTTGGTGATTTTTGTTTTAAAGGCACTCTATATATGTACCTTCGGTTTAAAAAAAAATGTTTTTCTTTTTCACCAAATGTTTCCCGGAAAAAGAAATCGGAATATCGGGCGTCCCAACACTTCAAATCAACGCTCCTAACAAACTGTCTTGAAAATGTATATCAGGTTTTTCTCACAGATTCTATTCCATTCTTCACTCTTTTAGCATTCGTTCAAGACAACTTGGTAAGAACGTTTTTTTTTTTCTCATTCGAACGCTAAAAGACTGAACAATGGAATAGGATACGCTGAAGAACCTAATATAAATTTTTCGCCATGAAAAATGTGATTGAACAAAGCAAGAAAAGGGTTTTAGCACTTCTCACTAATTACGTGGGATTTGCGATACCCATGTATAGGGTTCTAGGGTTAACGGCGGTATCGTAGCGTCCCTTCCTACTCAAACGTGCCGGGTAACTTTAATTTCCAGCTGGGAGAAATATGGGAACGCAACGTGGACAGCTGCGGAGACTGTGGCACGTGATATGAAGATTTTCAGAGAGCGAAAAATAATTTCCGATCATCCTCATAGAAGAAGCAACGACAATATGAGAAACTTGTCGACTCGTTTGGAAATGCCCAACGCCGAATGTCACGTACGTACGAGTAATGGCAAATTTATACTTACCTCTACAAAACACTGTAAAACTTCATTGCAAGTGAAATTCATTGCGTCACCGTTAACGAATTTTTCGCTCGAGCCATTTCTAATCGTTACTTTGTCAATATAGAAACCCAAACGAACCCAGGATCACAAAATCGTCCGTTTACATTTGCATTAATGTAGAACAATTTGGCTATCAGAGTCCATTGGCTTGATAGAAAGGACAGTCGCCCCAACAAAGTCTCTCACCGGCGACGAAAATGGACGGGATAATACCGGAAATGGAGCAGATTATTAGCCAGCTGGAACGGGGAACCGTCGTGACCAAATTTTTTCAACGCCGGCGACCCGAGAAAAAGACTTTGTTGATACGACGGGAGACCCGACAAATTGTTTGGGCCCGAACCGCGAGTACCAGGCCCTTTGACGGTTCCGGTAAGATTGAGATCGTTGAAAAAAGATGCTGTCATAAAGCTATAATCAAGTTACAACGCATCGAGGTAGATAGGTCGAAACGGGGCTCCGAGCCAAAATCGATTTTTTTTAACGATTCATATCGCGTAGAATTCTTGCAACGATTAACATTACTAATCATAATATTATTATTATAATATCTATTTATATTAATATTATAATTAATATCAATATTATTATTATTATATTAGGTGTAGTAAAAAGAAATCCATTATTTTTGCAATAGATGGCTTTAGTAATCCGTATCTCGCGTTGTACAAGTGCGATCGGATTACGCTAGATGGCGTTAGAAAGATAAAATTTCGTACTAAAATAAACATCTCAGACAGTTTTGTGATTGCTTGACTCAATATTGTTTGAGCGCGCGTCAAAGATGGCCACCAGCAAAGTGAAAATACGCCATGTTTTACAGTTTTTCTTCGATAAAGGCGAAAACGCAAGCCAGGCGGCTGAAAATGTGAATAGTGTTCATGGTCCTGATACTGTAACAGCCAATCACGCGCAATTTTGGTTTCGTCGATTCCGTTCCGGTAATTTTGATGTCAAAGATGCACCACGCTCTGGAAGGCCAATTGTCGAAAATGTCGATAAAATAATGGAAATCGTCGTGTCCGACCGTCAAGTAAGCACTGTTTCGATTGCCCAGGAGCTAAAAATTGCACAAAAAACCGTTTGGAACCACTTGAATAAGGCTGGATACAAAAAGAAGCTCGATGTATGGGTGCCACACGAGTTAACGCAAAAAAACCTCATGGACCGAATTTCCATCTGCAAATCGCTGCTGAATCGCAACAAAATCGACCCATTGCTGAAGTGGATGGTGACTGATGATGAAAAGTGGGTCACTTAAGACAGCGTCAAGCGAAAACGGTCGTGGTCGAATCGCGGTGAGCCGGCGCAAACGGTGGCCAAGCCAGGATTGACGGTCAGGAAGATTTTGCTGTGTGTTTGGTGGGATTGGCAGGGAATCATCTACTATGAGCTGCTCCCCTACGGCCAAACTCTTAATTCGGACCTGTACTGTCAACAATTGGGCCGTTTGAAGGAAGCAATCGCCCAGAAGCGGCCAGCTTTGGCCAATAGGAGAGGAATTGTGTTCCATCGGGACAACGCCAGGCCACTCACATCGATAGTGACTCGCCAGAAGTTCCGGGAGCTTGGTTGGGAGGTTCTTATGCATCCACCTTATAGTCCGAATCTGGCACCAAGTGATTACCACCTGTTCCTGTCTATGGCGAATGATTTTGCTGGTGAAACATTCGCCTCAAGAGAAGCTTGTGAAAATCGACTGTCCCAGCTTTTTTAGCAATAGGGACGAGGGTTTCTATGAGAAAGGCATAATGAAATTACCTTCAAAATAGCAACAATTTGTCGATCAAAACGGTGCATATTTGACCTAAATCGGATCATTCTAACAATGCTGAACAAAGTCTCCAATTTCATGCAAAAATAATGGATTTCTTTTTACTGCACCTTATATTATTAATATTAATATAACAATAATAATAATATGAATATTATAGTATTACCAGACATTTATTGACATCAATGCAGCCGAGTATCCAAATGTGGACGAATCATATTTTTCAGTTGAAATACGCGAAGTCAAAGAGATCCGAGTTGGCAAGAGTTCGAAAGATTTTGAAAAGTGGCCCGAAGATGCAAAGAGGATAGAAAATTTACGATGTTTCGTCGTTTATTACGGATCAGAGTTTCGCCTGAAGACTTTATCGATATCCGGTAAGACGCGCGTCATCTAATGTCTAAATGCATAAAAGAATACGAGAGTTTTCAAAGTTACATTTGTTTTCAGCCCTTAGTGAAAAAGAATGTGAATTATGGGTCAAAGGTTTGCGGCATTTAGTTCAAGATACGATAGACGCTCCATATTCGTTGCTAGTGGAGAGATGGCTCCGGAAAGAATTTTATGCAATGGAAAGCTCCAGAGAAACGTGAGTATGAGATCTTCAGGTAAAACGAAAAAGTAGTTATTGAGCCAATGCTCGTCACGCTTGAAGAGTTGCCTGGTTCGAAAACGACCGATTATCGCTTCTTTTTGTTACAGAGTAACACTGAAAGACGTGAAAACTTTTCTGCCCAAAGTCAATTGCAAAGTATCTACGAACAAGCTCCGGGAGCTTTTTCAAGAGGTCGACACGCGCAATAGGACGGAATTGGGATTCGATGATTTTGTTATCCTGTACAATAAACTAATGTCCGATTACACGGTAAGTTTTAACGTCGAAAAATCGTTATTCCGGAAGGAAAAATTCCTCGTGTAACTTAAGGGGGTATACCTATCTAGAGGCCCGAAAAAGATGGCCACATGTAGCCTTTTTTCTCTGGGAAATGGTCGGTGAAGAAAAAAACGAATTTTTTCAAATGTAGAGCCTTACAAAAATTTACAAGAGCCTTACAAGAATTTTTTCATATTTAGAGCCTTACAAAAATTACCAAAAAATACAGAAAAACAACAAAAACATGAACGCCGCCAGATGAAATTTTTTCGCGACGTTTAGCGGTGGATACCAGCTTAAAGCGTCTATCCGAAATCTAAAAAACAAACGTGTTATTCAAGTTAACGATAAACACGAGTCGTTGATGATCGTCGATTTTTAAAATCTTTTTTGAACAACGTGACGACGAATTAAAACTCCAGCATACAAATTCTATGAGAAAAGTCGTCATTTTTACGTAACTATTCAAAAATAAAGATCAATTTTTAAAAAGTGAGACTGTCAACGACTTTTAAGGGGGAAAATCCCTTTAAGCACCAGAAAATGAGTCATTTTTCATGCATTTTTTTTAAGGTGATAAAATAATCGCATTATTTTGAAATTTTTAAATTATCTTATCACAACTTTCAAGTGCTAACATTTTTTTTTGTTTTTTAAACAAAACAAAGTGGCGGCGTTATAAGGTATTCCTTTAGGCGACTTTTAAAAAACTGCTCATGTTATAGTTCAAAAAGTTATCGATCTATCTGGCTGACATTTTGGGAGGTTTCTCACTATAACAATATTGGAAGGATATACCTATAAAAATATTCAAAAGTATAAAATTAAAAATTAAGTAAGCTTTGTAATCAAATCTTCATATTTTTGACCATTTTCTCGACAATTTTTATCCCAAAAAAGTAATTTATTTACGCGATAACCTCAAAACTTTAGGTATATAGTTCCAGTAATGTTATAGTGAAAAACCTCCCAAAATTTCGGCCAGAGCAATCAATAACTTTGTGAGCTATGACATGAGCAGTTTTTCAAAAGACGCCTGAAGGAATACCTTATAACACCGCCATTTTGTTTTGATTGAAAAAGGGACAAAAAGTTAGCACTTGAAAGTTGTAATACGATAATGTGAAAATTTAAAAATGATGCGACTAGTTTATCCCTTTTAAAGAAATTCATGAAAAATGACTTATGTCCCTTGAAGGTCGTTGACGATCTCGCTTTTAAAAAACCGATCTTCATTTTTTAATAGTTGCGTAAAAATGACTTTTTTCAAAGATTTTGTTCATAGAAAAAAAAACTACCACTTGAAACATGTAATAAGATAATGTCAAAATTTAAAAATTATGCGAATATTTTATAGCCTTCGAAAAAATTAATTAAAAAAAATCATTTTCGGGTGGCTAATGGGATTTCCCCCCTTAAATGTATTGATCTTTCAAATTGGCCATGTTTTTGTTTTTTTTTCTGTAATTTTTAACCTTCTCAATATATGTACCTTATTGTTTGAAAAAATGCATTTCTTATTCACCAACTCTTTCCCAAAAAAAAATCGGAATTTGGCCATTTTTTTCTGGCCCTTTATATAGATGTAGCCCCTTAATAACAACAAAAAATCGTTATTCCGGAAGAAGAAAATTGCCGTGCAACTTAGCAACTTATCAAGCATTCTGTAGAAATCAATGTACTCTAAAACGCTATTTTGAATTTCTCAGCCATTTATGGATCAGAATATTCTCCTGAGTTATTCCGGTGACTCGAAGGGCTTCGAATTGCACGAATTCCAAAGTTTCCTCATCAACGAACAGAACGACGTGACGGGAAACGATTCGTCGAAAGTATCGCGATTCATACGCGAATATCTCCAAGATCCCCAACGAGACGTCAAAGATCCTTACTTCACGCTATCCGAGTTCGTCGATTTTTTATTCTCCAAACAAAACGACATTTGGGATCCGACTTACGATCAAGTTTCCCAAGACATGACGAAACCACTGGCGCATTATTGGATCGCTTCGTCCCACAATACGTGAGTTTTCTCATGGACGATGGACTCCCAAGTAGAGCATGGATATCGGTTTTTCTTTAATATCGAAAAACCGGAATATTGGATAAAAAATCCGATATTGAAAAACCGATATTGAACTCGAATAATGCCGATATTTCCATATCAGAGTTGAAAACATTGAAATATTGTCATTTTTATTATTTCCATCTAAGGCGGGATATTCATTTAGACAGGAAAAAAAATAAATATTGAGGGATTTTTTAACTGAGAAATAATTATTCTACAATTATCAAACTTTAGGTATACTTTGAGGGGAGATATACACCTAGGAGCCGGAAAAAGATAATTTTTGTGAATTTTTTCAAGGAAAACTATTTGAAATTCGGGATTGGGGTTTTAATTATCTAAAAGTATATACATTCAAAAATATGTTTAATATTCTTTATTTAAAAATATCAAAAATATACAAGGATATTGTATGATCCTTGGAGCGTCGTAAAAAAATCTGCGTATACGGTACCCACTGGCGTTTCTTCAAAAATGATCTGAAAAAAAAAACCAAAAAGATTATTAAATTAGATACTATAATCTAGTACTTGTCATAGCCGATTTTGAAAATATCGATTTATGACAAAATGGCGGACGTTTGAACATAAATAGTGATTTTTGAGCCAAAAATTAATTATTTTGCCTATAAAACAAAAACTAAGTAACGGAAAAAAAATCCTATGACAAGTATTAGATAATGGTGTATAGAATACCCACAAAAAACCTCAAGGCAATCGGTTCATTGGTTTTCGAGAAATTTTGGGTACCGATTTGAAAAACGTGGTTTTGAGAAAAACGCGTTTGAAAATTTGGGAATGAATAAATCATAAAATTTGTCAACTTACATGGATTCATCGATACCAGGCCCATAGTGTAGGTCTTTTACGGTCGACGGAATGTTCATAGCTTCTAAATCCTCGACCTCGACCATCTAGGTGTAAATCTCTCCTTAATAGTATATTAGAGTATACGAAACAATTTTTTTAAATTATTTCATCATCAAAATCACGGAGCTGTGGCAGAGTGTTACAGCAAGGTCGCCGCGGGAGTTGCAAATTGGCGTGCAGTCTAGCTGCCCGTAGACTTTGATTTGCAAAAAAGCTCAAACATATTTTCATTTAGAACACGTATAGTTTCTTTGTGACGGTAATTAAAATGAAGAAAATGCAAATTTGTGAAAATGGCACGTATTTACAAAAAAAATCAACATTTCACGCAACATTTCTGTAAAATGTGGATTAAAAAAGTAGTTTTTTTTTTTTTTCAATTTGTCAAAAACAATTCTCGTCAAGTAGAAGGTACCAATATTATCAATATTTCTACCAAGTTTCAACTCAATCGGTTTGATAGTTTTTGAGTAATCCTGCACGCCAATTTCGATAATGCAGTTTTGGGAAAAACGCGTTTGAAGTTCACGCCCGCTCCGAATCCGAGCGGTGAGGCACAGCATTGACGGGCTGTAACGTTTAAAGTTTGTCTAATTTCGCTTTGAAACTTTGGGAAAATATTCTACACGTATAGTTCTATCGTTTAAAGAAAGAAAAAAGAAATCAATTTTTTTATCGTTGTGAATGTATATCCCGCCTTAAGTTACTTTTAGTCGTTTTTTTACTGCGCTCAACAGCCTTAAAATATGATTATCTACATTGAATATTTCCGAATCGTCAACTTATTTATCCACGAGTGTGGAATCAGAAAGCGTCTTTTCTTCCGTAGCTTAGGGGCCGTCCATATATTACGTCATTCTAAATTTGGGGGGGGGGAGGTTCGTCTGCGGATGACGGTAAATGATGGATGGGGGGGGGGGGGGCGTTTCGAAATTGACGTCATTCTTGTGATAACAGTTACTTCAAAATGTACAATAGTATATTGTACAACTAGAGTGGTTTCCCCGCATGAGTGATGAAAAATATTTTGCAAGTACCTAATGGTATTAATTATTGAACTCATTATTTATTTATTTATTACATAAGGTTTGTCTACATTATATTCGCGAAATTCAAATAACAGCGTACCTATGAAAATAGTTCGATCGAGCCAAAATGAATATGGGGAGGATACGGAGATATTACCCGTGATCCAGGATTTGCAAGAATGGGTGAAAACTCCGTGGGAGCTATCCAAAGAAAACTAAAGAATAGGGAAGAATAATATTATTATATTAATGAAAATTGCCAAAGTACAAAATAATAAAAGATGATTCTATAACAAAATTTGGGAGCTATCCAAAGAAAACTAAAGAATAGGGAAGAATAATATTATTATATTAATAAACATTGCCAAAGTACAAAATAATAAAAGATGATTCTATAACAAAATGTTTTAATGTTACCCAATTTTTCTCAAATCCGCAAATGTTTTAATTTTGCCAAACTGGTAATGACGTCAATTTTGCGAGAGGGGGGGGGTCATTAGGAAATGACGATAGGATGATTGTGGGGGGGGGGGGGGGTCGAAAATCAGCAAAAATCGATGACGTAATATATGGACGGCCCCTTACACATGCAATAAGATGAGGGTGTTTCTGACAGAAGAAACTTCAGATGCCTTCGGATTTTTGCGGTCATTGTTTCAACAATCTCAATCTCGT
This sequence comes from Ophion obscuratus, assembly GCA_964007375.1. Lineage (NCBI taxonomy): Eukaryota > Metazoa > Arthropoda > Insecta > Hymenoptera > Ichneumonidae > Ophion > Ophion obscuratus. Next base: position 22,016,974 of record OZ023323.1, read on the forward strand.
TAATTACAGTGGCCATGCTGTTGACTACCTGCCACAAGCCATTTGTTTGCATTCTGATAGCTATTACTGCCCCGTCTTTCAGAAAAATCCATAACCGAATATCCATAAGTACGAATATCCATAAGTGAGTATAGAGTAGAAATGAGTGCCAGAAATGACGGTATTCAACGACGGTACCCAAACAAACCCAAACAAACAAACTCACTCATGGATATTTTACTTATGGATATTTGACTTATGGATATTTGACTTATGGATATTCGACTTATGGATATTCGACGACAGTGATTTCTAGAACTTCCATCTTCACTTTCAAGCTTCTCTACCGTTTTTAATCAAGATTTCCCATAAATATCCGAAAAAAGCTCCGATAGTCCAAGCTCTACTCCCAAGCCCACAATCGTTCGCTGTCCAAATGATGTTACGTGTAACCCCAACTGTCGTCGAATACATTCTTTTTCCCGTGAAAATGCTCGCAGATATTTGATGGGCGATCAAATAAGTAGCGAGAGCAGTTGTCAGGCATACGTGCGAGCGCTCAGATCGGGTTGTCGATGTATAGAACTGGATTGTTGGGACGGCCCGGACGGGATGCCGTGCATATTTCACGGACACACGTTAACGACGAAGATCAAATTTTTAGACGTCATCAAGACGATCAAGGAACACGCATTCGCCACTTCCGAGTAAGTCGTACACTTGTCAAGGAGTGAGGTCTAGTTGGAACGTTAAAAAAAAGGCCTTTTTCCGATTTTTTTTTTTCGGGCAAACGATAAAATAATTTGCAACAAAAGTTCTTCCGTTTAAAAGATATATATTTAATGTAAACATTATAATTTTTTAAAAGAAATATGTTTCAAAATAACCCGATGCGTATCAATGGCCGAGGACGCTGAAAAAAAAATCAGGTTTTGCGGTGATCACTCTCACGCTGTGACGGATTATCTGAAACCAACAAAACAGGGGGGAATCTTTAGTTAATGATATAATACTCCGGTTGAACGAAGGGTTTTTAAAAATTTCCATTTTTCACAAAATGGCGCACGTTGAAAGTCAAAAGTGTTGTTTTGACCAAAATTTCACTTACAAAAATTGACTATAAAAAAAAATAATTGTCCAAAAAAAAATCCTTTGTTCATCCGGAGGAAAACTGTGTATAGCAGAAGTGATAAAAATTTCAACCCGATCGGTAAAGCCGTTCTCGAGTTACATTGATCACCGACTTCGAAAACATGGTTTTGAGAAAAACGAGTTTAAAGTTTTGATTACGATTTGCATGCAGCGTCCACGGCGTCCTTCAAAGTTATGTATTTCGGCGAATAATGGTCTGATTTACATTCAATTAGTCGGAAAATACTCGTAAGATATTATACTCTTAGAAAATGAAAAAAAAATCGATTTTCTGTAAATTCTAACTAGACCTCCATCCTTAATGCAAATACAATATTTTCCGACAAGTCGCAATGACATGGTATTGAAGTTTGCATCGTGCGACTGCAACGGAAATATATTTTCTTCCTGTAGCCGATTTTTTAAAATACATTCAGAGTACGAAAATTACTGGTACGTTTCCGAGGATCCTTTTTGAAAATCTATAACTGGAACCTGCAAAAAAAGATTTTAGATAATTATGAAAATAGAGAAATGACGAAAACCGTGAAGAATTTTCGTTGCTTTGCAACGATGCAAAATTCAGCATGATGCAATGACGCATACTGCAATGCTCGATGCGCTTACGCATATACGTACAAGTTTCGATGATTTCGCAGATACCCGGTGATTCTCTCGATCGAGGACAACTGTACGTTGCCGCAACAAAGAAAAATGGCCGCCGCCATGCAAGAGGTATTCGGGGATGCCTTGCTGGTTCAACCGATCGACAAAAACGAGACGTGTTTGCCGTCACCGTACGCGTTGCGACGTAGAATATTGCTCAAGCATAAGAAACTTCCCGACGGCGTGGACGAGAGCACATTCGTCGTTCCCACGAACGACAGCAAGCAGGAAATGGACCTTCGCAATACAGTGAAAAATGGCATTCTCTTTTTGGAGGATCCGGTCGAGAGAGAATGGAATCCACATTATTTCGTACTGACGCAGAGAAAATTATTCTACACCGATACGTTTTCGAGGAGCACCGACACGGAACACGACGAGGACGAGGATGGCACGATCAATCGCCCGTCCGAGGTCAGTTCTTACGAAGACATTTCAGCGGCCGTTAAGGGAAGGTTCTGCATTGTTGGGCCGAAAATGTTCAATTTTTCACCAATTTTTCATGCGAAAAGTATAAAATACAGAATGTTGGTGTTTGGTATGTTGACTGAGCGGTCGTTATTGAACATCAAAATATTTTTTAAAGTTTGACAAAACATGATGGTGGGAGTGGGAGGAGCCACGTATGTCGGTGCGCGCGCGATGACATTGTTCGCTTGCGAAAGTCCTGAGTCCCGGTCAGGTGATCTGAAGCAAAAAAATCAAACATATTTTTACTTTGTACAATTAAGTTGACCTAGAATCAAAAAGAAAAATTGAAAAATAAAAAAAAATTGAAAAACTCATCACTCTAAATGAAATCAAAAATAAAAAAAATTGAAAAACTCATCACTCTAAAAAACAACTGCACTCTAGCTCAAAATGTTTCTAACCTATAATTTTATAAAGTGATATTTTCTTTATATAATTACGCTCTACATGAACCTACATTTGGTGTAATATCATTGGTTAAAGTATTTTATAGCAAAAAAGGTTATAAGATAATGGCAAAAATTATACCCTTTTGTTTAAACACCTCTAAAAAATGCAACTTTCAATTTTTTTGTCCAAGTTAGGTTCAAATAGAAGGAAAACATGTTCTTAAGGAATCACGACAGTGTAACGAGTTGAAAAAAGCTGATTTTCACGTTTTTCTTTCAATGGTTAAAATACGCTAATCAGTCTGATTTTTTATGTCAAATCAAAGCACTCTTGAAGAACAGAAAATACATTTTTTAACTTTTATTAATCTTTTTTGTACATTTTTTTGAACGGTTGAAAATGTCTTCGAAAAAAAAGACTCCTCACGTAGTACACGGTTGTGGCCGTAAATATTATCTGAGACAAAATTTGTAAAAAGATTATTAATCAGTATGAAAGCTATGGAGGTTTTTTATTAATCAAAATTGACAAAATGGCGGCTGTTTGAAGAAAACGTATGGAATTTAGCCTATTTTTTCGACAGTTTTTCGTTAAGAAAAAAAGAAATTTCAAAGAAAAAAGCTTCTACAGCAAGATAAAGAATGGCGTGAAGAATGTGGTGTCAAAATTTGAGACGGATAGCTTGGAAACTCTTCCTTTGAAAGTGTACACCGTTTTGAAAAACGACATTTCGAGGACAAACGCGTCCGTCCGCGCCAGGATTCACGCCGCTGGTCGAATCCCTTAGTCTGAGAAAGGCTGTAGCAACCGAAATAATTCGAATTTCGCTCCAAAAATTGAACAGTGTCCTTATAACCGCCTATACTATCGAATAATGCAAGAAAATCGATTTTTTTTCTCAATTTTACACTGTGATGATTCCTTAAACGGTCCATGCGAAATCTAAAAACCACACGGGTTATTCAAGTAAACAATTGATACGAGTCGTTGACGATCGTCAATTTTGAAAATAATTTTCGCTACCAACGCGGCGACGAATTGTAACCTGAGCATACAAAATTTATGAAAAAAGTCGTCATTTTTACGTTCCTATGAAAAAATGAAGATCGATTTGTAAAAAGTAAAATGGTCAACGACCTTTATATGTTTCTTATCGTATCTCCTATAAATTTGGAAACAATCCATCAATTGGTTCTCGAGATATGTCCGACGAGTTTGAAAACGGTCTTTCGAGAAAAACGCGTTCAAAGTTTGAAGTATTTTCATGGAATAACTAAAAGATGATACTGTCGAATAAAGATATTAGTGGAAAATGCAATTTTTCGATCCACCTAGGTAGATACAGCCCGTTAACGGAAGGGGTTTCGGGGTAAAAAAACACGTTTTTGCGATTTTTTTCATCTATATGGATAGAGTAAATTTATTGAAACCTTTTGTACATTGTTAAGTGTCATTTCAAGAACATTCCGTGAAATTTGTACGCGAAAATATCCGCAAACAAGCCGGTGACAAAGCTTTTCCAAGAACGCCTTTGGAAAAACACGATTTGCGGTGTTCACTGTATCTCAGCTAGAAATTATCTGTAATCAAGTACCATTAAAATTTAGTCAAAGTATCATCAAATCCTCCCCCCAACGGTCTTTGATAATTTTTTTTTTTCATTTCTAAATTTTTGGTGGTCATGTAAAGTGAAAAGTGCTATTTTTCACGAAAAATTCCGCCATTTTGGGGGTGGAAAACCCCCTCAATGTAAAAAAATCTCAAACTAACCGTTGGGGGGAGGTATTTTATATGTAAAAAATGTGTACCAAGTTTGAAATAAATCGGTCATGTAGTTTTCAAATGGCAGTGAACACGGACTTTGAAAAAGTGGTTTCGAGAAAAACGCGGCACCGGCTTGTTTGTGGATATTTACGCGTACAAATTTCACGGAATGTTCTTGAAATGACACTTAACAATGTACAAAAGGTTTCAATAAATTTACTTTATCCATATAGATAAAAAAAAATTCGCAAAAAAGTGTTTTTTTTCACGCTGAAACCCCTAACCTCCCCTTAAACATTGCGGTTCTTTTCATTCTCTGTAAACTTCGATAAATTCCGTCCAGAGAGGCATTCCCGCGAGGCCCACCTCAAATATCTAGTTCTCTCAATTTCCAGGGAGTGCCCAACGACGAGCTGCACTTTGGCGAAAAATGGTTCCACGGTAAGCTCGGCAGAGGTCGAGAAGAGGCCGAAGAATTGTTGCGACGTTATTCCCACCTCGGAGACGGGACTTTCCTCGTTCGCCAGTGCGTCACTTTCGTCGGTGATTACTGCCTGTCGTTTTGGCGAAAGGGCAAAGTCAATCACTGTCGTATCAAGTTGAAACAGGAGATGGGCCAAACGCAATTTTATCTTATCGATACGAACTGCTTCGACAGCTTGTACAGCCTCATCACGCATTATCGTAACCATCCACTTCGAAGTCAGGTACGAATGAACACTTGGAACGAGCTTCCGACTGAATTTAAGGAGTGAGATGCAGTCAGAGGCGTGAAAAAACGAGCATTTTCAAAAAAAAATTTTGAATAGTATTTAAGTTTGTCCTACAAAAGTGGTTACACAGACTTTTTGGATTATATTTCAACTTGACTTGTACAAATTTTCAAAGAAAAATATTGATCATTTATAACAATCAGCCATCTTTGTCGGACCCCCTTCGGCATGTAGTGCTTTGCGGTGACCATCATAAAATTTTACTGGATCATCTGAAATCGAGAAACCAAAAAAAAATCATTAGTTCAATAATAAATTTAGTCCTTAATCGAAGCTTTTAAAAAAAAATTAACAAAATGGGTCGTTTATTGTTAAAAAAAAATATAACGTTTCAACAAAAATGAAAATCCTTCGATTAAGGACTAGTTTTTAATGCTGTCAATAAGCACACCAAATTTCATCAAAATTCATCGAGTGGTTTTTGAATTATAGTGGTCACCGACTTAAAAACCATAGTTTCGAGAAAAAACGCGTTTAAAGTTTTTCGACGTGGATACGGTATTATATGTTCGTAAAATTTTGAGCTCGATTGATGAAGCAAAACTTTTTTCACGTATTTTGATCCGCTGAATCCAAATATCACAATTTTTTGCCGAAAATGTTAGCATTCAATTCTTTATAGCCAATTGTTAAAACAATTTTTCAGAAATTAAAGTTTTTCCGGATGAATTATTTTTTTAAACATTTTGGGCAATTTTTTAACGAAAGTATTCTTTACAAAATGTTGCTAAAGTTCATAGTTTTTGAGTAATACATTTTTGAAAATTTCTGAAAGAGTTTTCCAATTTTACACTTGATTTATGTATAGAAATACTAATTAAAAAATGACTTACATCGAATCATCAATTCCTGGCCCATACAATAGGGCTTCTGCCGATGTGGAAGCTTCCAGAATATCAATTTGTTGTTGTCTTCGAAGCATTCTGCCTTCCCGGGTATTATCGTTTGCGCGTTTGTCAGCCCTGCCTGCCATGGGGACCCGACGCCCCTTCACTAACTGTGGAATATCCCGGAAACTATTCACCGGATTGACTTGAAATTTTCAGGGAATATTTTCGAAACATACTTCAAGAAAATGTAAAAAAAATCGATTTTTTGAAAATTCCGACTGCATCTTACCCCTTAAAACGGCTCTTACGTTTGTTTCAACGAACGATATCTCACTGTCGTTCAGGAATTCTTGATAACGCTACAAGAGCCGGTGCCTCAGCCGAGCAAGCACGAGGAGAAGGAATGGTGGCATTCGGAGTGCACGAGAACATTGGCCGAGGAAATGTTGAAACGCGTACCTTACGACGGTGCTTTTCTAGTCAGACCTAGCGAAAAGGAGCCCAATTCGTATGTGATATCATTTCGGTGAGTCTTCCCCTCGAACCGGATAATTCGCGCTTCCTTGAAGGACATTGTTGCGAAAACGGTTTTTTCGGCACGTTCGCAGGGCGGAAAAGGAGATAAAGCACTGCAGCATCAAGCTGGAGGGCCGTTTGTACATGATAGGGACCGACCAATTTGAGAGTCTGGTCGAATTGGTCAGCCACTACGAGCGAACTCCGCTGTACAAAAAAATCAAACTCTGCCATCCGGTCAATCAAGAAGTGGTCAGGAGAATGGGCTTGGTCGGTGAAACGCAATGTTTTCTTTTCCAAAAAACCGTCGCGATTAAGACTCGGCAAAAAACGGGAAAATAATTATGGGAATGTGTTTCTACAGGAAGAAGGTGACGGAAGTGTTTATGGAATTCCAGGCTACATGGATCCTACGGGTTTCGCTTCCAAGGTACGTCGCTCTTTCTATTCGCTCGACACTTCTCTTCGTCAGCGTTCAAACACCGCAATCTCACCTGCCCCCTTAATCGTTGTTGACATTCAAGGTCACCGTTAAAGCTATTTATGACTATAAAGCGAGGCGGGAGGACGAACTGACTCTGGTAAAGCACGCTATAATAACGAACGTGAATCGACAAGATGGCGGCTGGTGGCGGGGCGATTACGGCGGCAAGAAACAGCACTGGTTCCCTGCCAATTACGTTGAGGAAATCGACTACCAGGAAAATCAGACGGATGTGAGCCTGTTTTTTTTTTTGTATTTCTTTCGCGGAGGGCCTTGTTTATTGCGGGCATAAGCCCTTCTGAATCAAATTACAGGGCGCCTAAGGCGGGATATACATTTAGACGGGGAAAAATTAACCAATTTTGAGGGATTTTTTTAAACTGGGAAATAATTATTCTACATTTGTTAAACTGTAGGTATGCTTTGATAGTATATTTAAGGAAAGGGTAGGGGTTTCAGGGTGAAAAAAACACTTTTTTGCGAATTTTTTTCATCTATATGGATAGAGTAAATTTATTGAAACCTTTTGTACATTGTTAAGTGTCATTTCAAGAGCATTCCGTGAAATTTGTACGCGAAAATATCCACAAACAAGCCGGTGACAAAGCTTTTCCAAGAACGCCAGCGGAAAAACACGATTTCCGCTGTTCACTGTATCTCAGCTAGAAATTATCTGAAATCAAGTATCATTAAAATATAGTCAAAGTATCATCAAATCCTTCCCCAAACGGACTTTGATAATTTTCTTTTTCATTTCTAAATTTTTGGTGGTCAGGTAAAGTGAAAAATGCTATTTTTCACAAAAAATTCCGCCATTTTGGGGGTGGAAAACGCCCTCAATGTAAAAAAAATCTCAAACTAACCGTTGGGGGGAGGTATTTTATATGTAGAAAGTGTGTACCAAGTTTGAAATAAATCGGTCACGTAGTTTTCAAATGGCAATGAACACGGACTTTGAAAAAGGGGTTTCGAGAAAAACGCGGCACCGGCTTGTTTGTGGATATTTACGCGTACAAATTTCACGGAATGTTCTTGAAATGACACTTAACAATGTACAAAAGGTTTCAATAAATTTACTTTATCCATATAGATAAAAAAAAAATTCGCAAAAAAGTGTTTTTTTTTTCACGCTGAAACCCCTAACCTCCCCTTAAGTATAGAAAACAATTTTTGCAAATTCGTTTATCATTAAAATGGCGGAGCTGTGGGGGAGTTGCGAATCGGCGCGCAGTCTAGCTTCCCGTAGATTTTGAATTCCGAAAAAATAAAATATTCAGTTAGCACATGTATAATTCCTATTTGACAGTAATTAAAATGAAGAAAATGCAAATTTAAGACAATTACACGCATTTACAACAAGAAAAAAAATCATACAAATTTTCAGTAAAATTTGGATAAAAAAGGTAGTTTTTTTTCCAATTTTTTCAAAAACCATTCTCGTCAAGTAGAAGGTGGCAATATATATATATAAAGAAAAGTCCTAACTGACTCACTGACTCATCCACGCCCAGCCCAGACCCTTGGACCTAGAAAGCTGAATTTTTGCATAGGGATTCCTTTTCGGACGTAGACAAGGAATAAGGGATGAAATTCCGAAATTCAACCCCTCAAGGAGTAAAATGGGAGTTCAAAGTTTGCATGGAGAAACAATATTAAATAGACATTTCGACTCGAAACTTCGTAAAAGTACTCCTAAAAACAAATAAGCCAATACGTATTTCGAGATTTTTAAATCAACCTCTTAGGGGATGAAAATAAACCTAAAAATCGATATGCATCGACATATAGAAACTTCAAATTTGGCATGTTGGTTGGTAATTGTAATCAAGTTATCATCGTCCACCAGAGTTGCACGCGCCGCTCTTCCGTGACTGACTGACAGACAACGTACAGCCTAAACTACTGAAGATAGAAAAATTATATTCGATACATATGTTTCTTAGAGGGTGTAGATGTGCACTAAGAAAGAACTTTTTGAATTTCGATGTTTAGGGGGTGAAATGGGGTGTACAAGTTTGGATGAAAAAAATATTGTTTTCCTCGGATTTACTTGAAACGTTGCATAAACACTCAACATGAAAATCAATGAAACGCGTATTTCAGCGTTTCCCAAAAATTCAACCCTTAAGGGGTTACAAGGGGGTGGAAACGTTTGTGTTGAAAAACATTTTTTTGTTGGATTGACTTAAAAATGGCATAAATACTGTACAATACAATTAATGGAATACGTATTCCAATATTTTCGAAAATTTAACCCTTAAGGGGTTGCAAGGGGGTGGAAAAGTTTGTGTAGAAAATCATATTTTTTTGGTCGATTTTACTTGAAACTTGGCGTAAACACTTTATAACGGAAATAACGAAACATGCACTTTAGTATTTCCGAACATTCGACCCTTAAGGTGTTGCACGGGGATGGAACATTGTGTATAGAAAAACATATTTTTTTTAGTCGGATTGTCTTGAAAAATCGCTTAAATTACACTCCCACGACGTCATAAATTCCACGCAGAAAAAGTCACGGCTAATAACTATAACTTTATATATATATATATATATATATATATATATATATATATATATATATATATATACGATAAATAAATCCATAAAAAAAGAGTTACTTTAAGTTGGCGAAATCCGAAAAGTCATAGATTAAACAGACCAACTTAAACTTCTGTGTTTAAAACGAAACAAAGTTTGAATCCAAAATCTACGCGGTCAAAGTCGCGGGTAAAAGCTAGTTATCAATATTTTCACCAAGTTTCAACGCAATCGGCTTAATAGTTTTTGAGTAATCCTGCACGCCAATTTCGGCAATGCAGTTTTGGGAAAAACGCGTTTGTCGTTTACGTAGAATTTGAATTACATTGCACAAGGTACTCGTGGCAACTAAGCACTTGTGTAATCCGTTACAAAGTAATTAAATCATCAATTACAGTAGTAATTGTTATTTATTAATTTAATTACTGTTTGCCCATCTCTGCCTGCCCTTCTGCGCTCTCGCTTCTACCTACGGGCTGTGATGTTTGAAGTTTTTCGCATTTCGCTTTGAAACTTTCGGAAAATATTCTACATATATAGTTCTATCGCTAAAAAAGAAAAGAAATCGATTTTTTGATCGTTGTAAATGTATATCCCGACTTAATAAAAATAAGCCACTATCAATTATTATACCCAATGATAAACTGGAATAAGAATTTTTCCGTGAATTTCGTTGATTTATACGTTTTTACATTTTCTCTGAAAAGTCGCGGCAGCGAAGATTCTTCTGCTCGTCCCGATTTTTTGGTTTTATCATTAAGAGGCGATATACACCTAGGAGCCGAAAAAAGGACATTTTTGTGAAGTTTTCAAAGAAAACTATTTGAAATTTCGGGTTGGGCTTTTATTTATCTAAAAGTATATACATTCAAAAATGTTTAATTTTCTTTATTTAAAAATACGAAAAATATAAAAGGATATTGTATGATCCTTGGAGCGTCGTAAAAAAATCTGCGCATACGGTACCCACTGGCGTTTCTTCAAAAATCATCTGAAAAAAAAAACCAAAAAGATTATTAAATTAGATACTATAATCTAGTACTTGTCATAGCCGATTTTGAAAATATCTATTTATGACAAAATGGCGGACGTTTGAACATAAATAGTGATTTTTGGGCCAAAAATAAGTTATTATTTTGCCTATAAAACAAAAGCTAAGTAACGGAAAAGAAAAATCCTATGACAAGTACTAGATAATGGTGTATAGAATAACCACAAAAAACCTCAAGGCAATCAGTTCATTGGTTTTCGAGAAATTTTGGGTACCGATTTGAAAAACGTGGTTTTGAGAAAAACGCGTTTGTAAATTTGGGAATGAATAGATCATGAAATTTGTCAATTTACATGGAATCATCGATACCAGGCCCATAGTGTAGGTCTTCTACGGTCGACGGAATGTTCATAGCTTCTAAACCCTCGACCTCGACCATCTAGGTGCATATCTCCCCTTAAGGGATTATCACAGTGTAACGAAAAATAGCTGATTTTCGCGAACTTCGCGAAAATCAGTTGATCGTTACACATTCGGTTTCGCGCAAGGAATACCTTAAGAACGGAAAAAGGCGAATCAAAACGCACCATCCGAGTGATAATAATTCAATTCGTTGTTCCCCCCAAAGTCGTCGGATTCTTTGATGCTCGGAAACCTTCAGAAGGGATCGTTGGACATAATGGGGGCAGTGGTGGAATTGTCAGTCGGGGATAAGCCCGGAATGGATTGGATTCTGAGGATACAGAATCCCAGCATGTGTTCGGTCTTCGAAGCCGCGACATCCTCCAAGGATATAGCTCTGGAATGGATGTCCAAGATCAAGGAGACCGCGCAAAACGCTAGTGTTCGGGTAATTCCGATTTTCCCCTATTCCAATCGAAACAAAACATTATTCAGGTCGAAAAGCTACAAGAGCCATTGGCTTTTCTCAAATTCTCCAGGAAAATCAACACAAAGAGATGGAGCGGGCTTGGCGAATAGCCAAAGAAATGTCGAATCTAATAGTTTATTGTCGATCCGTTGCGTTCAATACGGAAAAAATGAAAAGCCGAGGTTTCGTGTTCCAAGAGATGAGCAGCTTTCCCGAGACCAAAGCCGAGAAGCTCGTATGCCAACAGGAAAATCCATTTTTCCTCAAGTATCATCAGGTAAGTGGTGAAAAAAAAAAATGTTTGTCACGAAACGCCTCCATCGCTTCAATCCCCTCGCCTAGCGCTTGAAACGTGTTGGTCATTCGGCGCGATAAAGTCGATTTTTGTTCTGCGATTTTACAGATACAATTCAGTCGGGTGTACCCGAAAGGTCAGAGGATAGACTCGTCGAATTACAATCCGGTTCCCATGTGGAATTCCGGCTGTCAAATGGTAGCCCTCAATTATCAGACCGGTGACAAACCGATGCAGCTCAATCAGGCGAAGTTCCGCCAAAACGGAAACTGCGGTTACGTTATAAAGCCGGACTTTATGTTCCGTGACGAGTTCAGCCCTTACGACAGAAGCTGCCTGCACGACGTCGAGGCGCTCGTTATAAGTTTGAGAATAATCGGTGCAAGACATCTCAGCAAAGCTGGACGGGGCACCGCGAGCCCTTTCGTCGAGGTTGAAGTTGTCGGTGCGGAATTCGACAGCGGCACGAAGCTCACCACCAAAACTATAAGTGAGTCAAAGTTCCGGCGAGAAGACCGAACACCATTGGCATCGCTGTTACGCACGTGGAAAACGGAAAACCCGACAAAACTCGGGGAATTTCTTTTCTCCTGGAATAATCAGGGAAGAGTCGGGCAATTTTGAATATTCTCTGGAACTTTTCCAGAATATACTTTTTGCAAGAATAGGGTGACTATTACGGTGGTTAAAAAAAAACATTAATTGTTTGTCGCGGTACTCAACGAAAAATGTTACTACGGTGTGAAAAAGTATTACAAAATTTGAGAGGTCTAAACATTTTTTATGTAGCGCTCAAACGACTTTTAATATTTTTTTTCGATTTTTCTCCATTTATCATTCCCCGCCGATAGACATAATAATATAATTTTCTCAAAACTTTTTATGCTCTAACGAAAAATGTTACTACGGTATGAAAAAGTAATTCATACAAAATTTGAGAGGTCTAATCATTTTTTAAGGTAGTGCTCGAACGACTTAAAATTTTTTTTTTCGATTTTTCGTCAATTTTTTCCCCCGTCAATAGACATTATAATAGTATAATTTTTTCAAAACTTTTTATGCTCTGTAGCATTTTCTAAGTTAACATGAACAGGTCGTTTTCACTTCAAGTAGTTCGTTTGGGTTTTGTGTACTCTCTCGAACAGAAAATTTAAGAGTATTATGATGGTGAAAGAATAGACTTAAGGGGCTATACCTGTGTGAACGCTGAAAGTTTGGGTGATTTTCGGAATTTTTTGGAAGAAAAGTACTCAATTTAATATTTCGGTAAACTAAGAATATATTTGGCTATATTTGACCTATATTAAATAATTTTTTCATAGAAAAATATTGAGATCCAAGCGACTTATGCGCTGCCTTCGGAGGCGCGAAAAAAAAGTTCCTCCACTGCTGACATGATTCCGGCCGATTGAGTAGCTAAAACCGAAAAAGGAAAAAATGTCGTTAATCTGAAAGGTATTTCCTGTACAATGACTTAGGATTTTCGAAAAATATCAAAATCTAACAAAATGGCGTAGTTATGAAAAAAAGTCTATTTTCTTGCCTATAAAATGGTCGCTTTTTTCAATGCCAAATCGTCAATTTTCATCCAACCAAAAATATCCTACGTCATTGTAGAGTAAATATATTCAAGAGTACTGAGTTCAAATTTCAAGTCAATCGGATGATTGCTCCTTGAGTTACAATGTCAGCAAATTTGAAAAATCTCATTTCGAAAAAACGCGTTTCAAGATTTAACTATCGATAACTATTCCTACGAGCGGTTGCTCTTTGGAAGGCTGCCATTCGGGGAGTATTAGAGATACGGCCTTGACAGTTTTACAGGATTTTCATGAAAATATAAACTGTCGAAAAAGACAAAAAAATTGATTTTTTGAAAGAGTCACACTGGTATAGCCCCTTAATGCTTCTCTATTCGTGGGTAATTTTCGCTCCACAAACTCTTCGATTTCCGACCCAATCAGATAAATTTTGGCACTTTCACTATCGTTCAAACCCGCGATCATTTTTATATTTTTATTTTTACGTGTACTGCGACGTATCTCAATACAGCAACTACTGGAAACAGTCAAATGAATCGCGAAAAGAACTCTCGAATCCGTATGACTTTGTCTTCTTACTCCGAAACAACATATTACTCCAAAAAACACGCATACGTGTTAGACGTTCAGTGATGTGAACACCGTGTTCTTGTTCATCAAGTGGTTGATATAATTTTCACAACCGAATTACATATATTGATTCTTGATCTGCAAGTACAAATTGTTCACGTTAAAAAAAAACATTTAAATAAAAATTGTGTATTGTTACAGACAAAAATAAATCAAGACTTACATTGGATCATGCACTAACATTTCCTGCGTCGAGATAAAAAAAATTAATACTCCGATAATCACGAAAAAAAACATGAAAAAGGCGTTTGAGCACTAACTCAAAAAATGTTTAGAACCCTCAAATTTTGCAAAACTCTTTTTTTTCAACATACTTCAATTTTTCGTTGAGAAAAAGAAATCGATTCTTTTAACCACCCTAGTGACTATATTAAAAATATGGTTCATTCTCTTGGCATTCTATAAAAATATAGTGGTTAAAAAGTATTTTCTATCATTTCGTCGAAAAATGTGCGTTATTTTCGTTTATTTTCATTTTTTAAATAGATAAATTTGAGCGTTTGGTCACGGGAACGAAAACGCTCTGGGATCAGTTGGATCTCTAGTGACGTCACATGCCAGTAAACAGATTGTCATTACGAGTCCTGTGCCGAGTAATGAGCGATTTTCTAGTTCATTTCAGTGTATTTCTGTGCTTTTTCTGTTCATTCGTAATTATTTGTAGTGATAGTTACCATATTATCAACTTTTAAATAAGAATGGAGGGGAAGGTTTTCTGTGCGTCAACTCGGCGGCGATGTAGGTCCTTTACCTTGTTTACTGGCACGTGGCGTCACGGGCGTCACGTGCCTACATATCTGACGACGGGAGCGTTTTGGCGATCTGGTTGAATATTAAAATTTTATTGTCGATTTATATCGTAAATAGTGACATTCGCGAAGGTAAAAATATCGTGGGCATAATATAAAATAATTAACCATCTAAGATGATTATACGCATTTTGACACTCGAACTATGCCATTCAGCGAAGAAGTAAGTGGTTTCCGCCCAACAGCCAAATACTCTATTACGAAAAATGCATTCGACTTGAAGAAAAAAACTGAAAAGTATAAAAAGAAATATTTTTGTATATTTTTTATATTATTCTTTATTGAATACAGAAAAAGTTACGTCAGTGCCAAACATTGAAAATTTCAAAAACTAATTTACTCTAAAGTTCTATACATTTGCATTCGATTTGTCGATATACGACCACACAATGATCATTGTAGATAAGTGTTTATATTAATTTTTTATTTATCGGGACCGACGTAAAAATGTCTGTATATAATTAAGAATGGTTTCTTTATTTGTTTTTAATGTATTTTTTTTTCTTATAGTACTTTAACCTACTTTATACCTTATAACTTAATACTTTAAGGGGGGATTGTCTTTTTTTTCGCAAAATTTACCGCTTTTTGGGAATTTTTTTGTGAAGAAAGTATACAACGGAAAACTTGTGAAACTTGGCATATAGTTTTATTGATCTGTTTACTACATACAAAAAAATTTTTAAACAATTTCATCAAAAAATCCGCCTCCCACCCCCCTCGACGCGCGATGGTCCTTTTTTTATGGTGTGCACGATTACAGCCTTCACGTTCATCCTGCAACAAAAACCCAAAAAGCATTTTACTTTAGACACATATAGCTATCGTTCGATGAAGGGGAAAAAAAATTGACGATTTGGTGACGTTTTGAACTTGAAGTATCGATTTTTCGAAAAAAATTGATCGATTTTTTGTTATAAATAAAAAACTATTAAACGTATTGCTTTTTTGCTTCATCAAACGATAAAAGGATGTCAGCTGAGCATTCTTTCCAAATTTGAAGGCAATCGGTTGAATAGTTTTTGAGAAATCGTGCACACCATCAAAAAAGGACCATCGCGCGTCGAGAGGGGTGGGAAGCGGATTTTTTGATGAAATTGTTTAAAAAAATTTTTGTATGTAGTAAACAGATCAATAAAACTATATGCCAAGTTTCACAAGTTTTCCGTTGTATACTTTCTTCACAAAAAAATTCCCAAAAAGCGGTAAATTTTGCGAAAAAAAAAAGACAATCCCCCCTTAAACACTTACAGTGTTTGAATAATTTTTCGAATTTCAGTTTTTCTTTTAAATTTCATTTTAACATTTAACATTCTCATATATTTGATCTTGAAACAAAGCGATATTCTTTATTCGACCCCAATGGCCCCGGAATGATTGGAAAACTGGTGTGGAAAATGTGGAAAACGTCAAGAAATTTCCGAGTCAATGAATGCGTAAGAACCATTAATTCAACTCGCAAATAATGCGTACTCGTCGCTTCCTTTCAGGCGACAATGGCTTCAATCCGATATGGGACGAAACTTGTGACTTTGAAATTGCAAATCCGGATTTCGCGCTTCTTCGCTTTGTCGTGCAGGACGAAGACGTTTTCGGAGACAGTAATTTTATCGGTCAAGCCACTTATCCCGTGAGTTTTTAACCTTCGATAAACTTTCTCCAAGACAAACGCACACGCGAAAAGACGCGAAGAATGAACGGGATTTTCGTCACGAGATATAGTACAGTCGTGATGTCGCTGAAAAACCCCGGAATCGGAGAAAATTAGAAGAAGGCTAGTTTTTTGACAGGTGATTTTGTAGGTACCGCGGGTGCTAAAACCAAGTTTGCCTAAAAATCGCGGTGTAGGGTTCTGTTTTAGGGGATAAAAGGAGATGGGGGTGGATAAATGCCAAACTACAACCCCTACGAGGTTGGCGCCGTGAGACAAAATGTTCAGAAAATTCCGGGCTTTAGTTTCGTCCACAGCGCCGAAGTCGTGGAAGTTCATTTTGGGGGTGAAAAAGTGGAGTAAAATTTTGAAAAATCAGTTTCAATTCAATAACTTTTTAGAAAAAAATCGTACACTTTTTGTTCAAATAGGAACGTTGTAGCTCTTGAAAAGACGCGTCGATCGAGTATTTTTTTTTTTTTTTGTTTTTTATTGGGTTTGTTCCAGTCGTACAGGGTCCTTCCCTTTTAACGAGCCCCCAATCCGCCTCTACCGCCAATTCCACACCCCCCCCACCTGCGGCCGCAGCCGACTTCTCCCTCTGTATCGTATTCACCATGACATATCTGTCATGGGTATAGGGAAACTGCGGAAAACCTATACCAATACAGCCGGTCATCAAGTTCGCTCCCCAGTCGTGGAACTAGTCTTATTTCGCCGTGAAATGCCGAAGAAAAACATTTCACGACGAAATGTACGCGGCTGGGTTTCGAACTCGGGACCTCCCGGTCCGCAGGTTTAGTGGCGAGCACGCTAACCACTAGACCATCGCACCGGTTCGTCGATCGAGTATTCGATCATCACTCTCCGATAATATCTTCACCGCCAAAAAAATGGTTAAAGAATAAAAAAAATGGTTTTTTGAATAATTAAAAAACAACCGGTTTTTCGTATATGGTTCAAATGTACGAAATGTAGAGAATAATTTTCTCTAAATTTTCGTTCCTATGGACCACCCTTGAATATTGATTTTCCAACCCCTCTCGGGGGTTAAAAATTCAAAACGAAATTATGGGAAAACTATTGACCGCACGAATTCGCCACCGTGGAAGAATTTGTAGCTTGAACCCTCAGCTACATTTTTGTCTACAGCGCCAAACTCGTATCTCTTTATTTTCGGTCAATAGTTTTCCCAGAATTTCGTTTTGAATTTTCAACCCCTGAGAGGGGTTCGAAAAAGCAAAATTCAAGGGTGGTCCATAGGAACGAAAATATAGAGAAAATTATTCTCTACATTTCGTACATTTAAACTATCCCCGAAAAATCGATTGTTTTTGAGTTATTCAATGAACCATTTTTTGTTAATTCTTCAACAATTCTTTTGGGGGTGAAGATATTATTGCAGAGGGATGATCGAATACTCGATTGACGCGTCTTTTCAAGGGCTACGACGTTCCCATTTGAACAAAAATTGTATGAATTTTTCCTAAAGAGTTATCGAATGAAAACTGATTTTTCAAATTTTCACCCCATTTTTTCACCCCCAAAATGAACTTGCACGACTTCGGCGCTGTGGACAAAAATAAAGCCCGGATTTTTCGGAACATTTTGTCTCCCGGCGCCGACCTCGTGGGAGTTGTAGTTTGGAATTCATCCACCCCCATCCCCAAAAAAAAATCCTACCGCCTGACTTTCAGTCAAACTTGGTTTTAGCACTCGCGGCACCTACAAAACCACCTGTCAAAAAACTAGCCTTCTAACGTTTTCCAATCCCGATATACGGCACTACTGTACTAATAACAATTCTCGCCTGCAAAGAAGCTCGGCAACTCAATCGCTTTATTTGATTTTCAGGTGCGCTGCTTAAGAACCGGATACAGGAGTGTCACATTGAAAAATAATTACAGCGAAGATCTTGAACTCGCTGCACTTCTCGTCCATATCAGGATCGCTGTGATAACCGTAAGATAAAACTAAGATTGTGCTACAATGTTAATCGATACCGAAGCAACGACGGAACGTTGACACAACGGCGCCCGTTGGTCGTGCGAAAATTTCTCGACAAGTAAGACAGATCTTCCCTCGAATGTCCGTTATTTATCCAAATAATCCTATTGTGCAATATAAATTTATTCCCACGGTGGAGAAGTGATATTTCGCGTAATGAAAATAGTGTTTACGTTTCGCCACATTGGAATCTCAAACAAAGGGATTAGGCTACTGTAACGACCCAAAAATCCGAGTTTGAAAAAATTAATTTTCATTAATTTCAAATATATTGAAATTTAACCAGTATACTGGGATGTATTTCCACTTGATTATGGACGAAAATCAGTTAACCGTTCAATATTCGTATCCGTGAAAGAAATACCTTAAGGCGGGATATACATTCAGACGGGAAAAAATTAGGTAAATTTGAGGGATTTTTCAAACTAAGAAATAATTATTCTACATTTATCAAACTGTAAGTATACTTTAATAGTATATTTATGTATAGAAAACAATATTTTTTTATTCATTTGTCATCAAAATGGCGGAGCTGTGGCAGAGTGTTACAGCAAGGTTGCTTTCACCACGAAAAGAAGCAGATTTCGATATTCACCGCGGCAATTAACATGTTTCAGTAACACTGGAATTGTTTCCGACTTTTCTTCCGTGCTTTTTTACTCCAATTCCTTTGACCGCAATCAGAAATTTACGATTTTTTAGACCTCAAAAAATTTGAATTGGACTTCAATTAAAATTGCAAGTATTCGGGAAATATCCATTCAACTTTACGTCGAAACAATCCACGTTAAATATGATTTTGACCAAGGACGAGAGATGAAAATCTTGTAAAAGAAACAAAAACATGGATGATGTTCGAATGTTCCAATTAAAACAGACGTCAGATAAAAAATTGCCTCTTGCACCAAGAAAAAAAAGATCTACAGGCCATGCTTGACAGAGGTTTAATTCCAATCGAACATCAGCAAGATTTTTCAAACATATTCGACGATAACCATCTGTAAGATTACAGTAAATATGTTGAATGATATTTTCAATAACGTAATTTTTTAAATAGAAAATCACAATAAATATTTCATTATATTTACAATTTCGATATTATTTTTTTTATAAAAATTACTACTATCGATTTTAATTGATAATTATTATCATAATGTTAATAAAAGCAACGAGTATAAAATTAAAATGTCATTACGCAAAAAATTGTTATATTTAAAAAAAATACTAATGGTTTATTTTTCCAGATTTTTATCTGAGCACGAAGGACTTTAAATTCTCACCAAAACTCGTTTTGGTTAGATTGTGCGAGCGATGAGATCCTTAAGGTTTTAAACTTACTCCTTTTACACTAGTTTTTACAGTGAAAATCAAAGAAGCTAGTTTTCGCGGTGACAGCCGAAACATGCTGGTTTTCGCGCAGAATACGGAAACGTGCTAATTTCCGTGGCGAAACCATAATCATGCTAGTTTTTGTAAGAACATTGAATCATGCTAATTTTCGTAAGCAGCGTCGATATATAGTTTTATCGTTTAAAGGGGAAAAAATCGATTTTTTAATCGTTGTAAATGTATATTCCGCCTTAATTGCACCGTAACAACTTTTTCCCCGAATAGATGCAGCGTTACCTTTGAAATGTACATTGTATCAACTACATTTGTTTTCCTTTTCAATGCGCAAACTTGGAGCCTTACATGGTGCCTAAGGTCTGAAAGAAAGTTGTTGATTGACGCGAATTCGTAATTTCAGGATTCAAGCGGAAATCATACGGTAAGGGATAACTCTGTGGGTTCGTCGAGTGAACGAAACGTAACGCCACCGGTGCGAAGCTACCTTAGAAAACTGAACGCACATTGTTTTTTTTTTCTTTCTTCCATGGAAACATATCAATCTTGTATATATTATTAACCGAGTCAATAACGTTAATGCCGATAGCTTTTTAACGTTGACTTAATTTAGGGATACATGGATTATACTTAATGCTGGACGTGTCCATCCCCCACTCGGAAATAAGCTCGTCGAACGATTGCAGTTGATGCGCAAGTACGCAATGATAAATCGCCCTAAAATATTATCCAATTCGAGTCCGATGTAATTCCAAAAAATTAAAATTAAAATTAAAGTATGACTATGGGCTTCGGATACTGAGATAAGGTAGGTTTTTAAGGACAATCAGATTACGAGAAGAAGAAAAAACAAAATATGGAGAATGCAGAAATATTTTATATCCGATTATTGTCCTGTACTTGTATAAGTAGAGAATATGCATAATAAAACAAAAATATTGTTTCTTTTTGGTACGAAAATTTGCCTTTTTACCACGTTTTTTTTTACGAACTCGCTTTTTTCTGTCTGTTTGTTTGTTTGTCTGTTAGGTACAAATTTTGCAATCGATTTTAAACTAACTTCCGGATGAGCTGGAGACTTGAAACTTTAAACATAGCTCAGAACTGAATGACAAACAAACAAACAGACAGACAAGATAACTATAAATATAAAAATATAAATAATATGTTATACAAATAGATATTGTAGGTTGATAAAAAAGTTTTGTCGCAATAATTTCAATATAATTTATTTATTTATATATCTTATACAAAACATTTCTAATCAACAATATATTCGCCATCGGTTTCTATGACACTCGACCATCTAGTTGGCAACTCATTTATTCCCTTTGCCCAAAACTGCGGCGGCTGGAACTCAAAGAAATTTGAAATATCCCTTCTGAGATCGACGACGTTTTTGAAAGTTTTGTTTCTCAAATATGCCTTCAAATGTCTGAACAAATGGTAGTCAGATGGCGCGATGTCGGGAGAGTATGGTGGATGAGGAACGGTATTCCAGTGAAGCTCAGTGATTGTTTTGTGGGTTTCCTTTGCGACATGGGGTCTCGCGTTGTCGTGGAGAAGGTGCGCAGTCGCGCGTCTTGGCCGTTTTTTTCTTATAGCTTTTGCCAATTCCTGGAGATTCTCGATGTATCGTGTAGAGGAGATCGTCTTACCTACAGGGAGAAAATTGTGAAACAGCGTTCCCTTGGCGTCCCAGAAACAGCACAACAAAACCTTTTGTGAGTGACGATCAGATTTCGGTTGGTGTGGCGGTTTTTCTCCGATAGGAAGCCAGTAGGCTAAACGCGTTCTGTTATCATACAAGACCCAGCTTTCATCTCCCGTCACAAGATCTTCTAAAAACTCCTTGCGACGGTGGCGAAGCAGGAGAGACTGGCAGATGGTCACGCGACAGTTCTTATTGTCGTCGGTGAGACGGTGGTGGTATCCATTGAGCTAGAACCTTCCTGTATCCCAAGTTGTGTAAGTGATTGACTATTGGCGGTTGGGTGCAGCCAAGTTCTCTTGCTAGCTCGTGCGTACTTGCTTCCGGTTTTTCTTTGATGCAGCGGAGTAATGCTTCATCATCGATGGTCGACGGTCGTCCGGAACGTTCCTTATCTTCAAGGCTTGTGTCTCCAGATTTAAAAAACTAGTAAATTAATTACCAGGTGTGTAAGTATGAAACCGGAATTTGCCCATAGGTGGCGCTAGATGTCGATGCAGTTACCGACACATCACGTCAGCGGTGTCTTGTTATTGTATTGATATCCGACAAAGATTTCCAACTCACAATAACACGAGTTTCATTCAGTAGCATTAGTTTATTAGAGATAAACATGTCGAGTTTTGTGCCAACAAATTACGATTTGCCGACAGCACTACTTTTCTGTTTTCATCTGAAGAAAACCGCAGCCGAATCGCATCGAATGCTTGTGGAGGCGTTTGGTGAGCATGCTCTCGGTAAAACACAGTGTTTCGAGTGGTTCAAACTGTTCAAAAGTGGCGATTTTGACGTGAGGAACGAAAAACGTGGAAGACCACCGAAAAAGTTTGAAGACGCTGACCTGCAAGCCTTGTTGGACGAAGACGACGCTCAAACACAACAACAACTGGCGGATGTACCTACGGTAATGATATGATACTTTGTATCATATCATTACAATAAACGTGTTTTTTCTGCACAAAAATTCCGGTTTCATACTTACACACCTGGTAGAAACAACTCTGGTTCTTCATCCGTTTTAGTTATTTATTTCCACGTTATGGCTATTTCGTATAATACATTTTTACGCAATGTTGCGTTACCGAAACGCACTTCGTACCGTATCTGCGTTAAATCAAAGATCAATTTACGAAATCTATAAAACGCAGCAGAGGACAGGACTTTCGATTTAAACGAAACTCACTATCAATCAGCGAAATCTTCCAATCTGATAAAAAAAAATGGTTCGAGTTCCGCGAGATTATTATACTCAATTGTTTTTTTTCGGTCGGACAAGTCCAACACGTACAATTGAAAGTTTTAACGTAAAAATGGCGCTCTTGTTGCGTTGAGTGGACACGAAAATTTCGTTGCGAATTCAGCTTCTGTTCGCCCGATTTCCCCATCCGCGCCGATGTGAATCCTTGTACTCATCCATCGCTCGCTTTCGCCCCAAATACTCGGGATCGTCATTTTCTATCTGATCTTCAGTTTCGATTGCCTCGCGATCTTCTTCCGCGTGTTCAGCGGCATCGCCCATCACTCTCGGTAATGTTTTTGCACTGTTGCTCTTCGACGGGTCTGGCCAGCTGGAAACGAAGCGATCCTCGTAAAATTTTATCGAAATAATTTCAGCGAAATTATAAAATTGCCCTGTTCGTCTGTACATTTCGGTTTTTTCCGGCGGGAATTAAATTGCTAGCGTCAACAGGCTAGATCTTCCAAGGTAGGTAAAAAAAATTGCAATTTCCACAAATATTTTATTCGATAGTATCACCTTTTCGCTATATTCTCTGAAAATTACCTTGAAATATTCCTAAAATTGAATGATATTGAAGTTTGCATCATTGGAATGCAACGAATTTTTTTTCTTCTCATAGTCGCCATTTTTTCTTCGGCAGATCAAAGCTACGATAAACTTTATTGGAGATCCTCGTCAGATCCTCAAACTAACTCTATCAAAAAATATTTTGAATATCAATTTCACTTCGTCGCCGCGTTGTTAAAAAAAAATGGTCGATCGTCAACGACTCGTATTTATTATTAACTTGAATAACCCGTTTGGTTTTTAGATTATGGATGCACTAGTTAAGCTGAGTGTCTACCAATAAACGGCGCGAAACAAAATTTCATCTCCCACGGCGATGTTTTTGTAGTTTTTCTGTATTTTTTGGTGATTTTGTTTTAGCCCTTCCTTGACGCACTTGTATTTGGCCATGGCTTTGACACACTGGGTCAATTTGACCCGGATAGTGTTTTATCCACCTGCCCTTAACAACCCTTCGGTCGGTTTTTATTGGAAAAAATCCGGGATACACATTAAACATTTCTCAATATGTTTGCATAATTAAAATTCGGAAAGTATAAAATTGAATTGTAAAAATTGTTGAAAACTCTCAATTTTAGGAAAGTAAGCATTTTATTTCAAATTCGTCCGGGTCAAAATGACCCAGTGTGTCAAGAAAGGGCTAAAGGCTCTTAATATATGTACCGTTGTATTTTAAAAAAATGCATTTTTTTCACCAACCGTTTTTCAGAAAAAAATCGGCATTTGCTCATTTTTTTGGGCCTCTAGATAGATGTAACCCCTTAAAATACGCTGCTGCGAAGATATCTATCGATTTTGGAAATTTCGTGTTTATATTTCTACTTACTCGCCATCCTTGATTCTCTGATCGTAAAATTCTTGCACGGTGAGTACAGGAAGACTCGGATAACCGGCTCCGAATACTGCCTTTTGCGCGGCGTCCCGAGTTATTATAATCGGCTTCAATTTCGACACGGGTGCCTTCGACTTGTTTATATTTTTTCCTCCGCGAGTCTCGTCGGGTGGCAAGTTCTTCATGTACTCGAGTACCTCCTTCTCCGACTTTAACGCGTCCAATTCGTCTATCGCTACGTTCACGTAACACTTTATCCACGTTACGAAGTAATCTCTCATCGTTTCGTCGTCGATGTTAGGATTGTTCTTGCTTTCCTTCAGCACCGAAAAACGGGATTCCAATTCCTTCCGTTGGCGATAACGTTCCAACTTGCTTTCCCGGCTGCCCACCTGGAATCATATGGCGACGTCTGGCGTTTCGAATTTGTTGCAACAGCTGAGACATGGTGGTTACGCATTATTGACTAAAAAATTGCCTCACTCTTCCAAATTTTGCAAATATTCCAGGGAGATTCGGGTCAAATAAAGAACATTTTTTTAAGATAAAATATATTAAAAAACGTTGAAAATTAAAATAAAATTAAAAAAAAACAAATTTGAAACATAATTTAACCGCTGTGAAGTAAAAAAAAAATACATTAAAAGCAAATACAGAAACTGTTCTTTATGATAAACAGAAATTTTTATGTTTGTGCCAATGAATGAAAAATAAATATAAACGCTCATAGTGGTAAGGGATATGGGAATAGAAGAGATAATAACAATGACAAATGAAAGAAAAGAAGTGAAAAGAATAGAAGAAGGAATAGAAAACTTAAAAAGGAAAGTATAAGGGGAGGGTAGGGGTTTGAGCGTGGAAAAACAAAGACTTTTTTGCGAATTTTTTTCATCTATATGGATAGAGTAAATGTATTGGAACCTTTTGTACATTGTTAAGTGTCATTTCAAGAACATTCCGTGAAATTTGTACGCGAAAAGATCCACAAACAAGCCGGTGCCGCGTTTTTTCTCGAAACCACTTTTTCAAAGTCCGTGTTCACTGCCATTTGAAAACTACATGACCGATTTATTTCAAACTTGGTACACACATTCTCTATATAAAATACCTCCCCCCAACGGTTAGTTTGAGATTTTTTTCTATATTGAGCGAGTTTTCCACCCCCAAAATGGCGGAATTTTTCGTGAAAAATAGCACTTTTCACTTTACATGACCACCGAAAAATTAGAAATGAAAAAAAAAATGATCAAAGACCGTTGGGGGGAGGATTTGATGATACTTTGACTAAATTTTAATGGTACTTGATTTCAGATAATTTCTAG
This sequence comes from Ophion obscuratus, assembly GCA_964007375.1. NCBI lineage: Eukaryota > Metazoa > Arthropoda > Insecta > Hymenoptera > Ichneumonidae > Ophion > Ophion obscuratus. Next base: position 22,042,330 of record OZ023323.1, read on the forward strand.
CTGAGATACAGTGAACACCGCAAATCGTGTGTTTCCAAAGGCGTTCTTGGAAAAGCTTTGTCACCGGCTTGTTTGTGGATATTTTCGCCTACAAATTTCACGAAATGTTCTTGAAATGATACTTAACAATGTACAAAAGGTTTCAATAAATTTACTCGATCTATATAGATGAAAAAGATTCGCAAAAAAGTGTTTTTTTTTTCACGCTGAATCCCCTACCCTTCCCTTAAGGAAGAGAAAAAAATAAGAAAATCAACGTATAATGAAAAATACAAATATATTGTGGAAAGCGAAAAAAGACCATCAAAGTACTGGTCGTAAGAGGGAGTAAAAGACAGGGATAAGTAAATGTGGGCGTGATTGAGATGCGGAAACATAGGAAGGGTGGGAAAGAGGAGGTGGGGAGGATTGGAGCTGCAGGATTTGTAAAGAGAATGAGGCGCTGGAACACCTGTTAAATAGAACGTGAAAAAGATTGGGAGTTAGTAACAGAGAAAGCAAGAAAGAAAGCAGAGAATGTTCCCATCATATGCAAGAAGGCGGCATCTAAAAAAAAAAATCGAAAATGCGTTTTAGTATACAGAACGATGGGAAACTTTGTACTGATACCAATGGTATCAAAAACGCGTTTTCAATTTTTTTGTAGATACCGCCTTCTTCCATATGACGGTAGAGTGGGTGCAAGAAATGGATAATTTGGCGATAGAGGGAGAAATTATAAATACGTTGGGAGGGAAGATACAAAAAGTGATATGCGAGTATTTTAGGAAAACAGAGGACATGGGCAGAAAGATGTGCAAGGTGGAAGGGGGACGAGAAAGAGATAGAGAGGATCAAACTAAGAGAAATGTTAGATAGCGAGAAGGGAAAGTATGTGCAGAGTGAAAAGTAGGTTAAGGGGTAAGGCCACTGTAAATTTTTTGAAAAATCGATTTTTTTTTATTAGCTTAAAAAATAGTTTAAGTTTAAAATAAAAAATAGTTTAAGTTTCTCCGAAACTTCTTTTTTTAATTTTTTCCAATAAAAAACTATTCGCAAAACTTTAAACGCGTTTTTCTCGAAACATGGTTTTTCAAAATGGCACGCAGCATAACTCGAACAATTTTCATTTTTTTTACTTGAAATTTTAACCAGATGTGAACATTTACATTATCTTGACAATGTCGATCGGAATTTTCAAGAACTTTATTTATTGATTTTTTATTAACAAAAAACTTGCCGTTTTTTTCGTCAAAAATCAATTTTTTTTTTCAAACGCACGCCAAATCCACAAAAATTGATACTTTTTAAAATCCGATCGACATTCTCTAGCTATAGCCCTCTAGATTAATGGTTTTTTTTTTTGTTCTAGATTCAAAAGTGCACCAGTGGTGCTGCGTGCCGCGGAGCCCTGGAAGCAAAACATGTCCCGGGAAGATAGCTGTGGAACCAACATTTTGTTTTTTTTTTACTGTAAAAAAATTTTATAATAAAGTTTAATGTATGCCCGATAACACCATTAAAAGTTTTTTTTCAAATACCTTCAATTTCAGGAGCAAAAAATTAGTGAAAAAACCTTTTTTTTTGGGGCCGTTACAGTGGCCTTACTCCTTAAGGTAGATGCAAGAGAAAAAAATACCATTTTGTAAAAAAGTTGTTCAAAAAGTTGTGCAAACAAAACTCGATTTGATTGATTGATTGATATAAACACTTATCTACACTTATCAACCAAATTGTATGGTTGGGTATCGACAAATCGAATGCAAATGTATAGAGCTTTCGAGTAAATTAGTTTTTAAAATTCGTCATGTTTGACACTGATATATCTTTTTTTTATATATAGTGAAGAATAATATAAATATTGAAAATATACAAGAATATTTGTTCAATCATTTTTAGTTCTTTTTTTCAAGTCGCTTTCATTTTTTGTAATTCTTGCAAAAACTAAATCCTGGAAGTCTGACTTTCTCATGAAATTCTCTGAATTTTTCCCCGTTTTCCATATGTGTAACAGCCATATGAGAACGAGCATTTTTTATGCATCGTAAAATAAAGAAGATCGTGTACTATCCCTGACTTATGGCGTACTTGCCATTTTTCTGATCATTTCGGTATTGGAATTTGGCGCCTCGGCTGAACAGGATACCGTCTTCTCGGAATCGCAGTCCGGCACCTCGTAATCCGTGATCCCGTAGGCTTTGACTCTTTGTAGAAAATCGGCGAAATAAGTGCGAGCGACGTCGACGAGATGCATACGGTCATCCACGTTGCACATTTTTGTCGCCAGTGTGCCCAGTATGACGGGGAGCATGAAGTACTTCAGATTCTCCGTAGGGACTTCTTCCAAGGTCTCGTTGTTGCTGAAAATGTCCGCAGCGGACACCAATCTCGTAGCGTCTTCCATCAGGCTCATCGCGCGTCTCACGTCCGACTATCGACGCGTGCAAAATATGGCAAAAACAATCGATAATAACATCCAAAACGCCGAAGAAACTTCAACGGCTAACGATCTTGGCGCATCTATCAGTAATTTCGCTTTAAAATCGGAAACTACACGAACGATGCGAAAGTTTTTGAGGTTAGCTTGAATTTCAACAACGAAGATGCATTAAAAAAAAATTGACACTAATACGCGATTTATCGGTAATTGACGTCCGACGCACCTGAACCTTAAAACTATTCGTAGCCTCTTCGGTTTCCAATACGCTCGTGAACAATGACAGTCCGCTGTCAAATATTTCCGACACATTTCTCGTATCCGTTTTGTCCATTGTCGACGAATGTTCTTCTCTGTTTTCCGAAATTTTCAAACTCTCCATGATCCGTTCGCCATGCGAGTGACGTGCGATTCAATGTCGTGAGAACTGCCGGTAGCACAGCTGATCTGCTTTGCAGCGACTGTAACGACGTAGGCATGGAAAGAGACGAAACATAACCTACACACGCGCGCGTTGTGTGTACTTGAGAAATTCGAGGTTGAATAATGATCGAGGAAAAGTTGTTGCTCTTTATTGTATCTTGAGTATTAATCATTGCTTTTTTTGCATCATAAAACCGTTAATTGGAACGGAGAAAAAGCGTTGGGAAGTGCAGATAGGACGCCTTAAAGTATTCCTTTCGCGGAGGGCCGTATTTCGTGGTGGCCTAAGCAGGGCCCTTTCGAATCATTGGTAAATTGCACTGGTGCTTAATAAAAATAAGTCACAATCAATTATTATTATGACCAACGATAAACTGGAATAAAACATTTCGCCCAAATTTAGCAGATTAAGGCGATTTACATTTTCTCTGAAAAATCGCGACTACGATAATTCTGCTAGTCACATTTTCATCATTAACATTTGGTTGAAACATTCGATGACCGTTTGTGTTTATTGTCGTGACGGAATTTAAGTGTATAAATTATCATACAGAAATCTGTCATCTCCATAATGTGCCGTGAAAAGATTTTTAGACAAGTCTTTGCTAAAGTTCAGTAACTTAGCTTGAAATTTTACCAGTATACCGCAATGTATTTTTACTCATAGACGAAAATCAGTTCCTTATGAAATACTCAGGTTCGTAAAAGAAATACCTTAAGGGGATATGCAAATGCGGCAAAAAAAACAAAATGCAGTGGATTTTAATCAATATAATAAAATATAACCCATACATATTCAATGATCTTCCATTACAAATAGCAAAGCTTAACGCAACTATTGTTCCACCGCTTGCTCTTGAGTCGCAGCTTGCGATGCGTTGTACTCTTGTATTCTCTTATTGACTAGCGCCGATTGAACTTCCATATAAACGCCCATAATCCGGTGATTGGCGTTTACATATTTTCCTACACAATTATTCACGCACGCATCCTGAAATCAATGCAAAATCAATGAGATTGACAAATAAGTGTCGCGAACACAAAATTAGCCGAGAAAAACAAAGACCTTACCTCTTCCCTCGTTAATTCTCGATCAATCGTGCTGTTGGCACATCGTTGGAAGCACGTCTCCGAAATCTGATTGTACAGCAACAGGAAGTCTTGGAACTGCAAGGAAAATGTATTCAACTTGGATAAAGTTGCGAATGCGAGGTATAGTTTGAGGTTATGTTTTGTCGGGTGTTGGAAATTGGTCGATGAAAATTCTTTACGTTTCGCAGTGCCGTAAGGTCCATTGTTTCTTCCTCTCGCGTTTTAAAAACAAGTTTTTTTTACGTATCAATTGTTGTTTCATTCAACTTAACGAGAAACTGTTGAGCCGGTCACAAACCATTACGAAAGCCATGTTGGTGGACTTTTGAAAGTTGACGCTGGTTGCGTACGGACCTGACAATGTAAAGCATGTAAAGTAACGTATCCATATATATTTATATATGTACATATACCTGTCAGCCATCTTGTCCCTCGGTCAAACTACGTCATCCGATTCTGTCAACCTTCTCTGACAAAATTGCCGAAATCATTCGCTGGATTTCTTTACCGACCGAGTCGACGTTTCGGCGCAAGTTTGCGGCTGGACGCGACGAATGAAAAGCGACTCCTCGTTTGGCACCCGCCCAATGGCATCATCGATTCCGCGGCACACGCGTCCTCCAAAGCTGACTGCTCGTGTTGGAGTTCACCGCCGCTCGATGGCGCCACTTCCTTAATTCATCGAGCGACAGTCGCGCTTGCTTCTCGCTTACTTTTTAGTACGCGCTATCGTCGCCGAGAACTATACATTTGAATATTCGTTATTTTTTGAATCTGCAGTCGCGGTTATTCGTTGAAAAGATAAAACGCTTGTATATTCAATGTAAACGTTTCGAAGTAAGATCGAGAGAAGGAAAAAAAGAAGGGAGAAGATACGTGATAGAGCGGTCATTGCGATAAGTGACATTTTTCGTCGTTACGAAGCCTACGGATTAAAAGCGTTGAAGCTTCTACAAACACAACAGACGCCTGCGAACAAACTTCCACGCGTTCACCTGCAGTTCTCCCCAAGCGAGTATGTCACTGTGTCAATTAAGTTTTTATAAACATTTGCGAGAAAAATTGATTTCTTTTTTCGCATAATCACGTAATTACGCGAATCACAAAAATATAGAGTTCGACAAACATTTCAACCGCAGCTTCGGTTCTCCAAACATTCATCCACCCGTGTGTTGTGTCCGTGATATTCTTCGTTCATTCGCCTTCCCGAAATTTGCCGTGCGCCGAATTTGCGCGAATAACACGAAAAAAAAAACCGCCCGTGAATCATCGTAAAAAAGTCACTTAATTTTCGGTTACGTTTCGTAGGAAGCTCCGCCAAGGACATGTTGAAGGGAAAGGAGAACAGTTTGGCGTCCCGAGCGGGGCTCTCGCCCAAAACGGCGACCAGCAGTTTCAAGCAGTTGAGAATATCGAAGCCCACTAGCGCCCTGACCGATCTGAACAGCCGGACCAAAGTTGACGCTCAAAAGTCCGCCGGCGCCACGGACGCCAGCGCCAAAACGTTCCTCGCAAATTTCGTTCCTTCCGAGGAAAAAGGCGAGACGAAGAATCCCTCGGAATCGATGCCCCCGCCAAAATTGCCAGCCGAAAAATCAGCGGACTCGGCGCTGCCGGCTGTTCGGTCCGATTCGGACGTTAAAATTGACGGCAAGAATGGGGAAAAGCCAAAAGAGGGGAGTAAGAAGCGAACGGACGACAAGAAGTGGGTGCTCACCGATTTTGACATCGGCAGACCGCTCGGCAAAGGGAAGTTCGGTAACGTGTACTTGGCGCGCGAGAAGAAGTCCAAGTACATCATCGCCATGAAAGTCTTGTTCAAAGCTCAGATACAGCAGGCGGACGTCGAGCATCAGGTTCGACGGGAAATCGAAATTCAAACGCATCTTAGGTAAATGCGATATTCGGTTATGGCGTTGCACAAAGTGCTTCGTCGCAAGCAAGATTCGCGGTGTAAAAATTCAAATACCGGTAATTCGATACCGAAAAAGTGAAATGCTCGTGTGTGCATGTTCTCTAGCATTGAAAAAAGATCGTACCACCTCAATACCGCGATTTAGAGTGAAGTAATATGTTCTATTCCGTTGAGAATGTTCTCAACTTTCAGGCGGGATATACATTTGCAACGATCAAAAAATCGATTTCTTTTTTTTTTTTCTTTAAACGATAGAACTGAATATGAAGGATTCTCCGTCAATTCAGCCACTTTTTTTTCGACCATCTCAGATCTGCCCCATAATTGGTTATATCAAAGTACTACTAAAAGGCATTCTATGTGAGTTATTTCAGATTTTTTAATTCAACATTTTAGAAAATGCCGTTTTTTTTCCAAATGAATATATCTCGGAAACTAGAAGTAACTGAAAAAAAATGTCTGTGCATAAAAAGTTGTAGTTTCGTGTTAGCTTTCGAGCGGACGACTTGAAATAATTTTTACGTTCCGGTAACGCTGATTTTTTACCAAAAAAGGGGGACATAATTTTTTTATTATAAAACGGCCATTTTTTTTTGGCTGAACAAATTACAGAGTCTTACAGTATGTCTAACGATATCGCAAAAAAATCGCCAGAGTGGCAAGGATCGAGGTTCTAGGGTAAAAAAATGAAACCACACAAATTAATTTTTTTATACCAGAACCTCGCCCCGTGCCACTCTGGCGGTTTTTTTGTGATGTCGTCAGACATACTGGAAGACTAATTTTTCAGCCAAAAAAACGGCTACTTTTGAATAAAAAAATTATTTCCCCCCTTTTTGGTAAAAAATTAGCTTTACCGGAACGTAAAGATTATTCCAAGTCGTTCGCTGGAAAGCTTGACACAAAACTACAACTTTTATGTAGACATTTTTTTTCAGTTGTAGTTTCCGAGATATATTCATTTGGGGAAAAAAACGACATTTTCTAAGAATGCCGAATAAAAAAATCTGAAAAAATTCACACACGACAAGGTCGCATCTTCCGCGGCGACCTTGCTGTAAAATTCTGCCACAGCTCCGCCATTTTGATGATGAATTAATTTCAAAAAATTGTTTCGTATACTTTAATATACTATTAAAGTATACCTAACGTTTGATAATTGTAGAATAATTATTTCTTAGTTTCAAAAATCCCTCAATATTGCTTATTTTCTTCTTGTCTAAATGCATATTAAGGGATCCTGCCTTAAGGGATCATCACAGTGTATTGCGTCGAAAAATACCTGTTTTTCGCGATTTTCTTTTTCGATGGTTAAACTACGCTTATGAGTCTGATTTTTTGTTTATCAAAGCAATCATGATGAACGCAAAATGAATGTTTATTTATTTATTTTCTTACATTTTTGTAAGGGTGAAAAATGTCTAGGAAGAAAAGGAGTGGCAGTATTACGATATCTGTGGCCGTTAAACGCTCTTAAGGGTCGAATTTCAGGAAATGCCGAAATACGTGTTCATTTATTTGTATTTTAGAGTATGCAAAGTTTAAAGCAAATCTGACAAAAAAATATGTTGTCCCATACAAACTTTAAAACCCTTGTTTCACTCCCTTAAAGGCCGAATTTCGATTTTCACCACTTCTAAAAAAAGTCTTATTTTGCGTCAAATATGAAGGCTGCATGATCAGAATTAGGGGCCACAGATGTCGTAGTATCCCCGAAGGAGTCCTTATGGTGTACAAGTTTGTGACTGTAAATATTATCTGAAACAAAATTTGTAAAAAGGTTATTAATCAGTATGAAAGCCGCTATCTTGCTATAGAGGTTTTTTAAAAATTAAAATAGACAAAATGGTGGCGGTTTGAAAAAAATGATCGAATTTAGCCTATTTTTTCGACAGTTTTTCGTTCGAAAAAATATGAAGATTAAGAAAAAAAAGCTTCCATAGCAAGATAAAGAGTGACGCGAAGAATGTTGCGTCAAAACTTGAGACGGATAGCTTGAAAACTCTTCCTTTGAGAGTGTACACCGTTTTGAAAAACGACATTTCGAGAAAAACGCGTCCGTCCGCGCCATGTCCCACGCAGCTGGTCGAATCTCTTTCTGAAAAAGGCTGTAGCAACCGGAATAATTCGAATTTCGTCCCGAAAAGTGAACAGCATGTTTATAAACGTCTATACTATCGGGTAATGCAAAAAAAAATCAATTTTTCGAAAATTTTACACTGTGATGACCCCTCAACACGCACCAAATGAAGTACCCGTATGAGGAAGCCGTTTGGATAATAACTATGGTAAAATGATTAACTCCGGATAATTCCTCCAGGCATCCGAATATACTACGAATGTACGGCTACTTCCACGACGACAGAAGGATATATTTGATTCTGGAGTATGCTCCGGGCGGGGAGTTGTTCAAGGAACTAAACGCCCAGCCGAATAAGCGCTTCGACGAGCTAAGGTAAGATCACGTTGATGGATCGGATCGCCGCAATCGGGAGCTCTCACCTCGACTGGAAGAGTATCGACAAAACATTTAACGGGTTAGCCTGCTGTGACGATACAAAAATGATGGTTGTTTGAAAAATTAATTTTGAAGGAATTACCAAGATGGTTGGAAAATCGTTTGGAGATTTATTTGCGTGTACATTAAGTGGGGAGATATCTTTAGGCGAGGAAAAATTTCTGATATCCATGATTTTTTTAGAAGGTAATTTTCTTCACCGTTTTCGAGACTTATGGTATGTTTTATTACTACTTTCGACTGTTACATGGTATTTTTTTAATCATTAATGACACTGGCGTGACACGTAGCGTCGGTGGGATTAATCTGAAAAAAAAAAACCAACGAAGATTTTTTCATTAAGGAGCCAATCCACTTTGGAGCCACGACAAAAAGGCTATTTTCGCGATTTTTTCTTGAGGGTTTTATAAAAGATATGAATATAAAAGTTATTGTGCTTAATAAATAAAGTCTTGAAATAAATTTAAAAAAATTTTAGTTCATTTTTATTAATTTTTAAGTACAAAAACTATAGTTTAACGTAACGCCTCAAAAATAGTTGGGCTAGGTAGCTCCATCACAACTCGGCTTGTCTGAAACAAAAAAATCAAAGTCCATTAAATTCAGCATGACACCACCTACAAAATGACCCTCGGATATAAAGTTTTATCAAAAAATAAAAAAATTGCAGATGAAAAATGAAAAAGTAAAAAAACGCGTTTTTTTCGCAAAAAAAAGAGTAAAAATCAAAATTTTAAAACCATCGAGGATCATCTTGTTGCGAATCATCTTTACAATATGTGGTTCAAATTTCAAGAGAATCGGTTTATTAGTTTTAGAGATACGATGGAGCTAGGTTTTGAAAACGTTGTTTCGAGAAAAACGCGTTTGAATTTTATACTATGAAAAACTCTTACCTAAACTCAATGCCCCTTTAACACTCATACGCAAAATATGAACCAACAAAAAAGTGAGAAATGTTGAAAATGGATGAAATAGTACGCTTTGAAATGAAAAGATTGAATTTTCTGAAAAAAATGGCGACATATCGCAATAAAAAAAAAACTATGTATTTATTTTCAAAAACATTTAGGATCATTTTTTAGACAACGAGGTTAGAAAGATTTATACCAAATTTCATTAGAATAGGTTGATTAGTTTTTTAGCCATACGTCGCGGCGGTTTTGAAAATGTAGTTTAGAAAAGTGTGCCATACCTCCGCCATGTTTAAAGATTAATTTTTACAGACCATGTAACATCCAAAAGTAATAATAGAACAAAAATGGTGAACAAATCTTTTCTTTCGAAAAAAAATAAAATCAGACCATTCTTTCCTCGCCTAAAGGTATCTCCCCCTTAATCACAATAATGTTCTCCCCTTGTTTACAATACTATAATAATCTTTATACTATAATAATATTATAATTTATACTATAATAATACTATAATAACTCAAAGATTGGAAAAAGTGAAACTTCCTTTATCATTTTTCCACAACTAAATATTAGTCGCTTAATTTTCGCCGCGATTCCTGCACCATATGTCGCACCTTCCTCGTCAGTTTGAATAGCCTCAAGCAACTCGATTTTTCCAAATTCTTAGTAGCCTACCCCCTTAATCCAATCCCCCATCGTTACGGATCTTCCGACTGCAAAGGGCTGAAGCGGAAATTTTCTTCGAGAGCTCTCTGCAATCACATTGTACGCGCATTATTTCATCGTAACTGTTTCAGAACAGCGAAATACATATCCCAGTTGGCAGACGCTCTACAGTACTGCCACACCAAGGGTGTCATACATCGCGACATAAAGCCCGAAAACTTATTGCTCGGTATCGGTGGTGAGTTGAAAATCGCCGATTTTGGATGGTCCGTACACGCCCCGTCGTCGCGGCGGCACACCATGTGCGGTACACTTGACTATCTCTCACCGGAAATGGTTGCGGGCAAAACGCACAACCACACGGTCGACTTGTGGGGCGTCGGGGTTTTGTGCTACGAGTGCCTCGTTGGCAATCCACCCTTCCTCGCGCAGACCTACGAAGAAACGTACGTGAAAATAAGAAAGGCCCAATACAAATTTCCAGCTCACGTGAGCGAGGGCGCCCGTGACTTCATATCCAAGGTAAATTGAACATTTCCAAGCGATTTCTCGATCTCTGGTGTTCCAAATGCAACCCCCTTCATTTGTTTACTACGTCCCAGATTCTTGCACTCCGTACTATCTGACATTTCTCTCCTTTTCTTCATTTGTTACAAGCCTTTATTTAACTTGACTTTATGTGAGATGCGAAACGGAAAATCAATATTTCACCCACTTCCGGACTATTTAGAGCTCTGAAATTTTGCAAACACGCATCTAAAAGGTGAGAATGCAAGATTCAACTTTTGAAAAAATATCCATAAAATGTTCAACTTTTCATGTAAAATTAGCGATATCTAATCATCCATATGAAATCTCACTGACACATACAAATTCGTAGCCGACTGTGTTTGTATGTGAAAAGTTTATATTCAACAATTAGTCGCAAGTTCAATCCCAATTACAGTCTTTGTTATTTTTTACAAGCATTCCATGTTCCTAACGTACAAACTCGTAAACTACTAGTTACAACTAACTAGTATAATCAATTAAAGACTAAGAAGTAGAAAATAATTTATATGTACAAATAGTATATTATGACCCTAGGCCCGAAAGTTGGATTTCCTGGCATCCAACATTTGGGCCGTGGGTTGTATACTATTTTTCTTGACCCCGTAGCAGTAAGTACGGACCTAATTAATGTATGTAATTCCGTGCAATTAATGCTGTCATTGGTGCTGTCAGCTGTCGGCTGTCAGCCGGCCATCTCGTGAAATGCAATGAAGCTGTCGTTCTCGCAGGGAGGCGAGCGAAGAGCGGGCATTGAAAACATCAAGATAAAATAAAACCAACATTACTAACATAAACATCAAATCAACGTTCTACATTTTTTTTTGTCGATTTCAACGCTTGTTTTCTTTATTACATTCACATGAAACGACGTTGAACACCCAATTATTGAAAGTGCAGTTGGAAAATTCTAAACGGCTTGTCTTCAGTGTTGAATTTATATCGTTGTAAACTTTATTGCCCGGATCTTCATTGTTTTTTTTTCTTTTAAATATCGGTGGCTGAACAGCTGCTTGATTTTCGCTGTCCGATTTTTTTTTTTTTTTGACACTTGGACGAAATTATTCGCGAGACCACAACACGACTTTGGCAGGAGCGAGCACAAGATAAAAGAATAACGTGCATATGTAAATATCGCCGGCTGCCAAAATCCTGTCAGAGCGAGCGGTCGTCAGCCGGCCACGAAAAATTCTCTTCCCGGCCTGAAATGCGGCCGGAAAGTGCGTACTTTCGGCTAGGGGAGCAAGAAAAACATATTTAAAAAAAGGAGCTTTTATTTAATGTACTAAAAAGTAGAAAATAATTCATTCTACCAAGTCACCTATATGTGACTAAATAATAGCTTGGGTGACTATAAATAATCAAATGTATTAATCATTTAAAAAGTTGACCGCCCCAAGCTCTTATTTATAGTCACATATAGGTGACTTGGTAAAAAAAATATTTTTTACTTTTTAGTACATTAAATAAAAGCTTTTTTTACATATAAATTTCCTTCACTCCATATCTTTCCCCGCTCTCTTCCTCCCTATTCATTCTTCGTCCTTCTATTTCTCTAAATATAACCCTTTTTGTATTTGCCCACCCAGCATATTTATAATGCTAAAATAATGTTTAGATTTCCCCATTTAATGCCAAAACATCTATTCCTTCCATCCCCTCCTCCGCTTTCTTGTTTGCTTTCTCTGTAACTAACTCTCTGGCTATTTTACAAATTAAGGTAATCCCATTGCCAGGCTTCAATCCATAGGATTTTCATTTTTTTTTAACTCCACTAAATATATTAATAATCGTCTCCGTAAAATTTCCGGGGCGGTTATCGACCTTATTACAGAGAAAAAAAATATTAACATTGCGTATTTTTGTGAAGGAAGTCCGAGACGACATGCAAAAACCCAATTTCCGGTCGCTACAAAAGTGTATATAATAGTGGGAATCCGTCAGATTCTTAAAAATAAACAAATTTACACACTTAACACTTGTAGTAATTTAATGCTCTTAGAAAAAATTACGCTTATTGACCTAATTTTTATGTAATATCGAGTTTAATTTGAACTTCCGGTATTGGATTTATTACCACTTGCTACGATAAAGAGCCGTGGCAACAAGGCAACAGCTGACTGTAGCCCTAACCTCATCTCACTCATTCGAATTTCCACACATATTTCATTTTTAACCGACATATCTCGCCTTTTTTTCATATTCGAATTATTTTTGCGTATGTTAAGCATATGCATTATACAAGTCTCAAGTATTATCAGTGGTATGACTAGTGTGAAGCGATAGGATTACTTTAACAGACGCTCCCATTTCTCATCCTGTTCTTTACATACCCTGCACATCCATTCCTTTTCCGCTCTCTTTTCCACCCTTTCTATGTTGCCACATCTTACCGTCGCCCACATTTCCTTGTCCCTTCCCTTTACTCCCTCCTCCGACCAGTATTTCCATGGCATGTCATCATTCTCTATAATATATTTGTACTTCTCATTATACGAAGATTTACTTATTTTGTCCCCTTCCCTCCTGAAAATTTTCTTCTGTAAGTTTTTTAGTCCCTCGTTGATTCTTTCATCTATTTCTTTCATTTCTCTCCGTTCCCTTATCATTGTTATTATGTTTTCTATTTCCACGTCTCCAAATACTTTCACTAAATTTGTCCTCCACTTTGATGGGTTTCCGTTTGTTGTCGCTGTTAATTCTTCCAATAAGCAATTTTTCGGCCATCCTGTCGCCTCCATTCTTATCGCCTCCCCGAATTACCTAAATCCACGGTCTTACAGGTCTTGCAACGAAGCTAAATTTTCGTGGTAGGGATAGGCACGCTTATCGACTTCACTTTTCGATTCACTACGCGTCGCTACCGCTTACCGGCGAAAGGGCCCAAGGTGTTTACGTATGTTTTTGTGGCGCGATTGTCGAAATAACCTTTATTTGCGACCATATACCAGAAGGTTCTACGCGATTTACCGTGATACACTTTTTATCGTGTTTTTTACGCATAAGTGTGCATTTTTTTTGGTAGTGTTTGCGAAAAAATGCGAAATGGCTAAGGGTTGCGCGGTTCGCAATTGTAAAACGGGGTACAAAAATTGTAAGCAGAAATGCTCCGTGTTTCGCGTGCCCAGAAACGTCAAACGATAGAAAAAATGGCTCGATGCTATTCCGGGACTGAAAGAGTCTCAGTACGTGTGCGAAAAACATTTCGAAGAACGATGTATTGTGAGACATTACAGAAAGAAGAATGCAAATGGTCGTAATATGTGCTGGTATGAATTAATGTATTCAAAAAGTTTTCAGTTTTTTTTTTTCAGGCGAAAGTGGTCATCTTTTTTTTAGTCAACACATTATTTTTGATTGGTTTCGTATATTATGCAGTTTACACGACAGTACGGTAAATTAAGTTAGGGCAAACGGCGGATACGTTGCGTTCAGGAGGGAAAAGGACAAAAGAGCTATTTCTCTCTTCGTCGCACCACTAATTCCCCTTGTCGTCACTCACCAAACGGCAGAAATCGGAATAAAAAACAAAACCGCTAAGGGTGCCTACCCCCCACTACCGCCGTTGTTAGGCCTGTATGTAAGACCGTGCGTAAATCCAACCGTAGTACGATTCTACCCAACCGAGCTGATCGGTAGTTTCACTTACATCCGCGAGTGGCGGTGCGCGCGGCGCGATATGCACAATGAGATCGTGGTACAATTCGGGCGAGTCTACCCGACGTGAAATTAATTCTCGCGCTTATTTCGACGCTGTTTCAGCTGCTGGTGGTCGATCCTGCTCACAGAATGCCTCTGGATCGCATTTTAACGCATCCGTGGATAACAAGAGCGAGAACAGTTCAACCGAGCAAAGAGAGCAGCGAATGATGTCGTTATCGTTGCTAAGTATCGTTCATAGAGATGAAATAATGCGGCGGCGGTGGTAGCTTAATGAAATTACGTGATAAAACTACGCGATTTGAGCAAACGCTCGCTAAAGTTCGTCAAGAAGCGCGAAATCGTACGAATTAAATGTTTCCCATGATACTGCCAGACAATACTGTACGACTCACTATTTTATATACCATATATATTTTATAACGTTTTTCACGAATTAGTGTGTGCGTATTGAATCCGAAAAATATTCTCATAATCTTGTTCTACTGTAAATTAAACCCTTTCGTGTGTGTATAATCGTAACGCGGTACCGATGTGAGGTAAACGAAAAAAAAAAATCGAAGATAATTTGATCCGGTGAGCAAACGTTTTTTTTTCGTCGCGTGATCCGCGTGTTGATTCTAATTGTTTGAAAATCGCATGCGAATGCTTCAACTTGTTCGTTTATTGAGTATCGCAGTTCAATCTGTACATGAAAAATAAAAGATTGCCGAAGAATGTTCGGATGTTTATGCATTACCGACGCGATTACCTGGTTACGCGCTGGTCATTTCAGTCAAAAGTGCGAAGAACGAGTACGAGCTTCGCAATATCTACGAACATACGAAAGTTATGGGTATTGTGAAGTTACGGTTGTTACGCATATGGAAAACCGGTCAAACTCAGGGATTTTCTTTCATCCTGGAAAAATCGGGGAAAAGTCAGGGAATTTTTAAAAGTCTCTGGAATTCTTTCAGAATTTACTTTTTGCAAGAATTACGAAAAATGAAACAGACTTGACAAAAAACTGAAAAGTATAAAAATAAATATATTTAATATTTATATTTTTCCTCATTATATAGGGAGTACAACTTTGCAGTGACCGTTTTTTTTCAAAAGTTTAAGGCTTTATTATATAAAAGTGGCTACATATTTTTTAATCACAGTACTGCCCGTCGCTAGCTACGATCTCGGCCCATCTTTCAGGTAGCATTCGAATCCCGCGTCGATAAAAGTCTTGGTCCTTGGAGGCAATCCAGGAATCGACCCAATTTTTGACTTCTTCGTAAGTACCGAAGTGCTGGTCAGCCAAATCGTGTGCCATTGACCGGAACAAGTGATAATCGGAAGGGGCAATGTCTGGAGAGTACAGCGGGTGGGATAAAACCTCCCATTTCAGCGTTTCTAAGTACTTTTTCACGACATTTGCAACATGGGGTCGGGCATTGTCATGCTGCAGTATCACCTTGTCATGTCTTTCGTTGAATTTTGGCCGTTTCTCTTTGAGTGCCTTACTCAAGCTCATCAACTGACGTCGGTAGAGTTCCCCTGTGATGGTTTTGGATGGTTTGAGCAGCTCATAGTACACAACGCCCAGGTGGTCCCACCAGATACACAGCATCACTTTGGATCCGTGAATATTCGGTTTGGGCGTCGATGACGGAATATGACCAGGCAGTCCCCATGATTTTCGGCGTTTAGGATTATCGTAGTAAACCCACTTTTCATCTCCAGTCACAATCCGGTGCAAAAATCCTTTCCTTTGTTGTCTTTGGAGCAGTTCCCGCAAATGCTGAGTATTCGGCTCGTAGGTTGCCATGTTTGAGTGCCAATAACTTTATAATGCATGCACGTATCCGTTAGCTTTTTAAAATTGTTTACATTGGCAGAGCCTCTAGTTTAAAATGCCACTTTTTTTATTGAGCTAGGGCCACTACTTCGGCCGCAGTGGCTCTCTAAGTAAAACGGTCACTGCAAAGTTGTACTCCTAATACAAAAAAACGTTATCTTTTATATAGACATGACTAAAATATATTTTTTTTACTTCACGGTATTTAGATTATTTACCTAATTTCAGTTTTTTTTTTTTTTTTTTTTTCATTTTATTTTTTAACATTTTTATATATTTGATCTAAAAAAAATTATGTTCTTCATTTGATCCCAATCTCCCTGGAATGTTTGCAAAACCTGGAAAAGTCAGGGATTTTCTGAGTCAATGCGTAACAACCATGGTGAAGTCTACTCCTTTTTTTTAAATTCCAATCAGGTGATATCCTCAAGTTGCAAAGTACGCATGGCTTACCGCGATAAAGGTTTGCATCGACATCGTGTAGAATTTTCCAGCCTGCAACATCAGCGGTTTGTTCGAGCGCATCAACGAAATAATCAACAAGGGAACCACTTCAGGGTTATGACGATCTTCCCATCCGGACATCCACTGGCTCGTCGACAGCGATGCACTCTCGACATTTGCAACGCGAGGATATTGAATCAATGTAAACGGAAACGTTGAACACAGAACGTATAGGTAAAATTTTCATTCAAGGCGAAATGACACGGCAATTTTGGACTTGTCATTCGGTCCAGCCGTTTTTTCAGAAAAGTACCGAAAACTTGTGGATTACCGTAAAATGGCGTTACTTTAAACAGATTTTGGAAGTTTTTTGCAGGGAACTTCTGTTCAACACGCTAAATTCCAAATTTTTGTTTGCTCTCAACGCGTTAAAATGCAACTAATGTCGAAGATTAAGGGGTACTTTGAGATTATTTTGATACAAAAATGTAGTGCTTTATACATTATGCATGAAATTAAATGAACAACGATTTTTTACAATCAAATTGTCCTCTTCATTGAGGAACATTTTACATACAAATATCAAGTATCTAGGGTATTATTATAGGCACTTAAGCAGTCTTAAAATTATCACTGAGATCAAAATCAACTTGAGCAACATTACAATCAACTTTAGCAACATTATAATAAACTTGAACAACAAATTTGACCAACAATAGAAAAAAAGTGGACAGTGCACACATTTAAACCGTATTTTAGCGGTCTGTTAAGGGATAACACCATTCTAGGATTTTGGAAAATCGTTTTTTTGCTTAAAAAATACTTTAACGTCATAAAAACAATATGCGATTGGTCCTGTAGCGATTTTTTTTAAACATACAATTATCGATTTTTCCGCCGCGTCTCGAACTTCTTTCAGGCGCCTCGTGCAACTTTGAACGCGTTTTTCTCGAAACTACTTTTTTCAAACTGCGAGGACGGATTACTCGAACACCGTTGCATGGATCGATTTGAAATATTGATAGTAGCTTCACAATTATATTCTCTAGGGAGTACATAGCCGTTTTTTGATTAAATGTAAACTTTTTTTTTATAAACAATTTACTGCTTTTTTTCGGGCAAAAAATCGATTTATTTCTTTCAAAGTGCGGCATCTTTTCAAAATTTGATTTAAAAAAACCCTACGTCGTCCCATAGTTAATAATATGTAGATTATAATTTTTTATGGTTTTCGTTCCATGTCTTATACTTTACGAGAAAACCGTCCTCCCGTGAAGCTAGTAAAAAAACACGCTTTTCAATATGGACTCTGTCGTCGGCATTTTCTCTGAAAATTATAACACATTTTTTTTAATACTTTAAAATGTGTTAAGGGTTTAGGCCACAGAAACGGGTATAAAATCATGTGCGAATTTAACAACTTTTTTCGTATGAAAAAGTGATTCACTTATAAAATTAATTACACATCTATTTACAGTCCGACCTCCGAATAAGAAACCAAAAGCCCCCAAGGGGAAGAGTTTTTCTTACATATAGCATACCCCCACCAGGCGCGCACTCCGCGCTCGCTACCTCTGTCTGTCTCTCTCACTCTTTTTCGCATGCGATCCTCTCAAAAAGAAACTCGTTCGAACGAGTTGCAACTTAGTACTCACATCGCCCATGCAAAAACGTTTTCGACTGCGCGTGGACATTTATTTAGCGAATTTTTGTTTCACGTTAATATGCATACTAGTCAATATTATTGTGTACTACTGTATCTGAATTACTATTAGGAGTACAACTTTGCAGTGACCGTTTTACTTAGAGAGCCACTACGGCCAAAGTAGTGGCCCTAGCTCAATAAAAAAAGTGGCATTTTAAACTAGAGGCTCTGCCAATGTAAACAATTTAAAAAAGCTAACGGATACGTGTATGCATTATAAAGTTATAGGCACTCAAACATGGCAACCTACGAGCCAAATTCTCAGCATTTGCGGGAGGTTATGATTTACTTCTTCAACATAAAAAAATCTGCGGCTGAGGCCCACCGTTTGCTTGTAGATGCTTACGGGGAGGATTCTATTAGTGAGAAAACGTGTCGGCGGTGGTTCATCGACGCCCAAACCGAATATTCACGGATCCAAAGTGATGCTGTGTATCTGGTGGGACCAGCTGGGCGTTGTGTACAATGAGTTGCTCAAACCATCCGAAACCATCACAGGGGAACTCGACCGACGTCAGTTGATGCGCTTGAGTAAGGCACTCAAAGAGAAACGGCCACAATTCAACGAAAGACATGACAAGGTGATACTGCAGCATGACAATGCCCGAACCCATGTTGCAAATGTCGTGAAAAAGTACTTGGCAACGCTGAAATGGGAGGTTTTATCCCACCCGCCGTACTCTCCAGACATTGCCCCTTCCGACTATCACTTGTTCCGGTCAATGGCACACGATTTGGCTGACCAGCACTTCGGTACTTACGAAGAAGTTAAAAATTGGGTCGATTCCTGGAATGCCTCCAAGGACCAAGACTTTTATCGACGCGGGATTCGAATGCTACCTGAAAGATGGGCCGAGGTCGTAGCTAGCGACGGGCAGTACTTTGATTAAAAAATATGTAGCCACTTTTTTATAATAAAGCCTTAAACTTTTGAAAAAAACGGTCACTGCAAAGTTGTACTCCTAATATTAACTGTCATAAAATGACCGAAACTGTAAAGAAGCGTAAGAGATCAGACTGTAGTATACAAGTCGAAGAAAATATTACAGAAACTGCGCCACAAGGTGATAATTTAGACAAAGAGCTTTATGTCCATATTGTTTTATCCCATTTATATAAAAGGCGAAGAAGCCAATATCTCTGAGGATTCATCTTCAATGGCAGAGTTCGACCCTCTCGAAAATATTCCACCGTCAGTTGAGTGCGTTGCGGATCAAAATAATACGCAACAAGACGAAAACGCTTTTCATTACGTCTCGGAAACTTTTGCTTTTTTATATGAAAATCTTTAAACGCCCGTATCTTTGTTTTTATTTTATATGAAATCTTGTCAACACATATATGTATCTTTTTAATGAATACAAAACATTTCTAATAAACTGGTAGAATTTGTTGTTACATTTACACATGCACACACACATACTCACGCACGCATGGACACATCAATTTACGCTAGACGTTCACTCTATTTTGCCCGAATAATCTCTCCCAAGCTGGTTTCTTAACCAGAGGTTCCGCGTACAAAATTCTCGAGCTCGGAGTTCGAGTCGGAGTGGGGGGAGCGCTCGAGTGAGAAACTGGGGAAAGTTTCTTATTGCCGGGTTTCTTATTCGGAGGTCGGACTGTAGTATGAATAGCAAGCTGTTAGAAAATGTATATATTTTTTTCGATGTACATAATGGCCGACTACTAATATTTTATTTTGTTATCGTTTTTTTAGGCGCTCCGCGGCGTGACATTTAGCATCCACAATTTTTTATCTAGAACAAAAAACAAAAATTCTCGTCAATCTACATTAGAATACCTAGAGAAGTACGTACGGAATTTAAAAAATATTGTTTTATTCAAAAGTTGTAGGTATTTGAACTTAAGAAATGAATTTGCAGTGAAAAATTTCGTTAGTGGCCGTCCATATATTACGTCATTCTAAATTTGGGGGGGGGGGGGGTTCGTCTGCGGATGACGGTAAATGATGGATGGGGGGGGGGGGGCGTTTCGAAATTGACGTCATTCTTGTGATACCAGTTACTTCAAAATGTCCAATAGTATATCGTACAACTAGAGTGGTTTCCCCGCATGAGTGATGAAAAATATTTTGCAAGTACCTAATGGTATTAATTATTGAACTCATTATTTATTTATTTATTACATAAGGTTTGTCTACATTATATTCGAGAACTTCAAATAACAGCGTACCTATGAAAATAGTTCGATCGAGCCAAAATGAATATGGGGAGGATACGGAGATATTACCCGTGATCCAGGATTTGCAAGAATGGGTGAAAACTCCGTGGGAGCTATCCAAAGAAAACTAAAGAATAGGGAAGAATAATATTATTATATTAATGAAAATTGCCAAAGTACAAAATAATAAAAGATGATTCTATAACAAAATGTTTTAATGTTACCAAATTTTTCTCAAATCCGCAAATGTTTTAATTTTGCCAAACTGGTAATGACGTCAGTTTTGCGAGAGGGGGGGGGGTCATTAGGAAATGACGATAGGATGATTGTAGGGGGGGGGGGGGGGTCGAAAATCAGCAAACATCGATGACGTAATATATGGACGGCCCCTTATAACTGCTCATAAACTGCTCATAAAATGAAAAGTTTTCGATTAATCAGAAATTCCGTACGAACTTTTCTGCGAAATGCAATTAGGAACATAACTTTTAAATTTGAAGTAAATCGAGTGAAAATTGTTGAAATTATTTGTCACGCCAATTGGAAAAAAGCTGTTTCGAGAAGTTTCGAGAAGTCGGCCATGTTGTACATCGAAAAAAAATATATATATATTTTCTAACATCTTGATATTCATACTAAATAGATGTGTAATTAATTTCACGAGTGAATCACTTTTTCATACGAAAAAAAAGTTAAATTCGCAGATGATTTTATACCCGTTACTGTGGCTTAAGGCCTTAAATGAACCCTCTCAAAAGAAGTCCTATTCCTTTTTTCATACTCTCAAAATAGTCAAATTTAGGCCTTATTTTATGCTGCTAGAGTGGTGTTATTTTAGCGGTGGCCCTTAAAGTAGCCCCTAAACCTGTCAAAGTAACCCTCAATGTCAATTCAATCCTGTTTTACGGTATTTTCCCGGTCGACTCTTGTGTCATTTCGGCTCAATTGGTTAGGAAAGCGTCGGTTAATACGAATACAGAGAAAACTTGGTTCGATTCTTACTTGATACATCAAAGAATTTCCAGTCCAGCACCAGTTGAGCAACTGAGAAAAAGCAGCTCCCAGGTACACGCCGAATTTAAGGAGACTGGAGACATTTTTTGCGCCCTGATCGCACGATCATCGAGCCGGCGAGTATCAGAGCGATTGAATATTTACGGATAAAAGGAGGGGAAAAAAAAACGTCGAGCAACAGAGGTGACGAACGTACCAAAACGGCTTGGAAACCGGTCAAGCAAATCATGGAAAAGCTGGCGAAAAGCTGTACGCTCATGCTGGAACTGAACAAGTCGTTCAGCTCGTCGACTCCTCCGATCAAACGTTGATG
This sequence comes from Ophion obscuratus, assembly GCA_964007375.1. NCBI lineage: Eukaryota > Metazoa > Arthropoda > Insecta > Hymenoptera > Ichneumonidae > Ophion > Ophion obscuratus. The sequence continues at coordinate 22,063,971 of OZ023323.1, forward strand.
GTGCTTGATGCACGTTTTGAATCGTTTGACAAACGAATCATTACCCTGCACGACACGAGCTTCGCTATCGTTGAATGGAACGAACCTCACAATTTTTCGATCCTGATTTTTCTCCGGATAATTCGATGCCAAAGGAGATTCCTTGGTTTCTCGAGACGTTCTCCAAATGATATCGGCACGCTCGCTCTTCGATACGCGACAATTCTCATAGTTGGCGTTCAGAACGACCAGCTGTACGTTCATCCATTTGTAGAGACCAATGACCATGCTGTCCATACCAATGATCGCTATCAGGCCGATGTTGACGGCGCAGGCTTGCACGAAAAAGGCGACGTGATGCATCGGGAACGTTCTTACGTCGAAGGGATATCGGGCGCGAATTGGAAGATCGCCCTCCTCGACGGGAACGAGGAATATTAATGCGAGCGAAAGGACCCCACCGATTGCCCAGAAAGCCCGCAGCATTAATTTCTCGTAGAAACTGCATGTTCGCACTATCGCACGCACTCCTGGATCTGCGAATAATCATTTTCGTTTTGTTTTTTCTTCGTGTAAATGCTTTGCAGCAATGCTCAATGACGAATGTACGAAAATACGCCGGCACCTTAAGGTGGGATATAGATTTAGACGGAAAAAAATGAAGTAGTCTTGAGGGATTTTTTAAAGCGAGAAATAATTATTCTACATTTATCAAACTGTAGGTATACTTTAATAGTAGATTTGAGTATACGAAATAATTATTTTATTTATTCGCTTTCAAAATGGCGGAGCTGTGGCAGAGTGTTGCAGGTAGAGCATGGATACCGGGTTTTCGGTAATATCGTAAAACCGGAATATCGGACCAAAAATCTGACGAGCTCGAATACTACCGATATTTCGATGTCAGAGTTGAAAACTTTAAAATATCACTATCATTTTTATTATGTACATTTAAGCCCTTAGGCCACAGTAACGGGTATAAAATCATGTGCGAATTTAACAATTTTTTTTTCGTATCAAAAAGTGATTCATTCATAAAATGAATTACACATCTATTTAGTATGAATATCAAGCTGTTAGAATTTTTTTTTCGATGTACAAAATGGCCGACTAATATTTTCTTTTGTTATCTTTTTTTAGGCGCTCCGCGGCGTGACATTTAGCATCCACAATTTTTTACCTAGAACAAAAAACAAAAATTCTGGCCAATCTGCATTAGAATACCTAGAGAAGTACGTAAGGAATTAAAAAAATATTCTTTTATTCCAAAGTTGTAGGTATTTGTCCTTGAGAAATGAATTTTCAGTGAAAAATTTCGTTAAAACTGCTCATAATCTGCTTGTAAAATGAAAAGTTTTCGATTAAGGGGAGATATACACCTAGATGGCCGAGGTTGAGGATTTAGAAGCTATGAACATTCCGTAGACCGTAGAAGACCTACACTATGAGCCTGGTATCAATGATTCCATGTAAGTTGACAAATTTCATGATTTATTCATTCCCAAACTTTCAAACGCGTTTTTCTCAGAACCACGTTTTTCAAATCGATACCCAAAATTTCTCGAAAACCAATGAACCGATTGATTTGAGGTTTTTTGTGGTTATTCTATAAACCATTATCTAGTACTTGTCATAGGATTTTTTTCCGTTACTTAGTTTTCGTTTTATAGGCAAAATAGTAACTAATTTTTGGCCCGAAAATCACTATTTATGTTCAAACGTCCGCCATTTTGTCATAAATCGATATTTTCAAAATCGGCTACGACAAGTACTAGATTATAGTATCTAATTTAATAATCTTTTTGGCTTTCTTTTTCCGATGATTTTTAAAGAAACGCCAGTGGGTACCGTATATGGGGCTGTCCATATATTACGTCATCGATTTTTGCTGATTTTCGACCCCCCCCCTACAATCATCTTATCGTCATTTTCGAATGACCCCCCCCCCCTCTCGCAAAACTGGCGTCATTACCAGTTTGGCAAAATTAAAACATTTGCGGATTTGAGAAAAATTGGGTAACATTAAAACATTTTGTTATAGAATCATCTTTTATTATTTTGTACTTTGACAATGTTTATTAATATAATAATATTATTCTTCCCTATTCTTTAGTTTTCTTTGGATAGCTCCCACATTTTGTTATAGAATCATCTTTTATTATTTTGTACTTTGGCAATTTTCATTAATATAATAATATTATTCTTTCCTATTCTTTAGTTTTCTTTGGATAGCTCCCACGGAGTTTTCACCCATTCTTGCAAATCCTGGATCACGGGTAATATCTCCGTATCGTCCCCATATTCATTTTGGCTCGATCGAACTATTTTCATAGGTATGCTGTTATTTGAAGTTCTCGAATATAATGTAGACAAACCTTATGTAATAAATAAATAAATAATAAGTTCAATAATTAATACCATTAGGTACTTGCAAAATATTTTTCATCACTCATGCGGGGAAACCACTCTAGTTGTACAATATACTATTGTACATTTTGAAGTAACTGGTATCACAAGAATGACGTCAATTTCGAAACGCCCCCCCCCCCCCCCCCCCCTCATCCATCATTTACCGTCATCCGCAGACGAACCTCCCCCCCCCCCAAATTTATAATGACGTAATATATGGACGGCCCCTATGCAGATTTTTTTACGACGCTCCAAGGATCATACAATATCCTTGTATATTTTTGATATTTTTAAATAAACAAAATTAAACATATTTTTGAATGTACTACTGTGTCCAAAAAATAAGGTGACATTGTATTTATTTCGAAAATTCTTTGTTTATTTTTCCAAATCAATTTCATCCCCTTCAAAGTAATCCCCTCCCGATGCAATGTACTTATGCCAACGGATTTTCCAATCTTCGAAACACTGATTGTAGTCACTTTCCGGGATGGCCTTCAGTTCCGTCTTCGCTGCGGCTTGAATCTCCTCTATCGTATGAAAACGGTGTCCCCGGAGCGATCTTTTGAGCTTGCTGAACAGCCAGAAGTCGCACGGCGCCAAAAACTCAACACATATCGTTCCGCAACCACCGTATTCACCTGATCTGGCGCCGTGCGACTTCTGGCTGTTCAGCAAGCTCAAAGGATCGCTCCGGGGACACCGTTTTGATACGATAGAGGAGATTCAAGCCGCAGCGAAGACGGAACTGAAGGCCATCCCGGAAAGTGACTACAATCAGTGTTTCGAAGATTGGAAAATCCGTTGGCATAAGTGCATTGCATCGGGAGGGGATTACTTTGAAGGGGATGAAATTGATTTGGAAAAATAAATAAAGAATTTTCGAAATAAATACAATGTCACCTTATTTTTTGGACACAGTAGTATATACTTTTAGATAATTAAAACTCCAATCCAAAATTTCAAGTAGTTTTCCTTGAAAAAATTCACAAAAATGACCTTTTTCCGGCTCCTAGGTGTATATCTCCCCTTAATCAGAAATTCCGTACGTACTTCTCTGCGAAATGCTATTAGGAACATAACTTTGTAATTTGAAGTCAATCGAGTAAAAAATGGTTGAAGTTATTTGTCACGCCAATTGGAAAAAAGCTGTTTCGAGAAATTTCGTGTAGTCGGCCATTTTGGACATCGAAAAAAAAAATTCCTTGATATTCATACTAAATAGATGTGTAATTAATTTGATGAGTGAATCACTTTTTCATAAGAAAAAAAAAATCTTTAATTCGCACATGATTTTATACTCGTTACTGTGGCCTAAGGTCTTAAGTTACTTTTACTTGTTTTTTTTTACGACATTTAACAATCTAAAAATATCGTTACCGACGTAAAATATTTCCAAACTGTCAACTTATTTAGGGGGCGTACGCAAATTACGGAACGCAATTTGTGTGTGTGTGGGAGGGAAGGTTTGCGTTACGTCATGATTTTAAAACTTCCAGAAATAGCAAAATGTCTGCATGTTCAAGTTTAAAAAAATTAAAACACGCGCGCAATTTTACCGCGGAAAGTTAACAGCTTTCCATACGAAATGTCAGTCAAGGAGGAAATTCACTGTGGAATAACTTGCACAGTAGCTTTCCGCCTTTCCCCAAGCAAAGTTAAAAAAAAAACATTTTTTTGTTTGTTATAATTCTTGAAAGTACATATGTTCAAAAATATGTTGGCAAAATTTGCAGTCACAAGTCCGAAAATTGACGGAGTTACAGTTACATTAATGAGAACAGGTAGCGCGACCTGTTAGTGCCCTCAGTCCCTACAGGTGTGTCATCGTTTACAATAGATGAGTGAAGATGAAGAACCGTCATATCGCCCGGAACTAGATACTTCAATGTAAGTATCAATATTCTAGAAAAAAAAAACATAACTTTATATCAAGAAAAACGAAACGAATACTTTGAACGCGTTTTTCTCGAAACTATTTTTTCGACCTTGTCTCAGCGAATACTCAAAAACTTATCAACCGATTTTCAATTTTTTTTTGTTAACATTTTTGTAATCGCAGCGACTAAGGTTATACGTAGTCGACTTTTTTAATTTTCATAATTACTATTTTTAAAGACTGCTTGAATACAAAAAAGGGCCTTGAAAATATAAAAAAAATGTCCAAACCGTCTTTAAAAAAAAACCAAAATAAAAAAACGGCTACGCATAACGATAGCTACATTTGTATAGATATCAATACATTTTTGACTTTTTATATACAGGTAACTTTTCATAAAGATGGCGATGGGACAATCAAGAGATTTTTTTTTTCGTCGTCAAATCAAGACATATACCTCGGTTCATCTAAAAGATTTCTTCATAAAAATGGGTATAAAACTAGATGAATATATGAATGAGTGTAAATCCGATCTTTTCGTAATTAGTTATGTCTATGAAAAAAAATCGCAATTATTGACGACAAAGCACCCGTTACGTAACGGAATAGAGACGGGGTTCGACCAGGCGTTACGGTCCTGGTACTTGGGGGGGTGTCGAAAATTGGTGAATTTGGCGCTACGTAATTTGTGTACGCCCCCACAGCCGTTTTTTCAGTCGAGAATGTTTTTTGTTTTTTTCAAAACAGCCAAATTTGCAAAAATCAATATTTTGTTGTAATTATGTGTACTTCGTTAGCAAAATTTATGTGGATAACAAAAAAATTAATGTTTTTCGTAATCTACATGAATTTTGCTTTTCATTTTATTCAAATTTAATTTTTTCAGCTAGTGTTCATGGGCGTCTCCAACGAGTCCGGAGCCTCAAAAAAAGACGGTCTCATTCTATTAGCCACCGCGCCGCTATTTCGTATTTTATTGGAACATAAAACATTCACTTGAGTGCCTGAATATATGTAAAACAAACCCGCCAAACCTCTATCTGATTACTCTACAAGTATTTTTAAAAAATCCCGAAAAAACCTTTCGATAACTCAAAAATCACTGCACCGATCGACTTCAAATTTTACAAGTTTTTTTTACATATCAAAAAGCAGTGCTCGAACGAAGGAACTTTCTTTTTGTCCATAGTTTGTTATCAACGAAAATAGAGCGTTTTGTTTGCCGAAAATTGATACTTTCATTTTGGACTGCGGCCATTTTTTCGACAATCATTATTTTATTAAACCCTTCGCCCAAGCACTAGCCAATTTCACGCGAAAACTAAATGCGTTTGATTTTTTAAATTTATTTCGGACGATTTGTTTCCGAACAGCAGTGGTCACCGCGAAGGACGTTTTTCAAACATCGCTTCGGCACAAACCATCGTATCTACCACAATTATAAATATTTTTGACAACAAAAATCGTAAAAGATACTTGAAACCATACTCTTGAAGGTAATCCTATCGCTTCACGCTAATCATACCACTGATCATACTTGAGACTTGGACAATTTATATTTTTAACATATGCAAAAAAATAATTTGTAATAACTAAAATTTTCCATGTGTAAACTGTTTAATGAATGTTCACAATTAATTAGAAAAATGCAAAAATAGTTATTCCAACGATTCGCGCGGTATTTCTAGGTTTGATATTTGGCAACATTGGTTCTATCTCCGTCTCGTTTTACTCCACCAGGCGAGTTCAACCTCCATGCTTTTCAACGTCGATCTGTCAAAACAATGTCAGGTGCGGGAAATATAAAGCATCGTATTCGGGCCACGACTGGCAAGAAGCGTGGAAAATTTGTGTCGGCGAAATATGTCGGTTAAAAATGAAATATGTGTGGAAATTCGAATGAGTGAGATGAGGTTAGGACTACAGTCAGCTGTTGCCTCGCTGTCACGTCTCTTTATCGTAGCAAGTGGTAATAAATCCAATACCGGAAGTTCAAATTAAACTTGATATTACATAAAAATAAGGTCAATAAGCGTAATTTTTTCTGAGAGCATTGGATTACTACAAGTGTTAAGGCAGGGTTCTACTTTGAAACTTTGAAACTTTGAAATTGGATGAAAACACCCACCTGGAACACGTCGAAGGCATATTATATGGCCCAGGCATCGCTGATTGAGGGTAAGATAATTTTTTCTACGATTTATCACTCACCAAAACTTTAAACGCGTTTTTCTCGAAACGACATTTTCAAGTACCGTGGTCGTGATAACTCAAAAAGTACTGAACCGATCCTTATGAAATTTGGAACACATATTCTATATGTGTGTACCAACCGACCTAACTAGAATCAACTTAAAATTTTGATTAGAACTATTTTTTTATTGCAAAAAAAGGCCAAAAAAACGCATTTTTTTTCGTATTTTAGCCGCCATTTTGTTAATTTTGCACGTATATAAAATATTCTAGTTAGGTCGTTTCCTGAAGACATACTGAACATGAAACTATTTGATTTTTTTGTTTCAGACCATCCGTCGGGAAGATTTCACGACCACGGCAACGGTACCTGCTTTTCGAGGCGTTGGCTTTAAACATATTTTACGTGTACAAAAAATGAATAAAATACATTTAAATTTTTTTTTTTATGTACTTAAAGAGTGTACTTATTGAACAGTTTAAACCCCATATCGATATCTTTAATAGTATTCTCAGAAAGAATTCACGAAAATAGCGTTTTTTTCATGGTTTCTAAGTAGAATCCTGCCTTAAGTATGTAAATCTGATTATTTTTGAGAATATGACGGATTCCCACTGTTATATACACTTTTATAGCGACCGGAAATTCGGTTTCTGTATGTCGTCTCGGAATTCCTTCACAAAAATACGCAATTTTAATATTTCTTTCCTCTGTAAGTAGGTCGATAACCGACCCTGAAATTTTACAGAAACGATGATGAATATATTTAGTGAAGCTCGTAAAAAAAATATGAAAATCCTATGGATTGAACCCTGGCGATAGGATTACCTTAAGGGGGCGATAGCTTTAGGCGAGGAAAAAATCCGCTAAATGTTTTTCAATATGTAAGAGAAAAAGTATTTTTTTATTGCACGGAAAATTCATATTTTTTGGTTTCAAAGTGTACCATTTAATCGATTTCTAAAAATTCTCACTTTTTCTTGGTTCATATTCTGCGTATGAGTGTTAATGAAAGAAAAATCTTCGTTGGTTTTTTTTTTCAGGTTAATCCTGCCGATGCTACGTGTCACGCCGCCTGACGACATCCGCCGCAACCCGTTTAGAAGACCGAGCCATACTTCCGCCACTTTTAAAGATTAATCAAATAAAAAATACCATGTTGCAGTCAACAGTAGTAATAAAACATACCTCAAGTCCCAAAAGCGCTGAATAAATCTGCCCTTAAAAAAAAAATAATGAAAATCAGCCATTGTTTTCTCGCCAAAACGTATCTCCCCTCTTAACGTAAGAGACCATTTTTTTTAAACCTTCACATGTTTCCCAAAAAAATTACACAAATTCCTCTCTATTCCGGCCACGCGCAATGTGTAGCCCGTTCACACGGAATAAAAACCCGCACTATTTTACGTTTTTTTCGTTACTCATCCCGAGACACCCTATTTACAAATTTTATCGAATAATTTTTCAAGCCACCCTCGATAAAATTTCCGAATGTCCGAACCCTTCAATGACGACTTACTTTAAATGGATTTCGTAGTTTTGAGAGGATCGAATAATACTGACCGGAAGAGCGATTGAGAGCGTCAACCGGAGTATGAATCGTTTCAATTATGGATTTAATACGCTCGGAGCGCACTTGAAAAGTGCAAATTTTGAAAATAATTACACAAATCCCAGCGAGGATGCATCCATCGTCCGTTAATATTATCAAGTCGTCATAATTGAAGCAGAGATCGGTAAGTACCGTCGAGGCAAATATGCAGACTATAATTATAACAGACTTGTTGTAAAATCCGTATATTTTTTCGTACACCGAAACGGTACTTAAAATCCACAGACCCGAAATTCTGAAAAAAAAAAAGAAGAAATCCTCGCACGATTACAAATTAAGTGTGCCAGATTCGAGTCGATGAGCGGAGAAATGCAATAACAATCGACTAGTAGACTACAATTCTAACCCTTCGACTGCACACTGGGTCATTTTGACCCCATTTTGTTTCTCTTTAGCCGCAGTGCGGCGCTCGATGTTTTGGCTTCCGACAGGAAAACTGGGACCTTTCGATATTTAACGCGAAAACTAGCACGTTTCGGCTTTTACCACGAAACGAAGCAGATTTCGATATTCACCGCGAAAATTAACATATTTCAGCAACACTGGAATTGTTTCCGACTTTTCTTCCATGCTTTTTTACGCCTTGCCTCTGTTTTTTTACTCCAATTCCTTTGACCGCACTCGGAAATTTACGATTTTTTAGACCTCTCAAAAAATGTTAATTGGGCTTCAATTATTAGGAGTACAACTTTGCAGTGACCGTTTTACTTAGAGAGCCACTGCGGCCGAAGTAGTGGCCCTAGCTCAATAAAAAATGTGGCATTTTAAACTAGAGGCTCTGCCAATGTAAACAATTTAAAAAAGCTAACGGATACGTGTATGCATTATAAAGTTATTGGCACTCAAACATGGCAACCTACGAGCCGAATTCTCAGCATTTGCGGGAACTGCTCCAAAGACAACAAAGGAAGGGATTTTTGCACCGGATTGTGACTGGAGATGAAAAGTGGGTTTACTACGATAATCCTAAACGCCGAAAATCATGGGGACTGCCTGGTCATATTCCGTCATCGACGCCCAAACCGAATATTCACGGATCCAAAGTGATGCTGTGTATCTGGTGGGACCAGCTGGGCGTTGTGTACTATGAGCTGCTCAAACCATCCGAAACCATCACAGGGGAACTCTACCGACGTCAGTTGATGCGCTTGAGTAAGGCACTCAAAGAGAAACGGCCACAGTTCAACGGAAGACATGACAAGGTGATACTGCAGCATGACAATGCCCGACCCCATGTTGCAAATGTCGTGAAAAAGTACTTGGAAACGCTGAAATGGGAGGTTTTATCCCACCCGCCGTACTCTCCAGACATTGCCCCTTCCGACTATCACTTGTTCCGGTCAATGGCACACGATTTGGCTGACCAGCACTTCGGTACTTACGAAGAAGTCAAAAATTGGGTCGATTCCTGGATTGCCTCCAAGGACCAAGACTTTTATCGACGCGGGATTCTAATGCCACCTGAAAGATGGGCCGAGGTCGTAGCTAGCGACGGGCAGTACTTTGATTAAAAGATATGTAGCCACTTTTTTATAATAAAGCCTTAAACTTTTGAAAAAAACGGTCACTGCAAAGTTGTACTCCCAATAAAATTGCAAGTATTCGGGAAATATCCATTCAACCTTACGTCGATACAATCCACGTTAAATATGATTTTGGCCAAGAAGGACAAGCGATGAAAATCTTAAAAAAAAAACATGGATGATGTTCGAATGTTCCAATTAAAACAGACGTCAGACGAAAAATTGCCTCTTGCACCAAGAAAAAAAAAGATTTACAGGCCATGCTTGGCAGAGGTTTAATTCCAATCGAACATCAGCGAGATTTTTCAAACATATTCGACGATAACCATCTGTAAGATTACAGTAAATTGGTTGAATGATATTTTCAATAACGTTATTTTTTTAAATAAAAAATCACAATAAATATTTCATTATATTTACAACTTCGATATTATTTTTTTATAAAAATTACTACTATCGATTTTAATTGATAATTATTATCAAAATGTTAATAAAAGCAACGAGTATAAAATTAAAATGTCATTACGCAAAAAACTGTCATATTAAAAAAAAATACTAATGGTTTATTTTTCCAGATTTTTACCTGAGCACGAAGAACTTTAAATTCTCACCAAAACTCTTTTTGGTTAGATTGTACGAGCGATGAGATCCTTAAGGTTTTAAACGTACTTCTTTTACACTAGTTTTTGCAGTGAAAATCGAACAAGCTAGTTTTCGCGATGACAGCCGAAATATGCTAGTTTTCGCGGTGAATATGGAACCGTGCTAGTTTCCGTCGCGAAAGCATAATCACGCTAGTTTTCGTGAGAACATTGAATCGTGCTACTTTACGTAAGCAGCGTCGATATGCAGTCAGAGGTTCATGGCGGAAGTGTGGCAGGGTTAATTGATGCTTTTACCTCAGAGAAGCTATCGTTGCGTCGAGAGCTTTACGGTGGGACGATCTGACAGGATCCGTCGTTGCCCTCATACTACTTCTCAACCGAGTAAAGCCGCGGTGTCCTGGCCTAGCGAATAATTCCTCCGTTCCGGCTATTCCGAACGTGAATTTTCCCTCTACGCTCCAATCGTACCACGCGGAAGACGTACGGGGCAATTTATTTAATAATACACGTGTACCGACTCGAGTTTCCTTTTTCTCTCGTCCTTTTCTCGCGCTAGCTCATCGAATTACACCTTGGGCGATAGTCGCGCGTAAATAATAGAGCGAATGATTTCCAAAGCCCCACGGTGAAGAACTTACGTCTCGCTTGCTCCCCTGAAATTCTCAAACCTCTTTTCCAAGAGCCCTCGGAGACTACTCCCCAACAGCCGGGGGTATATATTACATCGAAACGTTTGCAACGTTTCGAGCCAACGTGCCTCGATTTCGCAAGATTTATCGAAATGACATACAATGCGAAACGATCGAAGAATTCACAGTTGCAAAATGCCCATTCAAAATTTAGAAATAAACGTTGCACGTTCGGGATAGCTCACTCAATTATTAATATCCATCGAGAGAGGCCGGTCTCGGAGCACGATACTGTACGATGGGCGTTATCCGTAGAGTGCTATCAGAGGTATATTTTTTATGTGCAATTTTCCATCGACCATTTTTTTTTTCCTCGTGATACCTCCGTACGCGCAATCCTTTTTCTTTTGTCCTTCTTCTCCGAGGTAATGCGGCACCGGTGAAGAGACCTGCCGCTGCTCAAACGCGTGCGCACACCCACGGCAAACCGCGTCTCACTCAGTTGGCTGCTCGCGATGGACGAAGTGAGTTTGTGCGCGAGTTACGTAGAACGTAAGACAAATGTAAAATTTCCGAGTTTCGTTTCACCGCGAGGTTTTCTGTAAAATGGATAGAAATTGTGAGTATGCACGACGAAGGGGCATCGTTCGTATCGAAAGATAAAGTGGCCTGAGTGAAGTGATTATTCGTTGGACTTGGAGCGTGGATACCGAAATATCGGACCAAAAAGTCCGATATTGAAATCATAATAATACCGATATTTTGATATCAAAGTTGAAAACATTAAAATATCATTAGTATTTTTGTTATTTTCGTTTAAGTTACATTTACTTGTTTTTTGTACTACGTTTAACAGCCTTAAAATATTATTACCGACATTAAATATTTCCGAAGTGTCAACTTTGGATGCCCTCTGTTTTCGAGGCCATTGTTTCAACAATCTTAATGTCGTTAATTAAAGCGACCTTGCTGTTGGCTGCCTGCCGCAAGTCGTTTGTGTGCATTCTGGTAGCTACTGCGCTGACTTTCATAAAACTTCTTAATTTGAGTTTGGCTTGTTTACTACTTTTTCATTTGCATTTTCTATTCCGATGTTTTATTTTTGTTTGTTTATTTATTTTATGTTAGAGCGGATATATTTAAGAACGGGGTGAAATTTCGAACGCTCGAAACACCGAAAATATACTTCTTGAAAAGATCAAAACTCCGAAAGAATTTTACACGAAAGACGAAAACTCCGAAAATCTGAACACCGTCAAAATAATTCGGCTATGGAGGTTTTAAAAGTTTCAAAATCTTTAATAAATCGACGAATTATTTCAAGAATGGTTTTTTTTTAATTTAGAAGTGACTTTACGTCGATTTTGAAATTTGGCTAGACAATGTTATACGTTGAACATCATTTACAGTCAACTGTGTAGACTTTCGCTGGCATAATCTTGACGAAACTTGTCATTTCGGAACATTAAAATTAGGAATTTCAAACCGTCGGCGCGTTCAAAGTTCGGAATTTCAACTCAGCCCTCATGTCAAGATCATGCCAGCGAAAGTCTACACAGTTGACTGTAAATGACGTAGAACGTGTAACATTGCCTAGACAAATTTCAAAATTGACGCAAAATCAATTTTCAATAAAAAAAAATTCTTGAAATAATTGGTCGATTCAGTGAAAATGTTGAAACTTTTAAAACTTCCATAGCCGAATTACTTTGACGGTGTTAAGATTTTCGGAGTTTTGGTCTTTTGTGTAAAATTCTTTCGGAGTTTTGAGCGTTCTGACCATTCAAAGTTCGGAATTTCGGAACATTAAAATTCGGAATTTTAAACCGTCGGAGCATTCAAAGTTCGGAATTTCAGCGCGGCCCCTTAAGAACGTAGCAGAATATGTTTAGAAATAAATAATAAATGAAGATCCCCATAAAAGACGGCGATTTCCAATAAATGCTGTGGTCTCACTTAGCTCTACACTATTATTTCTACAACTTCCGTCTTCACTTTCAAGCTTCTAACGTTTTTCATCAGTTTCTCGTGAATATCCGAAAATATCGAAATACCGGTATTCCGATATTACAACTTGTTGATATCGAAATATTAGGAGTACAACTTTGCAGTGACCGTTTTACTTAGAGAGCCACTGCGGCCGAAGTAGTGGCCCTAGCTCAATAAAAAAAGTGGCATTTTAAACTAGAGGCTCTGCCAATGTAAACAATTTAAAAAAGCTAACGGATACGTGTATGCATTATAAAGTTATAGGCACTCAAACATGGCAACCTACGAGCCGAATTCTCAGCATTTGCGGGAGGTTATGATTTACTTCTTCAACATCAAGAAATCTGCGGCTGAGGTCCACCGTTTGCTTGTAGATGCTTACGGGGAGGATTCTATTAGTGAGAAAACGTGTCGGCGGTGGTTCATCGACGCCCAAACCGAATATTCACGGATCCAAAGTGATGCTGTGTATCTGGTGGGACCAGCTGGGCGTTGTGAACTATGAGCTGCTCAAACCATCCGAAACCATCACAGGGGAACTCTACCGACGTCAGTTGATGCGCTTGAGTAAGGCACTCAAAGAGAAACGGCCACAATTCAACGAAAGACATGACAAGGTGATACTGCAGCATGGCAATGCCCGACCCCATGTTGCAAATGTCGTGAAAAAGTACTTGGAAACGCTGAAATGGGAGGTTTTATCCCACCCGCCGTACTCTCCAGACATTGCCCCTTCCGACTATCACTTGTTCCGGTCAATGGCACACGATTTGGCTGAACAGCACTTCGGTACTTACGAAGAAGTCAAAAATTGGGTCGATTCCTGGATTGCCTCCAAGGACCAAGACTTTTATCGACGCGGGATTCGAATGCTACCTGAAAGATGGGCCGAGGTAGTAGCTAGCGACTGGCAGTACTTTGATTAAAAAATATGTAGCCACTTTTTTATAATAAAGCCTTGAACTTTTGAAAAAAACGGTCACTGCAAAGTTGTACTCCTAATAATACCGGTGATAGAAAACGCTCCGATAGTCCGAGCTCTAATTGGAATACAGCTAAAATTCCGAATTTGGGCCGGGAGAGAAAGCCAGAAGGAGTTTTCGGAAATTTTGTCAAAAACTGTGAGACCGTAGGACTTGAAATTTTCACAGACGACGACTAATTGCTGGAGGAAGGACCTAGGGCTCCCCGATATTCCCGATTATAAAAGACGGATCTGGTGGCTACGGCAAAGGACGCTGGCATGGTAATTTCGTCTTAACGGTCTAAATCTACCTACGTGGATAAAAAAAATGGCATTTTCCAATCATATTTTTTTTCGACAGTATCACCTTTTAGCTATATTCCCTGAAAATGTCATTGAAATATTCCTAAAATCGAATGAGTTACAACAATTTTCATCTGCCGGCGGCCATGTTTTTGTTGTTCTGTACTTTTTGGTTATTTTTCTTTTAAACGCTGCACCTCGGTGTTAAAAAAGTGCGTCCTTATCACCGACCGGTTTCCCAGAATTTTTTTTTCGGAATTTGGTCATTTTTTTCGGGCCTTTAGATGTAGGCCCTGAAATTTTTGTCATTTTCACAATTTTTGTGATTTTGTGAGTTTTTTAATTTTCACTCGCCCAGACAATAAGAGTGACGAAATTTCCTCGCTGCTCTTCGAAACTGTTACATATATATATATATATATATATATATATATATATATATATATATATATATATATATATATTGTTCCATCTCGAATATTAGGCTGATAGGACGAAGCGAACGTAGGAAACAAAGGTCGTATAACGATTTTACGTATCGATACCACGAGTCGCATGTTTATTAACAAATACAAGTGAATCTATTATCATTATTATTCGTAGAATCGAAAGAAAAGGAGCTTTCCGATCTCACGTTTCCATGGCTTCCATTGTGGCGTCTATCATTGGCGCATCGACCGGCGTATCCATCGGCGTTATTTCCGGAGTATTCCTCGTTGGAGCGTACAACTTTCGTAACTTTTCGTAGTGCTTCGCGTCCTGAAAGTCAACACCAATTGCGCGTAAAACGTTTGTTTGGTTTTGTTTGGGGTAATTGAGAAGAAAGGCGGAGACGCAGAAAGAAATGAACTAAAAACGCTCTTAAAAGGTACATAAATCCATATATTTTTAAAATATGAAATATAAATTTTAAAAGCTTGAGGCTTTTTTTGAGAAATTTTAAAGTAGTTTTAGTACTTTTGACGTTTGATGCCTCAAGCTTTTAAAATGTATATTTCATATTTTACAAACATCTACGTTTATGTACGTTTGAAGTACTTGCACCTATGATGAGTGACCAAGGAAGCGACTTTCTTGTAATTATACTGTTTTGATTTTCAATTTTACTGAACATTATTTTTCACTTTTTAGTACAGTACCATTTAAACAAAAGCATCTTTTCAAAGAGTTTCTTTACGTTTATTCTATTTAATGCTTTTTATAAGCATAAAGCTTTTATAAGTATAAAATCATGTGCGAATTTAACAATTTTTTTTCGCATGAAAAAGTGATTTACTCATAAAATTAATTACACATCTATTTAGTATATCAAGCTGTTAGAAAAAGAATATATATATATATATTTTTTTCGATGTACAAAATGGCCGACTTCTCGAAACAGTTTTGTTTCCAATTGGCGTGACAAATAACCAACAATTTTCACTCGATTTACTTCAAATTTAAAAGTTATGCTCCTAATTGCATTTCGCAGAGAAGTACGCACGGAATTTCTGATTAATCGAAAACTTTTCATTTCATGAGCAGTTTATGAGCAGTTGTAACGAAATTTTTCACTGAAAATTCATTTCTTGAGTTCAAATACCTACAACTTTTGGATAAAACAATATTTTTTAAATTCCGTACGTACTACTCTAGGTATTCTAATGTAGATTGACGAGAATTTTTGTTTTTTGGTCTAGGTAAAAAACTGTGGATGCTAAATGTCACGCCGCGGAGCGCCTAAAAAAAGATAAAAGAAAATATTAGTAGTCGGCCATTTTGTGCATCGAAGAAAATATATATATATTTTCTAACAGCTCGATATTCGTACTAAATAGATGTGTAATTAATGTTATAAGTGAATCACTTTTTTATACGAAACAAAATTATTAAATTCGCACATGATTTTACACGAGTTACTGTGGCCTAAGGCCTTAAATAAAAGCTTGTAAAAAGATTGACCAATTACGACGAACGTTTTACTAAACATGTACGGTAATTATTTAGTTCACTCCGATCGCTTGACCGACAAATGGCAACCTCCGAAGTTGATCCCCGATCCTTTGATGTTTGGTCAATATCGGCAAATTTTTCATCCCCACGGACGCGCGTCGATTTTATGGTGATTTTCTCACGGGCCGAGATACTCACTTTATCTTGTACAGATGGTTTGACTTTGTCGAACGCAACGTTGATGTGTCGGATGGAAATCTCGGTGATGTCCGTTGATTCTTGTAAGCTTTCGGTCATCGACTCCCGCAACGCTTCAGTCGCAGCTTCGCGAACCAGCGCGGACAAATCCGCTCCGGAATATCCATCGCAATTTGCGCTTTTGGCAACATCCTCCAGATCCACGTTCGCCCCGAATCTTGGCTTCGTACCGTTCTGAAACAATCGAGAGTGGAATAGGTGTGACTTTTGTTTATTTGCGACTGGTAATACTAAAAGAAAAAGTTCAACGAACGCCACTCACCTTCGTTAGAGCCTTGAGAATGTCGACTCGATCGCCAGCGGTCGGCAGTCCTACGTAGAGAATTTTATCGAGGCGTCCCGGTCTGAGGACCGCCGGATCGATCATGTCGGGACGATTGCTCGCTGCCATCAGATAGACACCTTTTCGCCCTTCAACGCCGTCCATCTCGGTGAGCATTTGATTCACGACCCTCGACGTGGCCGAGTTGTCGCCGTCCGATCTCTTCGGGCAGAGGGCGTCGAGCTCGTCGAAAAATATCACGCACGGAGCCGAATTTCGCGCCCTCACGAAACACTGCCTCACTGCCTTTTCACTCTCACCGACGTACTTGAAAACGCAAACGAATCGTTATACCGTATTGTTGGACGCTTTTCGAATTTTAGGTGGTACTTCCTTCGGTAATTATATAATTTAGTGACTTTTCCTAAATATGACGCTAAAATTTATTTTTTGCAATTTTTAAGGGCGGGGTAAACTATTTAAATTTTTTTTTCATTTTTTTAAATTTTTTTAAATGAATGCATAATATATCAAGAATATTGTGTTAAAATTTCAAGTCGATCGGAGTAAAATTGACGAAGTTATGAGTATTTGAGCGTCTATTGCTCCATGCCGTTCTCATCTCTTCTGCGTTTTTCAAACCGTTTTTCTGAGACTTGTCATATTTGAAGTCCGTGTGCACGATAACTCAAAATCTACTGGACCAATCGCTTTGAAATTTTGCACAGTACTTCTTCACATAATTCACCAGGTATTGTCGAGAGCTTCTTTGTTTTTTTTTTAATAATTACTAATTTTTCAACAACAAATTCGCCGATTTTTTTTAGCGAAAATCCGGTTTTTGGCTCCCAAGTGCTACGAAAAATCGAAAAATCGAAGAAAAAAAATCCTCCCGTCATTACCTCGAGAAACATCTCCTTTAACAAATGCATTTTGATTTTTTTGATTCAAATGATTCTGTTGCGAGTTATGGTGCACACCGCAAACCAACTTTTTTTTCGAGGCGCCTCCGGGGTTTAATTTTCACTCGCTCAATTTTGAATATTTTGCAATGCAAATTTAGGAGAATGTTGTTCAAATGTTACTTTATTATATGTAAATTTTTCAATAAACGAACACCATTCGTTACGCCAAAAAAATCTTAAAAACATGCCTTTTTTTCGCCGAATTAACTTTACCCCGCCGTTAACGGGAGATATACACCTAGATGGTCGAGGTCGAGGATTTAGAAGCTATGGACATTCCGTCGACCGTAGAAGACCTACACTATGGGCCTGGTATCGATGATTCCATTTAAGTTGACAAATTTCATGATTTATTCATTTCCAAATTTTCAAACGCGTTTTTTTCAAAACCACATTTTTCAAATCGGTACGCAAAATTTCTCGAAAACCAAGAACCGATTGCCTTGAGGTTTTTCGTGGTTATTCTATACACCATTGTCTAGTACTTGTCATAGGATTTTTTTCCGTTACTTAGTTTTTGTTTTATAGGCAAAATAATAACTAATTTTTGGCCCAAAAATCACTATTTATGTTCAAACGTCCGCCATTTTGTCATAATTCGATATTTTCAAAATCGGCTATCACAAGTACTAGATTATAGTATCTAATTTAATAATCTTTTTGGTTTCTTCTTTCAGATGATTTTTGAAGAAACGCCAGTGGGTACAGTATACGCATATTTTTTTACGACGCTCCAAGGATCATACAATATACTTGTATATATTTGATATTTTTAAATAAAGAAAATTAAACATATTTTTGAATTATATACTTTTAGAAAATTAAAACCCCAATACGAAATTTCAAATAGTTTTCCTTGAAAAAATGCACAAAAATGACCATTTTTTTCCGGCTCCTAGGTGTATATCTCCCCTTAACTACAAAACAACATAAATAATAGTGTTACGTAGGGGGGAACCCGTCTTTTTAAACTACAAATTATTTTTTAAGGCCTTAGGCCACTTTAGAGGCCGAAAAATAGGCTTTTTGGGGATTTTTTCTTCAGAAAAATTACAAAATAAATTGCGACTACAAAAAATCGTGTTTATCATACATATCAGTGACTGTATACAATAATTTTTTTGAAGCGATTAATTTCAAAATGGCGGCTGCGCCGCATTTATCTCAAAACTGCATTTTTTAAGTTGGCCGGAATCATGACTCAGACATTATTCAGCCGATTCACTTTAAATGTTGAATATATCTTGAAAAATACATTGTCTATGGAAATACATAGAATTTTTTTTATATTGCATAGTTCATTTGTTATTAACAATTATCTGACGAGAATTGTTGGAACGTGAAAAATGTTCTTAATACTTTCATATATGTATGATAAACACCCTTTTTTGTAATCTCGATTTATTTTGTAGTTTTTCTGAAAAAAAAAACCTATTTTTTCGGCCGCTAAAGTGGCGTAACCCCTTAAGGAAAAAACGAATTTTCAAGATTTTAAACTTCGTACGATATTTCGAGTGAAATTGCTAATGGGTGTTCGAGTCGTTACTTCTATGTCTTTATTTACATCGCTGTTATATATTGTGTGTTGTGTTTAACGTCCTCAGTCTTCTTCCCACGACGATAACCGAAACGGTAATAGTCCGAATATTCGAAAAAGTCTTATGTGTCTTATATTCTTCTTTTCTTATTCTTATATTCAATTTTATGCAACGTGCTTCGAATTGTGACTTCAAACGGAGCTTCTTAGGAAATTTTGGAGTTCTTCGGTTTTATTCAATTTTACGTAACGAATGTCTTGTTCACAGTGCATTTTTATTCCGCACAGTTTTATCAACTCGAAGTATGGATGCGAATGAGAATATTGACGAAAAGTCAGCACGTGCCGAGTGCATTTTAACGCATTGGAAGTTCTCACGTGTTTGTGATGATGAGGAATCGATCATCGCGTTTTTTAGATCACACAAAGTGGTGGCGACGAAATGGCTAAATTCGACGAGAAACGATTAATATGGCGATGTCAAAAAAGGAAAATTTTTACAATTTTTGAATGTATTTTTTTTTCGTAAAAAATCTAGAACCTAAAAAATCGTCTCCCGCCCAACATAACATCGTTATTTATACCACGAAAAAGCGATAAATCGCGAAAAAAACAATCGGAGGCCATTATCAGTAAAAGTCACTAAACCATATAATTACCCTTTTTTCTTGCGGATTGGTTGTTACGCGTTATTGACTCAGAAATTTGAGAAAAAAAAACCACGTTTTTAAAACGGACTAGAAAGTATAAAATAATTTCTTCTAGCCCCATACAGATTTATAAAAGATTGTCCTGAAAATTTGTGACTGTGAATTTTTAATAGTTATGAAAAAACTTAGATTTGCAACGATAAAAGAGGAGCACAAGCGAGAGATAATAGTAAGGAGTGTAGGGAGTAGCTCTCGTTGAGAAAACTCACAACAGTTCATATAATTTGCGGTGCAGTTATATAGTGCCAAATGCAGTTAGGTATTCACCGAATTCCCCAACAGTTGTTAGTGAATTGGGTGAACTATTCATGCATCAATTATCTATTGCATGGGCCCCACGTTTTTTCGTTTTAAATCTTACAAGTATTTTCATAGCTATTAAAAATTCACAATCACAAATTTTCAGGATAATCTGTATGGGGTTAGGAATCTGTATGAGATTATGAATCTGTATGGGGCTAGGAGAAATTATTTTATACTTTTTAGTCCGCTTTGAAAACGTGGTTTAAAAAAAAAGTTATTACAATAATTATCTTCTCTTTTTTAGCCTTGTGTGTGCGAAATTTTGCAATCGATTTTAAACATCTTGATGGGATTATGACAGATATGTGGCACATTTCAGGTTTATTTCAGTTTCTCTTCACCTGATCATATCGGAAATAGAAAATTGTTAAAAATTGTTGTTTTCCACTTTATCTCTCTCTCTCTCTCTTGGACACTTAATTCGTCAATCTGAACCCTGTCGCAAGCTGTTAAATATTTTATATATTATTTAAATATTTACAATATCTATTTGTATATTACATTATTTATATAATTATATATATATATATTTTTACATTTATATTTATCTTGTCTATTTGTTTGTCATTCAGTTCTGAGCTATGATTAAAGTTTCAAGTCTCCAGCTCATCCGGAAGTTAGTTTAAAATCGATTGCAAAATTTCTACCGAACAGACAGACAAGAAAGCGAATTAATAAAAACGTGATAATAAAATGTTAAATATTAAAATAAAATAATGTGAAGTTCGAAAAAAAAATTTACACCAAAGTAAAAAAAATTACATTAAAAGCAAATACAGAACCTGTTCTTTATTATAAACAGAATTTTTCATGTCCGTGCCAAAAATTAAAAAATAAAAATAATCACTTATCTACAATAATAATTGTGTGGTTGTGTATCGACAAATCGAATGCAAATGTATAGAGCTTTAACGTAAATTAGTTTTTTTTTAATTTTCTATGTTTGGCGCTGACAAAACTTTTGTTTTATATATAACGAAGAATAATATGAATATTGAAAATATACGAAAATATTTATTTTTATACCTTTCGGCTTTATTTTTCGGGATTTTTGCAAAAAAGTAAATGCGCAAAAATTCCAGAGGATTTTCAAGATTGCCTGACTTTCCCTTGATTATTCCAAGAGAAAAGAAATTCCCCGAGTTTCCCATATGCGTAACAGCCATGTGATTACTCACCATGTTCAGCAGTTCGGGCCCCTTAACGGAAATGAAGTTTATTCCAGCTTCGTTTGCTATTGCTTTAGCCAGTAAAGTTTTGCCACAACCAGGAGGTCCGCACAGCATCACGCCCGTTGGTGAACTTAAGCCAAAGGCTTCGAAGCGCTCGGAATGTCTGATCGGGGCCTTTAATAAATTATATGTTAGATATACTAAATATATTCATATGTACAATATTTTTTGGAAACACGATACAAAATCTCACGTCACGTCCAAAACATCTGTGTTCCGCCAATTTCATCTCACGATATCTCTCTTCCGAACCATCTCTATTCCATTCGTAATACTGCATTTACTATATTGGCCATGAATAAAACAAGTGCAACACAGAGGCTCTTGGAATAAAGATGTTTCGGAAGTGAGATATTGTGGAATGATCTAGTTGGAATATAGATTTTTTGGATGTCACATGAGATTTTGGAGAATACATATATTTAAGAATAGAAAAGTTTCGGATACGAAAGATCGCCGAACGGAGATATTTAATATCAGTAATTTTGAAGAACTGAATTATTTTGGCATTGTGATGTTTACGAACAGAGCTGTTTCGGCAGAGAAATGGTTTAGACGTACGATTTTTTGGAATAGTTATGTTTCTGATTAAACCTCCTCCATAATAGAGATATTTAAGGGCAGATATACACCTAGATGGTCGAGGTCGAGGATTTAGAAGCTATGAACATTCCGTCGACTGTAGAAGACCTACACTATGGGCCTGGTATCGATGATTCCACGTAAGTTGACAAATTTCATGATTTATTCATTTCCAAATTTTCAAACGCGTTTTTCTCAAAACGACGTTTTTCAAATCGGTACCCAAAATTTCTCGAAAACCAATGAACCGATTGCCTTGAGGTTTTTTTGTGGTTATTCTATACACCATTATCTAGTACTTGTCAGGATTTTTTTTCCGTTACTTAGTTTTTGTTTTATAAACAAAATAATAACTAATTTTTGGTCCAAAAATCACTATTTACGTTCAAACGTCCGCCATTTTGTCATAAATCGATATTTTCAAAATCGGCTATGACAAGTACTAGATTATAGTATCTAATTTAATCATCTTTTTGTTTTTTTTTTCAGATGATTTTTGAAGAAACGCCAGTGGGCATCGTATAGGCAGATTTTTTTACGACGCTCCAAGGATCATACAATATCCTTGTATATTTTTGATATTTACGAATAAAGAAAATTAAACATATTTTTGAATGTATATACTTTTAGATAATGAAAACCCCAATCCGAAATTTCAAATAGTTTTCCTTGAAAAAAATTCACAAAAATGACCTTTTTCCGGCTCCTAGGTGTATATCTCCCCTTAAGAAGGGATGTCTGAAAATAGAGAAATGAAGAATAGAGTTGTTGTCCTGCCGACATTCCAAACTTTAAGGAATGGTCTCATCCCTTAAGGAGAATGTTCAGCTATCGCGAAATAGTGAGAATTTGCTGGAATTTATCAAGGATATTTGCGAACATGTGTTACTCCGTGTAAAATTTCAACTACTTCGTCTGCGGGATTATTGAGCAATTAATTATTGAAGTTGGGCTCTTATACACGGTCAACATAGCAAAATCTTCACGAGAACTGTCGCAACATAATAAAAATAGTAAGCATTGAATGGAAATAGGCGGAAAAAATTCCAGAGATTCTTATGAACAATTTCAACGACGAATACAGCGTTTCGTGTGTCTCGTTATCGAGATATTCGTGAAATAAAACGAAACATTTCAGCTGATTCGCGTAAAACGATAAAGCGTCCTACGGCACGTGGCAGCGCTGCAGTCAAGTCGGCCATTTTGAGTAGGCGCCAAAATTTGAAACGCACAAACTATTGCTTCCTTGCTATAAATTTCTTACCGCGGTTTCATAAAGAGTATTCAAATATTTTGAATCATTCTTTACAGAAGCTGCGGTGCATGTGTTTTGACATAACCTTCAAATCAATTGCGCGTCGTCTCTCGACTGCGCGTTCATTTTCCGGCTCAACTACTTTTTTCCGCCGCTTTCCAGGTTGTACTTGGTCCAACCGTCGATTGTACTGTTTTTCGGTTTGCATATTTTCCTTCCATCTTTTCATTTTCGCCGAACATAAAAACGGAATTCGCGAAGGATGTTTGACAGCTACGCGCTCACGATGTGGCGTTCGTTATCTGAGCTCAGTGATACCAGTTACTGAGAACTAAATTGCGCGTTTGCCACATTTCAACTTGGTTAATAACTTATTTGCTATGTAAATAAGCAAAAAAGATTAATAACATTTCTAAACAGTCAATTCCACATATTAGCTGAAATTTATTTATTTTACGTAACCGAAAATTTGATTATTCGGGGTTGGCAGCCGTTACAGGCGCCCGTGTTGCCGCCTGCCCCGCAAGGACCCTGAACAGCCTCGTTAAGAAAATGCGTACCAAATAGTGGTTGATGGACCGCCATATATGAGTTTCAACAACGATAGAAAAACTCACGAGTATAGCCATTTGTAGTTCTTGTCTTATGTTGCGAAGGGAACCAACGTCGTCCCAAGTGACGTCGGGCACAGTGGCGAAACCTTCTCTCTTCGAGGAGGGTTGAACGACTTTCAGAGCGTCCAGAAAGTCGGCTCGTTCGATCCGCAGCTCCGCCAAACGTTCAGGCGACAACGGAGCGTCGTTGTGGAGCCACGTGAGCAAGCCCTCCAGTTTGTCGGGATCCGTGTCTTTCGCGACGCTGGTTGTCGGCGGCGTGACGGTGGTGGATTCGGGTTCTATCACTGCAACGGCGCATGTAGAGTCCTCCTGGACTGCGGGAGATTCAACGGGCGGGGGGACGTCGTCGCCGTTCACCGCGTTCTCGCCCCCTCCCGGCTCGTCGTTGCTGCAGCCTTCCATGTCTTTTTCCGCTTGTACTTCCTCGGCCTCCCGAACGACTTCGGGCGCCGATTCCTTTTCCGGGCGCTCGTCCTTCTTCTCGCCTCGCAGAATATCGAATACTCTGGGTTGGGGAAAAGATAATTATGAACGACATCGTCATGTTGAGCAGTGATGGTGAACGTCACACACTGATCTGGTGAACCGAACGCGGATTTCCCAATTTCGTAGCTTAATGGGGTCGTCTAGTGTGTCAGATCAAGAGAAGAGAAAAACGGCCTTGCATGACTTCTTTGAAGAAGAGGACGGTGTACTCTATGGTCCAGGCATAGCAGATTGATGAGAGACCAAACGCGTTTCTCTCAAAGCACGATTTTTTCAAACTGCTGCCATATCTCAAAAACTATTTCATTGATTCTGCTCAAACTTGTACAGTTTCTTTAGTACATATATAACTACAAGTTGAACTAAAATAATTAAGACTGCTTGGTTAGTTTTCTTTTTATCAGCTATATAGACCCAAAAAACAACGAAAAAAGGGGCAATTTTTTTCTCAAGCGTAAACAAAATTATTTTTTGGAATTCTAACTTTTTTTTAGTTCCATGTAGAGCCTCAAGTCTCACGATTAAAATTGCGTTTGTTTGTTCTATTTCAGATAAGCAGAACGGCCGGAATCATGGCAGCAGTGGAGCACCTCTTTTTATATATGTGTTCCCGTTGGGCGGTGTATCACCGACTATATTCTATATAATGACTTCAAAAAATTCACAAAGTTTGTTCAAATGTCGATAAAAATAATATACAATTTATAAATTATATCATTTTAATGGTTTGTCAAGAAAAAATTCCCCAAAAAAGTATTAAAAAACGGCCTTCACACTAGACGACCCCGTTAAGGTAGTCCTATCGCCAGGCTTCAATCCATAGGATTTTCATAATTTTTTTTTTGAGCTCTAGTAAATATATTAATAATCGTCTGTAAAATTTTAGGGTCGTTTATCGACCTAATTACAGAGAAAAAAAATAATTAAAATTGCGTATTTTTGTGATGGAATTACGAGACGACATACAAAAACCCAATTTCCGGTCGCCACAAAAGTGTATATAATAGTGGGAATCCGTCAGATTCTTAAAAATAATCAGATTTACATACTCAACACTTGTAGTAATCCACTGCTCTCAGAAAAAATTACGCTTATTGACCTAATTTTTATGTAATATCAAGTTTAATTTGAACTTCCGGTATTGGATTTATTACCACTTGCTACGATAAAGAGACGTGACAGCAAGGCAACAGCTGACTGTATTCCTAACCTCATCTCACTCATTCGAATTTCCACACATATTTCATTTTTAACCGACATATTTCGCCGATACAAATTTTTCATGCTTTTTACCAGTCGTGGCCCGAATACAATGCTTTATATTTCCCGCACCTGAC
Source organism: Ophion obscuratus (assembly GCA_964007375.1). NCBI lineage: Eukaryota > Metazoa > Arthropoda > Insecta > Hymenoptera > Ichneumonidae > Ophion > Ophion obscuratus. The sequence goes on from OZ023323.1 coordinate 22,089,533, forward strand.
ATTGTTTTGACAGATCGACGTTGAAAAGCATGGGGGTTAAACTCGCCTGGTCGAGTAAAAAGAGACGGAGATAGAACCAATATTGCCAAATATCTAACCTAGAAATACTGCGCGAATCGTTGGAATAACTATTTTTTCATTTATCTAATTAAATGTGAACATTCATTGAGCAGTTTACACATGGAAAATTTAGTTATTACAATTTTTTTTTGCATATGATAAAAATGTAAATTGTCCAAGTCTCAAGTATGATCAGTGGTATGACTAGTGTGAAGCGATAGAACTGCCTTGAGGATTAACACTACTGTAAACGTCTAAAAGGAAGCGATTTTTCGTAATTTTTTTTATGGGAGGACAATTAAGAGTTTTCTGACAAAAATTCATCTTTGTCAAGATGTGATTACACCTATCATGTTATGACCTTGAAATTATATCATAGGTCGTTGGATTCGTCTGAATATCAGTTACAACGGCTTAATACAAAAAAAAAAAGAAACATGTTCCCATTTGAAAAGCCATTGATGACCTTGAGAACGCAAAAACTATGACCTTGACAAAAATTAACTTTTCACTACTGTATCAGCCCATCGAGATCAATTAAATTACCTCGTGACATTTTTTTTTGTCACTCTAAAGGCAACGGAGATATTTGGGGTGGTCACGTTAAATGGTCCAACCTGTATACAAGATGTAGCCAGCGTGCCATCTCCATAAAGTGCCGTATAAATGCGACGATTTATAGTCGTAATATTTCGTTAAATTTCGTTAACTTGGCTTGAAATTTTACCAGTATACCGGGATGTATTTTTACTCATTTAGAGACGAAAATCAGTTCATTGCTGAATATTCGGATTCGTGAAAGGAATAACTCACGCGAAGTATATCTTTTCGAAATCACTCCAATTGAAGCTAAAAGTACATATTTTTTCACGCGTCAAGGCGGGATATACATTTAGAACAATCAAAAAATCGATTTCTTTTTTTTTCTTTCAACGATAGAACTATATATGTAGAATATTTTCCCACAGTTTCAAAGTGAAATTCGAAAAACTTGAAACGTTACAGCCCGTCAACGCTGTGCCTCACCGCTCGGATTCGGAGCGAGCGTGAACTTCGAACGCGTTTTTCTCAAAACTGCATTATCGAAATTGGCGTGCAGGATTACTCAAAAACTATTAAGCCGATTGAGTTGAAACTTGGTAGAAATATTGATAATATCGGTACCTTCTACTTGACGAGAATTGTTTTTGAAAAATTGAAAAATTGAAAAAAAAAAAAAAAAAAACGACTTTTTTCATCCACATTTTACAGAAATGTTGCGTGAAATGTTGATTTTTTTTTGTAAATGCGTGCCATTTTCTCAAATTTGCATTTTCTTCATTTTAATTACCGTCACATAGAAACTATACATGTTCTAACTGAAAAAAAGTTTAAGGGAGACGTTGTTCTTGGAGTAGCTGGAGATGTTAGCGGCTCAACATGAGCAGCTAGAAGAAGAGGAGGGATGCCTCTATGGACCAGGCATTGCCGATTAGCGGTAATTATAAACACATTTGTGTAAACACATTACAAAACTTTAAACGCGTTTTTCTCGAAAACACATTTTTTTAAATGGCTGACATTCTCCTGACCGCTGTAATTAACATATCGACCTGAAATTTGGAGAGCATACTCAGAAAATATGTCTTCACGGAATGACGAATCGTTTTTTCGATAGATACATTTTTGCATTTATTATTTATCTTTTTATGCGAAAAAAAAACGCGAAAATTCGATTTTTTTTAAATTGCCGCCATTTTCCGAAATTTGTACTAAACGAAAAACCCATCCGTCATTCCATGACCAAAGGGTCAGAGATTGATAATATGTTTTGAATTTGTGTTTCAGATCAACAAAGAGGGGGCAGTGGTGTCAGCCGTTTACCTCCCGCGATTTGAGGACCTGTTTTCGCGGGGCTGCAACGGCCGCCATTTTGGTTTTTTTTTCAAAAAAAAATTTTTTTTAACGTTCTGTATATCATGAATAAAACCAAGAAAAAAACCGCACTCAAAAAGCTTTACTCGTTTCCTTTAAAAAAAATAAAATGTAAACACCTGAAATATGGCACAAGGTCAAAGTCTCCCTTAAACTTTTTTGCAAATCAAAGTCTACGGGAAGCGAGACTGCACGCCGATGCGCAACTCCCGCGGCGACCTTGCTGTAACACTCTGCCACAGCTCCGTCACTTTGATGGTGAATAAATTTAAAAAAAAAAAATGTTTTGCATACTTGAATATACTATTAAAATATACCTGAAGTATGATAATTGTAGAATAATTATTTCTTAGTTTAAAAAATCCTTCAATACTGCTGATTTTTTTCCTGTCTAAATGTATATCCCGCGTTAATGAACGAGACAAAACCGTCGGTTTGTCAGATCACACGTGGGGATCCGGGGTTGAATGTGAATAGGATGATACGGACCTATTGACAGCCGTCATGGCTGCTTCGGTCAAAAGCGCAACGATATCGGCACCCACGAATCCCGGTGTGATGGCCGCGATCTCTGCGAGATCGACGTCATCCGCGAGTTTGAGCTTGGCAGCGTGAATAGCCAGAATGCTCTGACGCGCTGCCTTATCCGGTATACCCAGTGATATTTCGCGGTCAAAGCGACCGGCTCTTCGGAGCGCCGGGTCGAGAGCCTCCGGTCTGTTCGTCGCTCCTAAAACTAGGACAGTCTCACCGTTCTCCTTCGTGCTCAGATCTGAAGCGAAAAGAATAATCAACATCAGCACTGTAATGATAATGACAGTCATGCAAAAAAAAAACAAAAAAAAAAAAACAAAATGGCAAGTGTAATATGTTCGTGGGTACCATCGAGACAGGACAGTAGCTGGGCAACGATGCGACGCTCCATTTCCCTTTGAGCCGTAGCTCTGTGAGAAGCGATAGCATCGACCTCGTCCAGAAACAGAACGCACGGAGCTACCGCGACAGCTTTCTCGAACAGCTCTCTTATACGTGATTCACTCTCGCCCGACACCCCGGCGATCAGTTCAGGCGCGGCTACTTTTATCAACGGTACTCCCAGCTCCTGAGCGTGCAACGTGAAAAACATTTTCTTAAAAAACACCTATCGACAATCACTTACACGCCAGTTTTCGGAACTTTACTCAGTTACTTCTTCACAAAATGGGTCGAGTGTCAAAATGCGTATTTCTATTAGGAGTACAACTTTGCAGTGACCGTTTTACTTAGAGAGCCACTGCGGCCGAAGTAGTGGCTCTAGCTCAATAAAAAAAGTGGCATTTTAAACTAGAGGCTCTGCCAATGTAAACAATTTAAAAAAGCTAACGGATACGTGTATGCATTATAAAGTTATAGGCACTCAAACATGGCAACCTACGAGCCGAATTCTCAGCATTTGCGGGAGATTATGATTTACTTCTTCAACATCAAGAAATCTGCGGCTGAGGCCCACCGTTTGCTTGTAGATGCTTACGGGGAGGATTCTATTAGTGAGAAAACGTGTCGGCGGTGGTTCATCGACGCCCAAACCGAATATTCACGGATCCAAAATGATGCTGTGTATCTGGTGGGACCAGCTGGGCGTTGTGAACTATGAGCTGCTCAAACCATCCGAAACCATCACAGGGGAACTCTACCGACGTCAGTTGATGCGCTTGAGTAAGGCACTCAAAGAGAAACGGCCACAATTCAACGAAAGACATGACAAGGTGATACTGCAGCATGACAATGCCCGATCCCATGTTGCAAATGTCGTGAAAAAGTACTTGGAAACGCTGAAATGGGAGGTTTTATCCCACCCGCCGTACTCTCCAGACATTGCCCCTTCCGACTATCACTTGTTCCGGTCAATGGCACACGATTTGGCTGACCAGCACTTCGGTACTTACGAAGAAGTCAAAAGTTGGGTCGATTCCTGGATTGCCTCCAAGGACCAAGACTTTTATCGACGCGGGATTCGAATGCTACCTGAAAGATGGGCCGAGGTCGTAGCTAGCGACGGGCAGTACTTTGATTAAAAAATATGTAGCCACTTTTTTATAATAAAGCCTTAAATTTTTGAAAAAAACGGTCACTGCAAAGTTGTACTCCTAATAGATTGGCCAGGATCTACTTCTCTTCAATTGGCTATAGGGTATTTGACCGTTGTACGAAAATCATCTCAAATGGTATTAATTATTTTATATTATGCTCACAATATTTTTTTATCTTCCCGAATGTCAGTATGTACGATATAAATCGGCAATGAAATTTAAATATTCAACCAGACCGCCAAAACGCTCCCATCGTCAGATATGTAGTTACGTGACGCCTGTGACGTCACATGCCAGTAAACAAGGTAAAGGACCTCTATTGCCGCTGAGGTGTCGCACAAGCAAATCTTCCTCTTCATTCTTATTTAAGGCCTTAGGCCACAGTAACGGGTATAAAATCATGTGCGAATTTAACAATTTTTTCCGCACGAAAAAGTGATTCACTCATAAAATTAATTACACATCTATTTGGTATGTGTAATTAATTTTCAAGCTGTTAGAAATATCAGTATGTGAAGCTGTTAGAAAATGTATGTTTTTTTTTCGATGCACAAAATGGCCGACTACGCGAAACTTCTCGAAACAGCTTTTTTCCAATTCGCGTAACAAATAACTTCAACAATTTTCACTCGATTTACTTCAAATTGAAAAGTTATGTGCCTAATTGCATTTCGCAGAGGAGTACGTAAGGAATTTCCGATTAATCGAAAACTTTCCATTTTATGAGCAGTTTACGAGCAGTTATAACGAAATTTTTCACTGAAAATTCATTTCTTAAGTTCTTCAACTTTTGAATAAAACAGTATTTTTTAAATTCCGTACGTACTTCTCTAGGTATTCTAATGTAGATTGACGAGAATTTTTGTTTTTGTTCTAGGAAAAAAATTGTGGATGCTAAATGTCACGCCGCAGAGCGCCTAAGAAAAGATAACAAAAGAAAATATTCGTAGTCGGCCATTTTGTAAATCGAAAAAAAAATATATATTTTCTAACAGCATGATATTCATACTAAATAAATATGTAATTAATGTTATGTGTGAATCACTTTTTCATACGAAAAAAAAAATTGTTAAATTCGCACATGATTTTATACCCGTTACTGTGGCCTAAGGCCTTAAAAGTTGATAATATGGTGACTATCGCTACAAGTAACTATGAATGGACAGAACAAGCACGGGAATACACTGAAATAAACTAGAAAATCGCTCGTTGCTCGTCACAGGACTCCTAATGACAATCTGTTTATTGGCATGTGACGTCACTAGAGTTTCAACCAATCCTGGAGCGTTTTCGTTCACGCGACCAAACATTCAAATTTACCTAATTGAAAAATTGAAATAAACGAAAATAATGCATATTTTTTTCGATAAAATGATAGAAATTACTTTTTAAACACTATATTCCTTTAGGATGACGAGAGAATGAAGCATATTTTTAATATAGTCAAATACCCTATTAGCTCAACCGGAGTAATTCAAGTCATCACGGTTCAGCCATTTTCGCGACGAGTTCCGAAAACTGCACGGATTTGTTCACCGGCCGAAACGGGTTTTGGCTCATAGTCGCGAAACCGTAAATGGCGCTTCGTTGCTTTCTCAACGGGCTACATCTACCTAGTTGGGTGAAAAATCGCCTTTTCCAACAATATTTTCATTCGATAATATCACCTCTTAAGGAGTTTCGGTACAAAAGTCAAAATGTTAAGAAATTGATAAAATTTCGGGATAATGTTCTTCAACATTAAGTGCGAAAACACATATTTTTTCAAAATATTCTTCTACTTAGTTATCGAGTAATTAAGCATTAAAGCAGATAATTCTTATGCCCGCGATGTATACCTACATATATGGAAACGCTATGCTTATACACGTGAACTTTAGTGTTAACTTACTCGATAACTGTGCAGAAGAAAAATCTTTAAAAATTTCGTATTGTCAAATTTGCCACTAAAGAATATGTTCACCAAATGTTATAAAATTCTGAACTTTTTTAATTTTTAAATGTTTTTAACATGATTTAGCAGGGTGGGGGTAAAAATGTCGAATGACCAAATATAGAACGACAAAGATTTCGAAACGACAGAATTATGAACTCTCAACATAACGAAGGTTAAATCATTCGAAATATTATCTTTCGACTGTTAAAAAAATCGAATGACTATAAATCGAACCATTATTCATTGGAGAGGTAATTTATTCGAAAACGAATATTCAGATTGTCTGCAATTCGGAACATCAAAATACAGAATCGAAAAATGTAGAACACCCATATCTCCGAAACAGAAAATAGCGAGTGCCTAATATGCGTAATACCGTCTATGGCGAAAAGCAATATATCGAAACGCAAAATGTCGATGGCCCGAAATGTCGAACGCCGAAAGGTCAAACGGCCAAAATGGCGAACGTGGTGGGGCCCGTCACGTGGGATGACTGTCTTACGATATTTTAGCCTACAGACCGCCAGCGCCATCTCGCAGCTTCACTCTGAGGCGCAAGTGACGTATTGCTCGATTCGCCATTCGGGCCGTTCTACATTTTGACCCTCCGCGATTTCAACCACTCGACTTTTCGGCCGTTCGCTTTAATGATTTTCTGCATTGTGAACCCTCGCCATTTTTTTAATTCGGAGAATTGTCGTCTCGAATTATTTGGTGTTATGCATACAGACCCATCGATTTTATGTTTTCCGATATTTTATTAAATCTGATTTTTGTTTTTCGCTACATATCAACTTCCGAGATGTTCATATTCGTAATTGTTATTTTCGACTTCACAGACTCTAGTAAGATTGATCTATCTATATTCGAACGTTCGTCATTTTCGAATTCGACATTTTGGCCCATCTACATATCGATCGTTCGACATTTGTCCCCCCACCCATTTAGCATGGCAACACTGTATCTCCCGTACCGAACATCCTTAAAGTGCGCTTACACGAGTAACTAAAATTGCTCAATTCTGGGCAATATTGGCCAAGTATGGCGTCACGACTACATCCAGCAATATGCTGCGATCCCTATATGGAGCAATTGTTCATCAATTGCTGGATATGTCCATAACATGCCACAACATATTGAGCGATATGAAGCAACTTGAGTAAACCAGGCAATATATTCATACACTAGCAATTCAGTTGAGCAATTGTCGTCAATCATGGACGACGTTTTTCTTGCAGCGGCAGCTTGCAGCGCTTTTATTATATTGAGTGCGAAACAAAAAACGAAGAAAAGGAATAGACGGATTTGGATGTGGACGTTCTCAGCAAGACTAAAGACATCTTCATTGTGCAATGAATTGGACGATGCGTTATTCAAAAACTTTATTACAATGTCCCGATGTGACTTTGAATCACATTTACGAAAAGTTGGTTCGCTAATAACCGAACACACGACCAATATCAGGGATCCAATTTCCGCACCAACAAAACTTGCCGTACCGTTCGATTTCTGGCAACTGGCGACTCGTATAAAAGTTTAAGAGTATACGTATAAACGAGATAGAAACAAAATTGCCTTGAATTTTTCAAACCCGCTGGATATTCGGCAATCCATAATGGCAACATTTAGCGACAGAGAATATATGGAGCAATTAGAAGCAATATTGCCGAAACAATTGCAGTGATTTTTGGGAATTGGTCCAGATTGCTCCACTACCGCCGGCGACTGTTGCCGGGCAATCATTGCTCAAAGAATGACCCGTGTAAGTGCACCTTTAACTATATTTTCTGAAAATTTCATTGAAGTATTCGGAAACATTAAATGAGCTACAGCTTCTAACGATCGGCAGGGCGGGCGGTGGCAGCACCATACTTCAAACTTTAAGGCAGTCCTCTAGTTCCTCGGGTCGAAAAAATCGATTTTTTTTCTTCATAAATCACATCTACAACATTTGTAGAAAATGTGTGCCAAAGGATTTTTCGATATTCGAAGTGGTTCACAAGTTACGGCCCTGGAACGAAGCAGGTATACGGAGCGCGCGCCGGGCTGCTCCGAAAGCCGAGCAATTCAAACACAATAAACCGCCTCTTTCTGAAGCAGTTCAAAAAGTTATAAAGCCAATTTATGAGGATATATCCAAAGAAGAATTGTTAAGCAGATGCCTGGGAGCGGAAACTCAAAATAATAACGAGTCGCTCAATTCGTTAATCTGGACTTTTGCTCCGAAGCACCTCCATTCTGGGCCAAAAGTGGTTGAATTCGCCACGTTTCTCGCTGTCATAATCTTCAACGAAGGATTCAAATCTATCCTGAAGACCTTGGAAACCATGGGAGTGAAAATCGGCCCACAAGCTAAAGGATACGTTCAACAGCGTGATAGCTCTCGGATCGACCGTTCAGAAAGGCGCACGAGTGATGTTGTAAAACAGGCCCGAATCGCGAAAAGGGAAGACGGAGCAGCTCTGCGGGACTTCCAAGAAGAAGAGGAAGGCCTATTGTATGGCCCAGGCATAGCAGATTGACGGTGAGATGAAATTTTTAGTATAAATCACATGCGCGAACTTTCAAACGCGTTTTTCTCGAAACACCATTTTTCGAAACGGTGACCACGATATTTCCGAAACTACTACACCGATCTTGTTCAAATTTATACATCATCTTTAATATGTTGTAAGCCAGCGATTGAACTAGGATTATCATGATTGCTTCGATAGTTTTTTTTGTACGAGCGAAAAACTTAAGAAGAAATGAGTAAAAAATAGAATGTAATTTTCAAAAGTGTATAAAAAAGTCAATTTTGGTCACCGTCAAGCACCTCTTTTACTTGATGTCTTCCTGTCGGCCACTATAACCGCCGTAATAAAGCTGTAAAAAAACAGCCGAGAAACTAGAGGACCGCGTTAAACGCGTTTTTCTCAAAACACTGTTTTCTAAGCCGGTGGACATATCTCGAGAACCGTTTGATGGATTTTTTCCGAATTTACAAGACGATGAGAAACATTTAAAGGTCGTTGACGATTTCACTTTTTTTAAATCAATCTTCGTTTTTTTATAGTTACGTAAAGATTACGTTTTCATAGATTTTGTATGCTGGAGTTTCAATTCGTCGGCACGTTGTTAAGGTAATCCTATCGCTTCACACTAGTCATACCACTGATCATTGAGACTTGTACAATTTATATCTTTAACATATGCAAAAAAAATAATAATTTGTAATAACTAAAATTTTCCATGTGTAAACTGTTTAAGGCTCTAGAGGCCGAAACGTGTAACTCTAGAGGCCGAAAAAATAGGCTTTTTGGGGATTTTTTTCCCAGCAAAACTATAAAATAAATCGAGATTACAAAAAAGGGTGTTTATCATACATTTCAGTGACTGTATGCAATAATTTTTTTGAAGCGATTAATTTCAAAATGGCGGCCGTGCAGCGTTTATCTCAAAACTGCAATTTTTAAGTTGGCCGGAAACGTAACTGAGACAATTTTCAACCGATTCACTTGAAATGTTGAATATATCTTGAAAAATACATTGTCTATGGAAGTACGTAGGATTTATTTTTTATATTGCATAGTTAATTTGTTGTTAACAATTAACTGACGATTTTTTAGGCAAATTTTTGGAAAGTGAAAAATTTGCGTAAAAAATCGTCGGATAATTGTTAATAACAAATTAATGTATTAATAATCTGACGATTATTAATATATTTAGCGAAGCTGAAAAAATTACGAAATTCCTATGGATTGATGCATGTCGATAGGATTGCCTTAAAAGAAAATGATTTAAAAAATCGACGATCGTCAAAAACTCGTATTTATTGTTAACTTGAATAACCCGTTGGGTTTTTAGATTTCGGATGGACCGTTCAAGCTGGACTGTCTACCACCACACGTCGTGAAAAATTTTAATATCTCCCGCGGCCATGTTTTTGTTATTTTTCTGTATTTTTTTGTTACTTTTTTGTGGCTCTAAATATATGTATCTTTGTGTTAAAGAAATGCGTTTCCTTTTTACCGACCATTTCCAGGAAAAAAATTGGAATTTGGCCTTTTTCGGGCTTCTAGGTTAGCGTTTGTCAACCTTTTTTTTTATGAATGTGCGTAAAATTCGAACGGCACACCTACGTATTGGACTTCGCTCCGCACCGCCCAGCGAGTCGACAATTGGCACGATCGGTGCGCGACTTTATCACGTGATATATACATCTGCTTATTTTTGGCGGCACAGCGGTTGAAATTCGCTGCTCTAGGTAGATGTAGCCCCTTAATGAAATAATAACATAGCCTTACGCCTGCGATAGCATGTGCCAACAGAGTTTTTCCGCATCCCGGTGGTCCGTGAAGCAAGAATCCTCGCGGTGACGATATGCCCAATTGCTTGAAGATTTCCGGATGCCTCATGTGGACCAACAACCTGCACACGGTTTCCAAAACCTTCGCGCTACCTCCGAGATTCGCGAACTTGATCTTCGATTCTGCGCTTTTCGTCGCTGTGACGCTTTTCTTTTTCTTCGTAACCGCATTGCCGTCGTCGCTCTTCTCCCTCGGCCGTTTCTTCGTTCTAACATCGTCCTCGGGCACGACGCTCTTCTCACTGGTGGACTGGAGAAACAATATCCCGAATGTACACGACGGAGAACTCGCGGCCGTCCAGACAGACACGTGCATGCGGACACTTTCAGGACTTGTTAGGCATTATTGGCTAAGAAATTTCCTGACTTTTCCAGGTTTTGCAAATGACCGAGATTAGGATCACATGAAGAACACTTTGTTTTCATCAAATATATATTGTTTTACGTTAAATACCACAAGTTAAAGAGTGAGATGCAGTCGGAATTAAAAAAGAATCGATTTTTCTACATTTCCTTCAAGTGTGATGCTTCGAAAATATTCCCTGAAAATTTCAAGTCAATCCGATGAATAGTTTCTGGGATATCCCACAATTAGTGAAGGGGCCACGTCTATTCTCAACGTATAGACGTGGCTGACAAACGCGCAAATGATAATACCCGGGAAGGCAGAATGCTTCGAAGACAACAGCAAATTGATATTTTGGAAGCTTCCACATCGGCGGAAACCCTATTTTATGGGCCAGGAATTGATGATTCGATGTAAGTAATTTTTTAATTAGTATTTCTATACATAAATCAAGTGTAAAATTGGAGAAATCTCTCAGAAATTTTCAAAAACTTACTACTCAAAAACTATGAACTTTAGCAAAATTTTATAAAGAATACTTTCGTTTTAAAATTGGCCAAAATGTTTTAAAAAAAATATTTCATCCCGAAAAACTTCAATTTTTTGAAAAATTGTTTTAACAATTGGCTATAAACAATTGAATGCTCGACTTTTCGGCAAAAAATTGTGATATTCGGATTCAGCGGATCAAAATACATGAAAAAAGTTTAGCTTCATCCATCGAGCTCAACATTTTACGAACATATAATACCGTATCCACATCGAAAAACTTTAAACGCGTTTTTCTCGAAACTATGTTTTTCAAGTCGATGACCACTATAATTCAAAACCCACTCGATGGATTTTGATGAAATTTGGTGTGCTTATTGATATCATTAAAAACTAGTCCTCAATCGAAGGATTTGCATTTTTATTGAAAAATTCTATTTTTTTTTAACAATAAACGAGCGATTTTTTGGTCGAAAATCGAAAGTTATCTGTCGGAAGCCGCCATTTTGTTTATTTTGGAAAAAAAGCTTCGATTAAGGACTAAATTTATTATTAAAGTAACGATTTTTTTTTGTTTTTTTATTTCAGATGATCCAGTAAAATTTTATGATCATCACCTCAAAGCACTACATGCCGAAAGGGGCCGGACAAAGATGGCAATATTTTTTATAAATAATCAATATTTTTCTTTGAAAATTTGTACAAGTCAAGTTGAAATATAACATAAAAAGTCTGTGTAACCACTTCTGTTGAACAAACTTAATTACTATTAAAAAAATTATTGAAAATGCTCGTTTTTTGACGCCTCTGACTGCATCTCACTCCTTAAGGGGGGATTGTCTTTTTTTTCGCAAAATTTACCGCTTTTTGGGAATTTTTTTGTGAAGAAAGTATACAACGGAAAACTTGTGAAACTTGGCATATAGTTTTATTGATCTGTTTACTACATACAAAAAAATTTTTAAACAATTTCATAAAAAAATCCGCCTCCCACCCCCCTCGACGCGCGATGATCCTTTTTTGATGGTGTGCACGATTTCTCAAAAACTATTCAACCGATTGCCTTCAAATTTGGAAAGAATGCTCAGCTGACATCCTTTTATCGTTTGATGAAGCAAAAAAGCAATACGTTTAATAGTTTTTTATTTATAACAAAAAATCGATCAATTTTTTTCGAAAAATCGATACTTCCAGTTCAAAACGTCACCAAATCGTCAATTTTTTTTTCCCTTCATCGAACGATAGCTATATGTGTCTAAAGTAAAATGCTTTTTGGGTTTTTGTTGCAGGATGAACGTGAAGGCTGTAATCGTGCACACCATCAAAAAAGGACCATCGCGCGTCGAGGGAGGTGGGAGGCGGATTTTTTGATGAAATTGTTTAAAAATTTTTTTGTATGTAGTAAACAGATCAATAAAACTATATGCCAAGTTTCACAAGTTTTCCGTTGTATACTTTCTTCACAAAAAAATTCCCAAAAAGCGGTAAATTTTGCGAAAAAAAAGACAATCCCCCCTTAAGTCTCGTTTCAATCATACTGGTATTTGTAAACGTTACAAACTATACGGGAAAAAATATATACGCAAAAATAGCAATGAATCATTTTTGTGAAAAAAAAAACAACAACATTTTTAACCGACTTGAAAAAACAAAGGAAATTCGATGCATCTCTTGAAAAAGTTATGTTGAACTGGATAACATAATTTTTTTCAAGATCAAATATATGGAAATGTTGAAAACTGGAATAAGATTTAAAAAAAACTGAAATTCGAAAAATAATTTAAACGTTGTAAAGCAAAAAATACGTTAAAAGCAAATACGGTAAATACTCGGAAGTGTCACTCCTGTCAGAATCGAGCCGATTTTTTTTCCGTGTGCTTTCTTACAGTTAGAAAACATCATATTTTATATTATTATGGCAGCGCATCAACAAAAACAATGTCAACAAATATTGTTGTAAAGGTTTTTATTCGTCGATCTTTCGAACTTTTTTTCAAGATTCAAGATTTCCAAGACCCAAACAAACCCAAACATTATGCGCTATTAAAATATAACTTAATATAAGGTTTTATAATCATAAAGAAGTGATAAAAAAAAAATGTACAGCCTCTTTTTAGCGGGAGTGACACTTCCGAATATTTACCGCAAATACAGAATCTGTTCTTTGTTATAAACAGAAATTTTTATGTCGCTGGCAATAAATAAAAAATAAATATAAACACTTATCTATAATAATAATGATATGGTTGTGTATCGACAGATCGAATGCAAATGAGAGCTTTACAGTAAATAGTTTCAGTTAAATTTTTTTTTAATGTTTCGCACTGAAAACTTTTTTTTATATAATGAAGAATAATATAAATATTAAAAATATACAAAAATAATAAAATATCTGTTTTTACACTGTTCAGTTTTTTTTGTCAAGTCGATTTCATTTTTCGTAATTCTTGCAAAAAGTGAATTCTGAGATAATTCCAGAGAATTTCCAAAATTCCCTGACTTTTCCCTGATTATTCCAGGAGGAAAGAAATTCCCGAAGTTTTCCTGATTTCATATTTTTTTCCATACGCGTAACAACCCCGACTACGTATGACTTTCCGATTACTTGAATTATCGATATCACTCTGTCATGAAAATCCGGAATTTGTGTGTTTCAAGGAAGTCTGTAAATGACGGGTGCTTACCGGCGCAGGCATATCCTCTGAAACTTTTCTCAGCGCCGCTTTCGGAACGTTCAAATTCGGGGACGAATCAAAGTCCGATTTGTTTGCCTCCAAGAGCTCGCGACGTTTCTTTCCACCGTCCACGGAGTGTTTGTCCCCTTCCTCGTCGCTGCTGATGTTGATGAGCTCTTTGTCGCTTGTGCTTCCGTTTTGACCGTCCCTCTTCTTCTTGTAGAATTTTATCATCTCTCGGCTCAGCGGATTGCTCTGCGATTCGGCCTAAACATTCGTAAGATCGTCGACGTTTGTGTTATGTCGATATATCGCTGCTCGATCTCTTCTACACGCCACGCATCACGCACACAGGCCCGTGTGTTCGGAAGCCCAAGCAAGGCGGCTGACTATTCAGCCGAAATAAATGAAATGTGGCAATGGCTGGCTCATATGTGAGACATCGACCGTTTTCTCGGAACACGGTAACTCTATTAATTTTCATTCTATTCACTCCAAATTTTGAGCACACCTTTGAAAAAACATTTCGAAGTGAAATACGTACGGGATTTTCTATGAGTCGATTATAACGCTATTTATTAACAAATGATTGTCGTTTTTGTGTGCTGAAAATTGAGTTTTTACTTTGAATGCTTGCAAATTACACAAAAATGAATATTTTCAAAATCCCCTACGTATTTCTCTAACTATACTCGTGTAAATTAATAAAAAATGTTCAATTTTTTTTTTTTCACATTCAACTTTGCATCAGTAATACTGCGTGCCGCAGTGTGTCTCAGGTTCAACATGCCTCGCGAGAATGGCTCCAGCGTCACCATTTTGTATAATCTTTTAATATATATTTTTTTAATTTACTCGAAGACATGATTAATAACATTCTTCAATATTATTCTCTTGAGCTTCCACAAAAAAGAATCTCGGAAAATCGCTCCATTTTAGACGTTTACAGTGGTGCTACCCCTTAAGGCCTTAGGCCACAGTAACGGGTATAAAATCATGTGCGAATTTAACATTTTTTTTTCGTATGAAAAAGTGATTCACTCGTAAAATTAATTACACATCTATTAAGTATGAATATCAAGCGTTAGAAAATATATATATTTTTTTTTTCGATGCACAAAATGGCCGACTACTCGAAACTTCTCGAAACAGCTTTATTCCAATTGACGTGACAAATAACTTCAACAATTTTCACTCGATTTACTTAAAATTTAAAAGTTATGTTCCTAATTGCATTTCGCAGAGAAGTACGTACGGAATTTCTGATTAATAGGAAACTTTTCATTTCATGAGCAGTTTATGAGCAGTTATAACGGAATTTTTCACTGAAAATTCATTTCTTAAGTTCAAATACCTACAACTTTTGAATAAAACAATATTTTTTAAATTCCGTACGTACTTCTCTAGGTATTCTAAAGTAGATTGACGAGAATTTTTGTTTTTTTTTCTAGGTAAAAAATTGTGGATGCTAAATGTCACGCCGCAGAGCGCCTAAACAAAAGATAGGAAATATTAGTCGGCCGTTTGTACATCGAAAAAAAATAATATATATCTTCTAACAGCTTGATATTCATACTAAATAGACGAGTAATTAATTTGATGAGTGAAACACTTTTTCATACGAAAAAAAATTGTTAAGGGGAGATATACACCTAGATGGTCGAAAAAATCGATTTAGAAGCTATGAACATTCCGTCGACCGTAGAAGACCTACACTACGGGCCTGGTATCGATGATTCCATGTAAGTTGACAAATTTCCTGATTCATTCATTCCCAAATTTTCAAACGCGTTTTTCTCAAAACCACGCTTTTCAAATCGGTACCCAAAATTTCTCGAAAACCAAGGAAACGATTGCCTTGAGATTTTTTGTGGTTATTGTATACACCATTATTTACTACTTGTCATAGATTTTTTTTTCCTTTACTTAGTTTTTGTTTTATGGGCAAAATAATAACTAATTTTTGGCCCAAAAATCACTATTTATGTTCAAACGTCCGCCATTTTGTCATGAATCGATATTTTCAAAATTGGCTATCACAAGTACTAGATTATAGTGTCTAATTTAATCATTTTTTTGGTTTCTTCTTTCAGATGATTTTTGAAGAAACGCCAGTGGGTACAGTATACGCAGATTTTTTTACGACGCTCCAAGGATCATACAATATCCTTGTATATTTTTGATATTTTTAAATAAAGAAAATTAAACATATTTTTAAATGTATATACTTTTAGATAATTAAAACCCCAATCCAAAATTGCAAATAGTTTTCCTTGAAAAAATTCACAAAAATGACCTTTTTTTCCGGCTCCTAGGTGTATATCTCCCCTTAAATTCGCACATGATTTTATACCCGTTACTGTGGCCTAACCCCTCAACAGGGAATCGAAAGCAAGAAACGTTCCAATCATTGTGAATGCAGCGCTCCGAATGGCCTTTACATGAGCATAGCGAGGACCGAAATACCTCGACTTCTACTTCGTCGTCATCCTCGTCCATCGAGCCGTCCGATCTTTTGCCGAAACTCTCAGTTATCTCGTCGTAGGCACGGCGCACCATGGCTCTGAAAGCGCTACGCTTCTTGGCGTGATAATCGCGATACCGTTTCTGCAAAGTATCCGCCATTTCGTTCACGTCTATGTAAACCTGGTCTTCGTTCTCGTACATGTACTGAAAACAGAACCGGCGCCGATGACAGCGAGTTTGCACAGTTGAGCGTCGTTCATTCCGGAGGCTCGCGAGCGTGTCGAATCGTCGCACCGCGTCGTTTTTAGGTTAAACATTGGCGTAGAGGGAAAGAGTAGAAGGCGAAAATAAAAAATCGTATAATGGAGTTTTTTTTCTCTTACCGTTTGAACGCGGGAAACGATCAAGGGATCTCGAGGAATGCGCGGGTCTCGCGGACAATGAAAATCCGAAGGATTTCCCATTCTTATGACGTTGTCGCTGGTCCCCTGTAGCGGTATAATGTCGATGGACGAGTTCAGTTTGCCGACTTTGTGCGTTTTTTGCGCCATTGCATACCAGCGGTCTCAGCTCCTTGTGTTCTTTATCGCAGGGACACTCTCTTTCGTATTGTGTATATCTATTTCGTTTTTTTTTTTTTAATCTTTCGAACGAAACAAAATTTATTTCGTGCTATATCGATTATTGCGATCGGTGTGACATTATTCCGGTCCGAGAAGCCCGCCGCGTTATGGCGGATGACACTTGTTCGTTATAGTTACCTTGTTTTATTTTTTGTCAACGCAATTCGTCCGAAACGTCGCGGATCTCGAGATACGAACGAACGAACGAACAAAGCGTTTTCGAGTTAAATTTCAATGGCGGACTCCCCTTTGCCCCGTAGAGCGTACGGACCCGGCGGGATACAAATAAAAAATGACGATTCGCATAGCGTTTCCTTCGTCTCACCTGACATAACCTAGAAATTTTTTACGGCCCGAGGCTTCGAAGGCGCGCCAATGAGACCACGCGAATCTGGAAACACGAGGAATTCGGCCGGCCTCATTGGCCGCAACGTGTAACGCCGCTTCTTACATGGGCACGGAACTTTAGGTCAAGCTAGACTCGAAATTACACTTTGGATCAATTAAATTGTACGGATGTCGAAACTTTTGGTTGAAATTTGGCAATAAAAACGTTTCATAGACCGCTTTATCGTACCCGCAATTATCCGTGGACAAAATTGGACATTTTATCGGTTGCCGCGGTTATTTCGCGGTATATTTCGCTTCGCAAAGCGAAGTGAAATGTACCACGTGACGTGTGATTGGCTGGCATCTTCGCACACAAGCCCGAGAGCTGTATGGGGCTATCCCAGGTAGCAATTTGAAAATAATTGTCTATTAGTTGTCCAAATGGGTACCAAATGTCCGCTTGAAAGTTACCTATAAGTTATCATGTGTCCAACAGTTATCTTTTTAGATGGTTGTTGACTTTAAGATAACTTCCGGGCGGACATTTGGCACCCTTTTAGTCGACTTTTGGACAACTTTTTGAAAATTGCTACGTGGGATACCAGTGTGTGACTTTTAAAAAATCAATTTTTTTGCCCTTTTCGACAGTTCATACTTTCAAGAATATAAGATGAGATTTTTATACTTTCACGATTTATACTTTTAAGAATATGAAATGAGATTTTTCAAATTTGCTGACATTGTAACTCAAAGAGCATTGGATTGGATGAAAATTGACGATTTGGCAATGAAAAAAACGACCATTTTATAGGCAAGAAAACAGACTTTTTTTCATAACTACGCCATTTTGTTAGATTTTTATATTTTTCGATAATTCGACGTCATTGGACAGAAAATACCTTCCAGTTTAACGACATTTTTTCCTTTTTCGGTTTCAGCTACTCAATCGGCCGGAATCATGTCAGCAGTGGAGGAACTTTTTTTTTGGCGCCTCCGAAGGCAGCGCATAAGTCGCTTGGATCTTAATATTTTTCTATAAAAAAATTATTTCATATAGGCCAAATATAGCCAAATATATTCTTAATTTTCCGAAACATTTAATTGAGTACTTTTCTCCCCAAAAAATCCCGAAAATCACACAAATTTTCAGCGTTCACACTGATATAGCCCCTTAAGCAGAATGGAGCGTTAGGCACAATACAAGATAATACAATAGTCTAGACAATATGTGTTATTGTCTAGACTATACTGAGTCTACGAATTTATTCAATTTTTTCCACTTCAAACTACCAGAGATAAAAAAATGTTTAATGTATGTAATTTTACGTGCGGTTAGATGTGCTAGACGTTCACGCTACGCGTGATGTAATTTATTTTTGGCTACTTAGCACCAAGATAAACTATTTTTAACAATTAAATAACGCAAACTTGATCTTTGTAATCATTTAGTGAAAAAAAACCTTCATCTTGCCATGGTAATCATTTAATGAAAAAAAAACCTTCATCTTCATCGTGCCATTTAGTGAAAAAAAAACCTTCATCTTGCCATCAAGCCAACCAGGCTTGCCCATCGTAAACCATCTATAGTCGAACCTCGATATAACGAAGACTTGCCAATTTCCTGTTGATATACACCCGAAACCTTGATACAACAACATAATAATAAACATTACGCTCTAATTGCTAATTGCCTGAAAAAATTGCTCTAATTTTAACCGTTCTTTCTTTTAAAAATATCCCTATATTTATAGTACTAATATATTTTTTTAAAGGACATTTTTAGCGACACGACCTCGATATAAGGGAACCTCATTATAACGAGAACTCGATGTAACGAACTTCACTAGAGATTCGTTAAATCGAGGTTGGACTGTATATTCAATATTGAACCATCAAGCTTTGATGAAAGATTAAAAATCTTGGCTAGCGAATGAAGAGCATTGCTGCCAACCTCAATGTCCGCGAAGTTGCCGTATTTCGACAACACTTTCTATTAATCAATAGCAATAATAAATGATCTCGTGACAAATATAAATAGGCATTATTATAAATGCCTCAAAATTCCATTCCGAATTGTATAAAACATCCGCAGACGCAGTTTTTTTTCATAATAATCATCGATACTGTTATATTTTTTGAAGTTGGCAGTAACGCGAAAGTTTTTCTTATTTACGCAATAAAAACATAAAAATCCATAATTGTGCCCTTTAATTATATATTTTATGAAAAATTAGTATCTACAGAATAAATCTACACCTCGTATGCATTTTTTGAGGTTGATTGAAAAAAATCGTAAACTGTTATTTGACTCAACTGAGCAGCTCAAATCTCTAAAATCGCTTGGGACAAAAATGGACAGAAATGTAATCCGTTCGGAAGAAATCTTGGCCTCAGGTTTCTTTACCGATAGAGCGTGCGATGTCTCGAAGAGATAAAGCCACAGGATCGAACGTTATGCGTCGGTTGGCGCTGCAAACGCTTCGCTTCGCGCGCCGGTTCGTTTCGCAGGTGCGCGGCGGCCTCTACCGGAAACGGAAACATAACGAAGGAGTATGTTTACCTTCCGGACCTACGACAGAAAGTGATATACGTATAGTGATATCGTGTAATCAGTGCTAAGCCAGATAAGTGGGCTGTGTAAACATCCTCAACGCGTATGTTTACTCGGCTTACTTGTCCCGGCTTACACTATGGTCAACAAAAACATTCCGAGTCTTTCGCTATTTTCTGCTTTCCCAACTCGGAAAAACGACAAAAAACTGCTAACTACCCTTGCTAAATGTTTTATCCATGGTCGGGGTAAGAATATTTTGGAGATTTCGTTGTTTGTATAGTTTCGCGATGTTCGGCGCGAAACGTTTCTCGAGCGAATCTCAAAATTGCTCGAGCAAGTGGGCGCAGCAGAGACTGGTAGAGGAGAGTGGTTCAGACTGGAACGAAACAATGAAAGAACGTTGGGGAATTATATTCGGGCCTTGAGGTATTCCTTTCACGAACCCGAATATTTAGCAACTAACTGATTTTCGTTTATAATAAAGTAAAAATACATTTCAGTATACTGATAAAATTTCAAGCTAAGTTACCGAACTTTTAACGAAAAATTAAGACTTTAAAAATCGTCTCATTTATAAAGCACTTTATGGAGATGACACGCTGGCCACATTTCTGTCTAATGATTCATACACCCAATAACTCTAGATTCGCGATATAAACTGCTCACGCGTGTAGGAAATTCTAAAGATTGCGTAGCAACAATAAAAGCATGGGGTTGTCGAATGTTTAAAGGAAATAATAATGATAAAAGTTGGAAAAAAAATTTCAGCAGAAGAACTTTCGTTGTCGCTACTTTTCAGGGAAAATGTAAAAATGTCTCAACAAAGGAGACTGGGGCACTTGAACCCGCATTTTGTTTTTTAACACAAATTCGCTTACTTAAGGCGGGATATACATTCACAACTATCGAAAAATCGATTTCTTTTGTTTTCTTTAAACGATAGAACTATATATGTAGAATATATTCCGAAAGTTTCAAAGCGAAATTCGAAAAACTTCGAACGTTACAGCCCGTCAAGGCTGTGCCTCACCGCTCAGATTCGAAGCGGGCGTGAACTTCAAACGCCTTTTTCTCAAAAGTGCATTGTCGAAATTGGCGTGCAGGATTACTCAAAAACTATTAAGCCGATTGAGTTGAAACTTGGTAGAAATATTGATAATATTGGTATCTTCTACCTGACGAAAAAATTGTTTTTGAAAAATTGCAAAAAAACTACTTTTTTAATCCACATTTTGCAGAAATGTTAATTTTTTTCTGTAAATACGTGTCATTTTCTCACTTTTGCATTTTCTTCATTTTAATTACCGTCACATAGAAACTAAACATGTTCTAACTGAAAAAATGTTTGAACTTTTTTGCAAATCAAAGTCTACGGGAAGGTAGACTGCACGCCGATTCGCAACTCCCGCGGCGACCTTGCTGTGTAACATTCTGCCACAGCTCCGCCATTTTGATGATTAATTAATTGAAAAATTGTTTTGTATACTTAAATATACTATTAAAGTATACCTAAAGTTTGATAATTGTAGAATAATTATTTCTTAGTTTAAAAAATCGCTCAATATTGCTTTTTTTCCTGTCTAAATGCATATCCCGCCTTAAGGGAGGACACCACTGTAACTGCCCATGTTCGACCGTTTTCTTTGGATTTTTTTTAAGACAGCAATAAGATACATGAGTAAAGGGCCAGTCTACTTTGGAGCCACGAAAAAAGGCTATTTTCGCGATGTTTTTTTTTTAGGATTTTATGAAAGATATGAATATAAAAGTTGTTGGGCTTGATAAATAAAGTCTTGAAATATATTTTTAAAAAATGTTTAAATTCATTTTTATTCATTTTTAAGTACAAAAACTATAGTTTAACGTAACGCCTCAAAAATAGGTGGGCTAGGTAGCTCCATCACAACTCGGCAACGGCTCGTCTGAAACAAAAAAATCAAAGTCCATTAGATTCAGTATGACACCAGCTACAAAATGACCCTCGGATATAAAGTCATCAAAAAATAAAAAAATGGAAGATGAAAAACGAAAAAAGTTTTTAAAAACGGTTTCTTTCTCGCAGTTTTTCGAATTTTGTTTGGGAACTCCCATCGCGCCATATAAGGAATAGATAGACCACTGAAACGAGACCGCGCACCCCTACTTGGTATGAAGGGGAATTTTTACCATGCAGCGCCTCAAAATTACCGTACCGTACCACACGACAATTTTAACCAAGCACGCACGATAACTTTTACCGAGAGTACAATACATTTTCCTACAACACTCATTAAATTTTATAATAAATCTTAAAATAACTGTTATAAAGACGATACTTGGATAAAGTTCCGAAAAGCCCATACCGCTTTTTTCCTTGACATTCTGTATACTTATGTATTTTGACTCGCTGACGACACGAACATGATAATTAGAATTAGCGCAAATTTGATTTTCAAGATAAAAACTGTAAAAAACGGATTTGTATAGTTCTTTATTTTATTTTAACAAATATTGATCGTAGAGGAAAATGTCTTCTACGAAAGTTGTAGCCCATCAAAAGACTGATAATTTATGTTCCGTATAAATTTTATCGTAAATCATTATTTTCCAAGAAAATGGGATAATGCTCCAATAAGTATATTTTGCTAAACTCCCTTAGTTTTGATATTATCTACTTACGCACTTTACTGCATATGGGCCCAAATAAACCTAAATAAAACAAATAGAAACAGCAATCAAAACAAATCCAAAAAAACTCGGGCATGTTGAATTGTGAGGTGTGTAGTTAACTGGGGTGGGCGGAGGGCACCTCGGATGGGTACGTGGAATCGCGGGATGCGTAGAACACTAGGGTGGGTTCGTTAGGCACCTTGGATAACATCGAAACTAATAGAGTTTAGCAAAATATACTTATTGGAGTATTATCCCATTTTCTTGGAAAATAATGATTTAAGACAAAACTTGTATAGAACATAAATGATCAGTCTTTTGATGGGCTACAACTTTCATAGAAGACATTTTCATCTACGATCAACATTTGTTGAAATAGAATTTAAAAACTACAAAAATCCGTTTTTTTTCAGTTTTTATCTTTCAAATCAAATTTGCACCAATTTTGATTATCGTATTCGTGTTCAGCGAGTTAAAATACATGAGTATACAAAATTTCAAAGAAAAAAGCGGTATGGGCTTTTCGGAACTACACCCCGATACTTTTTTATAGACATTTTTAAAATGCACTGTAAAATTTCGCTGATATATATTTTGTAAATTTAAGTTTTGCGTATTTTGTTACACATCAAAATTTACTAGAAAATCCGGTAAAATTTTCTATCTGAAGACGAAATTTTATTTTATTTTCGTGAAAATCTGTGTTTTACTCAGCAATAATAAGCGAAGTTTCAGGGTTGTCATCTGGTTACCGTTACTGCACGGTAATTTTTAACATTTAATTTTCTCCGTATAGTTTTAGAGATACGATGGAGCTAGATTTTGAAAACGTTGTTTCGAGAAACGCGTTTGAAGTTTATATTATGAAAAACTCTTACCTAAACTCAATCGGCAATTCCTGCACCGTACAAAGTCCCTTCTGATCGCTCATCATCGTCGATTTCTTCGAGTCTTGCTTGCTTTCGATTTTTTGAAATTTTCAAAGTGGACTGGCTCCTTCAAAGAACTATTAGGCTTTATTGGGTGTATATTAAAGTATGTGAACATTTTTTTTGGTGAAAAGAATACAAAATGGCGACGCACGAGTCGCTATAGCACTACTGGTTTTTAGCCAACCCTAAAGTTGGTGCGGCACGCAGTAGAACTGTCGTAAATTTAATCCTGGAACTGAGAGTGAAATCTTTTCATTAATCATATTAGTTTTAGACGTCAAGTACGGGAGGAAATAAAAAAATGAAAAATAATAGAGACAAGTTGTTAAAAACTTCGTTTTCTCGACCATAATTTTCATATAAAAAGTAATACATTTTTTACAAATGTCAATTAATCGAACAAAGCGATCCTACTTGACTGTTAAAGCAATCTAAAAAGCTACAGTTAAAAATTCAAGTTTATTGAACGAAAATTATTCGAGTTCTGGCGCGTGCCGACTTCAAAAACATGGTTTTGAGAAAAACGTGGTTGAACTTTTCGATAGCCGCTAGGGAACGAATGCACGAGTGAATTTGCAGAAGCGTAGGAGTTTCTTGAGTCGGTGGGTTACGTGATCCTCGTTGGGAGCGGTTTTTACTTCGGAATAAAAAATTTTGGACGATTTTTTATGTAGCTGATACTAAGCCTACCAGCGTGGCATTGCCGAAGGCACTTTTCAGCTCCCGACGACTCCTCTCAAAAATAGCTCGAAAACCACTTTTCAACCGTTTTTTTTCAGTTATAAACGAATATGCATAATATTTTTAAAGGTTTAGAGGATTGTTTGAAAGTGTTTCTAAAAAAAACAATTTTTCGAAATTTTTACAGTGGTGTCCTCCTTTAACCCTTAGTATTCACACTTAGCTAGAATCACGTTATAGTCATACTGGGTCCATGGGACCCAGGCCTTTTTAAATTGTTATAAATAATGAAATAATGCATTGAGCGGTATGAAAAAAATAATGAGGTATAATTTGAACCTTGTTTAATACAAGAATATTGGTTAGAAATCAAAGATTAAATTTTAAATATGCAAAAAAAAATATGCAAAAAAAACGTGAAAAATGACTTTTTTTACAAAAATTGCTGTATCTCTTGTAATTATTGACAAAAAAATAAAAAAATGGTTTTATAATCTGGAAACAATGTACTTTGAAATAGACATAGCGGTTTCTGTGGACTTGTCAAAAAGTATATTTATTTCATCCAACGCAGGTACGATTTAGAAGGAAAGAATGAAACGCTTACGCATATAAAAAAATGTATGTTTTATTGGAAATAAAAAGTTGTACGACATCAAAATAATTTGTTTGGGTCCCGTGGACCCAGTGTGACTATTAAGGATTAATATAATATTCCAAATGTTTGGCACTGAAAGACGTTGAATTTCACCGAGAATAATCAGTTTAATAACGACTAAGGTTAGTTCATAAATGTTTCAAATATCCCACAAAATGTAGAGTAAGAGAAAGGTATCAAGTGTCCCTCTTATCTCTGCCACCCGACATAACTCGGTAATTATCGACGTCACAAAAAAATGTTCCTGACAAAAATTGTACGGTGTACAGGGGACCATCAAATGCGACCATTGTTTTTTTTCATTTCCGTGACGGCGCCTATGCATAGTGAAATTCACCTTCACTTTTTAAAATGGAATGGTACATTTTTTTTCAACCATCTTGTGGAGCACCTCAAGCCGCATAAAAAACATTAGGAGGTTATAGTCGTTCGAGGTCATTCAAGGTCATCCATTAAAATGGAATACAAATCTAAATATCATCGATACTCACCTTGAAGAACCTTGAACGCCTCTGATAAATAAAAAGGACCAAATGAATAGGATTTTACTAAACTTATGATGACGTATGCTTTCAATCGATGATCGGAATAATGGTGCACTAGATACGCGAGCCGGTGAGAGTATAACAGTCATCCGTTAAGTGTCATCTTTCGGACATTTGGATGCCTTTTCACTATCTCTCGTCAAGTCCCAATACGTCAAAAGATAGCATATCACCGATGTTCGAAAGATATCATGAAAAAGACATCTTATCTGATTGGTCTTTAAGATATCTTTCGAACAACGATTAGTTAGATAGAAAAGATAACAGCAGACAGATAACTTTGTGATACTTGATAATAGTCATCAATTGGATAACAGTTTGTGATACCTTACAAATATCCGTTTTCACCGTCAAAAGATATCATAAAAAATATAACTTCACGACACCATTAAACGGGACGTCGCACAGAGGAGTATTTGACCTCGAAAGTTGCTCAAAATTATTTTGTGATTTTTATCGATTGGACATATAATGAAAAGCAGTTTAGGGTCGTTATATTGTATTTAAAACGATCGGCCACACCTGAAATATTTAAAAAAAAGGTTTGCAAAAATAGATTTCACAAAATTATATTAATTAGATTCGTATTCACTAGATCCATCCACGTCTTCATTATTGGTCTGTGTTGACGTTACTTCCAACGTTTCCGGTAGCAAGAGTTGTAACGTCTCACTGGAGAAAGGTTTACTTTTTAGGTTTAAAAAGGTTTAATTTTTCTCTATAATTATGTTTTTTGAGTAAAAATATAAATTTTGATGAAGGTGTTAAGTAAATAAAAGCGAAAATGAATATGAGAACTAGCGAAGAGGTTAGTGCGTTACTTCGTCCTCGCAAACAAGTGGAATATTTTGGCGGGGAAAACTCTGAGGATAAAGATTATATCGAAAAAGATCATCAGGAAGGGGAAGAGGAGTGCGATGAGTTTCCCGATCCGAAAACTTTTCAATTTATCCATCAATATTTTACATTTATTATCAATTTTATCTTCTATAAGTGTCCATACTAAATAGCGATATTCAACCCTTAAAATAAATACCCATTATGAATTCGCGACGCCTGCCATATTTTTTTCTGAAAGTACATCATCTCAAGTTAAAATAACTTAAAGGATATTTGAAAAGAAGTTACTTAAAAAAATGATGAATTTTTAACATTACGGAGCATTTCCTGCATTTTTTCAAACGATGAAATTAACAATT
Organism: Ophion obscuratus; assembly: GCA_964007375.1. NCBI lineage: Eukaryota > Metazoa > Arthropoda > Insecta > Hymenoptera > Ichneumonidae > Ophion > Ophion obscuratus. Next base: position 22,116,007 of record OZ023323.1, read on the forward strand.
CAAAATTAATGTTTTGACATTTTTATTTATTGAACCTATAGTTGAAAACACGAAGAACACCTATGCATTTTTCAGAATTTTTTGGAACATTTAAGGTTTGTAAACATGTCGCGAACGCTAATGATTCCATTCGACGGCGCCGAAAAATAGTCTCGGTTCGAGGGTTAATAGAATAAAACAAAAAATGGCGGATACATGCGGAACGTTTATTTTCAAAAACATTATCAAGAATAACTAAACTTCACGTTACGCACAAAATCATAAGTTAACTCGGCTTAACTGATGTACAAAACCACTTTTGAATTTAGTGTTTACATGAAAACACGTTACATTTTTATTCTGGAATGTATATGATGAGAAATGTCACTTTATCAAGTACAATGCGCAAAATAAATATTCTTAATTGAAGTACGTATCTTCCTCTTCAATATTCATGATGGCTGCATTCAAATATCACCGCACACAAACTGAAAATCACGGTTGAAAGATAACGTTTTAACAGGAGCGCTGAGAATAAAAATAAGCGCGTCGCACATTGAGAAAGTTCTGACTGCTTTCTCGGTTGGAGGAAGGATGGGGCGTTTTTCAAAAGTTCGTTTAGTAATGTAATACTTACTAAGCTTTAATGATGAATACTTTGTAGTAGATTTTAACAAAATTATAGTAATCGACTTTTGATCGATTTTTTCTTTAAAATACTCTTCTGTGCGTCGTTCGAAAGATGTCGAATAGTTATCTTACGGTAACGTCTTAAAGATAACCTGAAAATGGTAACTTATCGGCGTCAATTAAACATTGATGCTACTTGGGTATTCACACTGGAACCGTCTTTTTTCTCTCCTTTGGATTGGCCAATTTGTCTGTTTGTTTGACAAGTCGGCTAAAAATACTCAATCCAGAGGAGCCAAAATGCCGATTATCCCGCGTATAGGGAAGTGGAGTACCTGTTACAATCGCGGCACCGATCAAATTTCATATCAGTGCGTCGTTGGCAGAAAAAAAATTATCATCGTTCAGTCGATTGAGCGTGGCGCGTGCTACTTCGATATGTCTGTTTCGAATGATTGAAAAATTCACACACGCACATATGCATGTGTGTAGATCGATCTGTTCGGCGCGCATATCGCGTAAATCGATCAACGCGTATGAAGAAGATGGAAAGTTGGAATTTCCTACTTAATATCTTGCATTTTTCTCGGTGTGCGTCCCGACAGATTGCGATATCGTTAAATAGGGTAAACCGACCAGTGACTGGACGAATAACGACACTGTAGGATTCAGATGGACTGTCAAATGTAAATATTATGAAAACAATTTTTTTAATCGCTATAGCTAACAAAAGATGTCATTCTGATAGGAGAAATATAAATATCCGAAGTCATTGCAACGAATAATATTTGAGGAATTGACAAATAAGTAGCAAAATGACTGAATCGTCCGTGAATGGACCGATTTTTGTTAAATGCTAGATTTAAATATCATTGTGTTGCACAAAAATTATAATATTCTTATGCACATGAGTGTTAAATTTGTTATTACGATTTTGTCGGAAATACACAGTCTTTTTTCGCATTTTAACGTGACATTCTTTAAAAAACTACAAGAGTTCGTTATATTTCCCTGAGGGGGCAATAATATTTGATAGCCATAGTTACTACCAAGAGAGTACTGCTTATTGATATTTTAGCAGTTGCATGAATTATGTACATATGTTAGCCGCAACCACCAATCTTACAAACATACGTTTATTCTTCAATGGTATATAATATAGTAGGTTTTCATAAAATGGATATACCCTGATACTATCGAAAATTTACTTCGACAAGATTCGAATAGTGAACTGAAATATATATACGATGATTGAAAAATGTTGCCTGTGATTTGCGGCGATGTTTATCGTGATTTGTACCATATTATAAGATACGATCTGCTATATGCGTATTTGGTGTGTTATTAAAGTGTGGGTACACGGCACGAATGCCCGTCTACTAAATGCATAGAATATTTCATAAATCCAAAATAAAATAAAACACGCAACTTTGAGTTCTACTTCAATGATTTTTAAAATTGTAATTCGCCATTTCCTGTACTCCTTTAATGATTTATTTCGGAGAAAGTATTTTGCCTGATCGGAATACAATCTAGAATCCAACGGCCTCGTGCTCCTCTACGCACGCTGCCACTCCACTATCGAGTACCTTTGGCACCTTGAGCACAGATATGGCATAAGAGACTTAAGTAATTATGGCTGTACTTTCGCACAGATCTTTTGTTTCATAATATAAGTCACTGTTTAAATGGATTTTTGGCGCTTTGCAATAGTTTTGCACCGTATAATAGTGATTTATACCTAATTATATGATACGATCTGCTAAATGCATAGTAATGTGTGTCCTAAAAGAACAGAAGGTGAACTACAAGAAGAAGTGTTGAGCTGATATCCTCTTTTTGCAATGCAGCAAACATACTATGTAACAGTTTGTGAGACATTTTTAGTTCTTAAAACTATTAAGCTGCGTTGGTTCCGTGGTCGAGCTCTACTGCTAAAAAAGTACTGCTCAACACTCTACTGCTAAACGGGCTCTACTTCTAAAAGCTCCACTGCTAAAACTGTACTGCTAAATGGGTTCCGCTGCTAAAACTGGATTGCTAAAACTAGCTTCCAACAGAGGGCTCATATAAGTCCAGCTGATAGTGGTTATACTGTACTTTTTGCGGTTTTCTGACGATTGTTTAGGATTTTTCTTAGAAAACTTACCTTGCTATCGGCGCCATTGTGCTGCACTCGGCGGAATGCGTCCGTAGACACCTCATTTGTACTCCCGTGATGTCAGGAACGTCAAAAGTTAGACATACCTACCGCCAAAGTTTACCTTAGGGCTGCATTATTTGGGTTTGTTTGTTTGGGTTTTCAATGTTTTATTAACTTTTCAATGATTTTCAATGGTTTCCAATAAAACTTTTCAAAAATATACCCTTTTGCGTCTTAGCAGTTTCAATGATTTCCACTAAAGCTATTCAAAAACATACCCTTTTACGTTTTAGCAGTTTCAATGATTTCCAATAAGACTTTTCAAAAACATACCCTTTTGTGTTTTAGCAGTTGAGACTCTTTAGCAGTGCTGCTTTTAGCACCAGCGTCTATTTGGCAGTCCAGTTTTAGCGCTAGAGCCCATTTAACACTAAAGCTTTTAGCAGTACAGTTTTAGCAGTTCTTTTTTAGCAGTAGAGCCCTGGTACCGTTGGCTCGAACTGCAAATGATTTACGTCTTCGCTATAAGTTAACTTTACTATGATTTTTTTCGATCACTCACTTTCCACAAGGTCTTCTAACAAATCATAGTCGAAAAACGTTAATGTTAACCATATGGGTTGTACGAACTTAAAAAGAATAGTAGAAGTTTGACTGAACAAAACCTACCGTACGGTATACATTGGTATTTATACGCTGATTTTGCTATAGCACTGAATCAACCATATCTAAGTTGTCAAGCCTTTTACAAAAGTGAATAATCATTTCGGGGATACCACATAGTCAAACACGCCACCCAAATCGCGTGTTTGGTTATACTTTTCGTTTATAGTCGCGTTAATCATATTATGATTGCGATGTCATCAAACCGTAACGAATTTTACTACCCCCTTTTTTACCATGGGCGTTTGTTGCAAATACCATGGACTTTTCTTACAGTGTACTGCACACATCCGCGTCGTAACTAAATTGTGCGGTGTGCAAGTTTCGCAAAGTAGAAAAATTCCTTGTCTGGCCTCACAATTCAATATTAAAGTGAGAAATATTTTTTGCGACACCTATGATTTTTTAGCTAAACTACGGTAATTCGAGTTTTTATCGACAATTCATATTCTTTACTTATTTCAAATATAAATCATCTTTCGTCCACCAACCGTTCGCCGTCCATTCACTGGTCGGTTGATTCTATACAGCGTCACATTCATACGGCAATTGAGCTAAAAGATTGTCCAACCGCAACGAGCATTTATCGCGAGACGAAAAAAAAAGGATCAAAGAATTGCGTTCTTCTTTCGCTATCGCGTATCGCCCGATAAATCAGTCATTCAAAGATTAAGTGGACGGATTTATCGTATATTCTACTTTGTCGATGGGCAAAGGCGGGGTAGCGTGGAATGTATAAAAGTTGAGAAAACGCGCTAAATTGATTAGTTATCGTCACGATGCGGTCCTTCGTCCTTATAGTGGTTGGGCTTCTATCGGCGCACGTTTCCGCCAACCATGAAGAATTTCTTCGGCCACTCCAGGGGTATTTGTATTTTCCGTTCACCTTTCTTCGCGCACTTTCCGTTCGGCTACGAAAAGATCGAAACGTTGCTACGAGAATGATTTTCTACGTTGTACAGGATGAAGGGTTTGAGCATCGTGTGCGATACGGAGGAGAAGTTATCTTTCGTTCGCTCGTACGAGGAGAACGTAAATTTTGATTTCTTGAGCATGACGAAGGTTGATCGAGCGGAGATCAAAGTTCTCGTCAGCGCGAGTTCATTGGACGAGTTCGAAAATGCCCTCAGGGCCCACCGAATCGATTACACTGTATTCATCGAGAACGTAGCGCAGGAAGTTCGCGAGGAGCACACTCGCAATGAGCTCGCGAGAGGAGCGGCCTCTGCGAGGAACACAGGCAGTTCACGTATCTTCAAGTTTTTCCCACGATTTGCCGAAGTTCGTAAAGTCTTGTGGAAACGATCGGTAGGCTTGCGAGGATCGTCGGATGCTTTACGATCGACTTTTGTGGTCCACAGATCGAAGCTTATCTTCAAGAACTCGCCAAGACTTACAGCGATTTCGTTACCCTGCTCAACATCGGAACTTCTTACGACGGAAATCCGATCTACGCGGTGAAGATCTCGTCCGGTGGGACCGATTATAAACCGGCCGTTCTGATCGACGCGGGCATTCACGCGCGCGAATGGATCGCACCGACCACCGCTCTCTACGCGATCGATCAATTGGTCGTCAATAAAACGAACAGCGCATTTTACCAAAAGCTAGACTGGTACATTATACCTTGTCTCAATCCCGACGGTTACGAGTACACCCACACTACGGTAGGTCTAATGTGGTATAGCTTTTCTTTTCTCCCGCTGATGACTTTCGGGAGCTGTAATTCTCATGGTTATTTGCATTTTTGCACGAACGCGCGCGAAGTACCGCATGTGGAGGAAGACACGCTCGCCGAATGCTGGCTCGGAATGCTACGGAACTGACGGCAATCGGAATTTCGCCTACAAATGGATGAGTAAGATTCTCGGATAATATATGGGCAACGTGAATTTTGAGTCTGGATTGGGGATGATTGGTTCTTATTGCTCGGGTTTTCGAATTCGATAGTGGGAATTTTAACGAAAAGTAGCCATTTTGCTATAGGTATTTTGGTTAAGGGGCTGTATATAGGTAATTCCGAATTATACCGTTTTTTATGGAAAACGAAACGCCTTTTTTTAAACCCAAAGGTACAAATATAGACATTTAAAAATTCAGTAAACAAAAATACAGAAAATTAACAAAGACGTGGCCGCCGGCAGATGATGAGATTTTTTTTCGCGACTTTTGGCGGTGGATACTCTCCAGCCTAAACGGTAGATCCGAAATCTAAGAACCAAACGGTTTATTCAAGTTAACAACAAATCCGAGTCGTTGACGATCGTAGAGTTTTTGAATCATTTTTTAAAATAACGTGGCGACGTATTGAAACTCGAGCATGCAACATCTGTGAGTAAAGTCGTCATTTTTACGTAACTATTGAAACATGAAGATCGATTTTTTGAAAAGTGAGATCGTCAACGACCTTTAAATGTTTCTCATTGTATCTCCTGTAAATTTGGAAATAATCCATCCAGTGGTTCTCGAGATATCATGTCCACCGACTAGGGGTTAAGGGACTACATATAGATAATTCGGAATTTCGCTGTTTTTCCTGGAAAACGGTTGGTGACGCTTTTTTTTTAACGCAAAAGTACATATATTGAGATACTTTTTAAAAAATCACTAAAAAAATACAGACAATCAACAAAGACATGGCCGCCGGCAGATGATAAAATTTTTTTCGCAACTTTTGGCGGTGGACACGTTCCAGCTTAAACGGTAGATCCGACATCTGAGAACCAAACGGGTTATTCAAGTCAATAATAAATACGAGTCGTTGACGATCGTCGATTTTTTAAATCATTTTTTTAAACAACGTGCCGACGAATTGAAACTCGAGCATACAAAATCTAGGAGAAAAGTCGTCATTTTTACGTAACTATTGAAAAATGAAGATCGATTTTGCGAAAGTGAGATCGTCAACGACCTTTAAATGTTTCTCATCGTATCTCCTGTAAATTTGGAAACAATCCGTCTAGTGGTGCTCGAGATATCATGTCCACCGACTTTGAGAATAGTGTTTCGAAAAAAAACGAGTTTAAGGCCTTACCCTCACTTGTAGTGCAAAAAAGGACTTTTTCATGAATTTTTTTAAAGAAAACTACAAAACTTTTTTAATCGATCAATATACCATCTTAAAGAACACATCTTGAAGAACTTTCAGTAATTTTTTTATTGAAAAATATTACATTGTTTAGTGGCAAATGGCCGTCAATGAAATAATGTTTTTATATACACGGTTTGCGGTGACCAACATTGCGGCGAAGTGGATCATCTGAAAAAAAAAAGCGGATGGATTTAGTCAAATATAAGTATAAACTAGTCTTTAATCGAAGGATTTTAAAAAATATTCATTTTTCACAAAATAGCGGACAGTCAAAGTTAATGGTTCGATTTAAACGAAAAAAATCGAACGATTAAAGACTACATTTTTATGTATTAAATAAGCCTGCAAAATTTCAAGAAGATCGGTTCATTAGTGTTCGAGTAATCTTGGACACCGACTTCAGAAATGCCATTTTGAGAAAAACGCGTTTAAAGTTTCAATTTCAGTTTATACGAAGAACGGATTCTTCTCGTTCAACGCTGATATCTCAGTCAATTTTGTTCGGATCGACTTGAAATTTTCAGGACATATTCTCAGATACTTATACTTCAAAAAAATGCAATAAAAAAAATCGATTTTTTGAAAATCGCAAGTGGGGGTAACCCCTTAAAGTTTGAAGTATGGCGCTGCTGCCGCTCGCCCGGCCGACTGTTAAAATTTGTAGGTTATTGCATTTCAGGAATATTTTAATAACACTTTCAGGGAATATAGCTAAAAAGTTATACCATCGCATAAAAATATTTTTGGAAAATACAATTCTAGTTTTAACACCCATTTTCAAGGTGATTCTTTGGGAATTAAATTTAGAGAAACGGTTGAATCTACGGTGTTATTATTTCACAGTTATATTTTTACATATTTAAAGTAACATCTTACAAAAATGTATCAACAGTAGTTGGCAATTTTTCTTGTTATTCGAGATGGGAAATCAGGGAGTAGCTATTTCAAGCCACATTCAGAATTTCCCCGTGGGCTGGCAATATCGCACAGTCCGCGTTGCTGCCATCAATGATGACCGACGAATTGTTAACAGCTGTTGGAGCTTCGTCCAACCCCTGCAGCGACACTTACGCCGGTACGAAACCGTTCTCGGAGAAAGAAACCACGAGTCTGGGCAAATTCGTTCTGGCCAACGCAAATTCCATCAAGGCTTATCTCTCTCTTCATTCGTACGGCCAGGTAAGCCACGTGGGATATTCTTTATAAACGACAAGAAAAATAGACGTGGTCCCCGCGTCCTTGTAGGTTAAAAAAGGCAAACGTTAAATCCAACATGTACTTTTGCGTAATTCATTATGACAGTGTTTTAATTGAACGCTTACAGTACATTCTTCATCCGTGGGGATTCACATCCAAACTGCCGGAAAATGAGCCGCAACTCGTGAGTACACCCCCATGTACTGGGCTATCCAATATTGTGACATATCAAACGACAATCACTCCTTCAACTTTGGCAAAACTTTAAGAGGCTACATCTACCTCGAGGCCCGAAAAATATGGCCAAATTCCGACTTTTTTTTTCTGGAAAACGGCTGGTGAAAAAGAAACGTATTTTTTCACACAGGTACATATATTGACAGCCTTAAAAATAGTCACCAAAAAATAAAGAAAATCAACAAAAACTTGGCCACCAGGTGAAATTTTTTTCGCCACTTTTGGCGGTGGACACTCTCCAGCTTAAACGGTCCATCGGAAATCTAAAAACTAAACGGGTTATTCAAGTCAACAATAAATACGAGTCGTTGACGATCTTCGATTTTTCAAATCATTTTTTTTAACAACGCGCCGACGTATTGAAACTCGAGCGTACAAAATCTATGAGAAAAGTCGTAATTTTGACGTAACTATTAAAAAATGAAGATCGATTTTGAAAAAGTAAGATCGTCAACGACCTTCAAATGTTTCTCATCGTATCTCTTGTAAATTTGGTAACAATCCATAAAGTGGTTCTCGAGATATCATGTCCACCGTCTTCGAAAACAGTGTTTTGAGAAAAGCGCGTTTAAAGTTTGAAGTACGGTGGCTACTACCGTTCGTCCGGCCGACTTATGAAAGCCGTAGTTCATTCAATTTTAGGAATATTTCAATGAAATTTTATACCATAAAATGTGATACCAACGAATGAAAATATTTTTGGAAAATGCAATTTGTTGACCCACCTGGGTAGATGTAGCCCATTCAACTCTTTTCGCGGCCATTTTTCGCACAGGTGATTCTTGTCGACAGTTTGTGTTAATTTTGATTATTGCACGTGCAGCGTATGGTCGCCGTTATAGCTGAGAAGGCCCTCGCCAGCGTCCGAGGAACCCGTTACAAGATTGGAAGTTCCACCAACGTTTTGTGTAAGAGATATATCCTTTTTTTCACGAGGCTATCGCTTGATTCGTTTAGGTGGAAAATTATAAAAAAAAAAACAATTTTTTTGATCATTTTGAAGTTTGGGCCGTTATTTTATTGTTCCCTTTTATTTATCATATTCTTAAGGCCTCAGGCTACAGTAACGGGTATAAAAACATGTGTCAATTCAACGATTTTTTTCGTATGAAAAAGTGATTCACTCATAAAATTAATTACACATTTATTTAGTATGAATATCAAGCTGTTAGAAAATATATATATTTTTTTCGATGTACAAAATGGCCGACTACTAATATTTTCCTTTGTTATCTTTTTTTTGGGCTCTTCGCGGCATGACATTTAGCATCCATAATTTTTTACCTAGAACATTAAAAAATATTGTTTTATTTAATAGGTGTAGGTATTTGAACTTACGAAATGAATTTTCAGTGAAAAATTTCGTTATAACTGCTCATAAACTGCTCATGAAATGAAAAGTTTTCGATTAATCAGAAATTCCGTAAGTATTTCTCTGCGAAATGCAATTAGGAACATAACTTTCAAATTTGAAGTAAATCGAGTGAAAATTGTTGAAGTTATTTGACACGCCAATTGAAAAAACGCTGTTTCGAGAAGTTTCGAGTAGTCGGCCATTTTGTACATCGAAAAAAAATTGTATATTTTCATTAGAAAAATATAAAAATTGTTAAATTCACGCATGAATTTATACCCGTTACTGTGGCCTAAGACCTTAAGATGTCACACTAACATTTTCCGAACAAAAAGCCCGACGATTTTCGAAGGTTTTCTAAGGCATGTCGCCCCTGAAGGGGCTGTTCATTTATGACGTAAGACGATTTGGCGGAGAGGAGGTCCGAACAAGTCTTATTTTTTCTTACATGGGGGTGGGAGTGGGTCTAGATAATTCTTACGTAAGATCATAAAAGTAAGTTAAAGTAATCATTTCAAAACGCACGCGGTCCCGAACAGAGACGTTCCAGTCGCTAATCCACTTGCTGATTGGTGTTTGAGCCCCTGGACTGATTCATAAAATTGAAACGTTAAAAAATACATATTAAAACATTAATTTTCTATAACACAAACCAACGCATTTTTATATTTTTCCTACTATCTTTCTTTGTAATTTTAGTAGATACTGATCTTACGTAAGATTGAGGGGTGGGGGGGGGGGGGGGTGTCAACTAATATTATTTTCTTACATATGAGGGAGGGGGTGTCAGAAAGTGGGCAAAATTGTCGTACGTAATAAATGAACAGCCCCTAAGGAATTTCGACACGGAAATCGAAAAGCTTGTAGACGATTGAAATTCATATGACTGAGAGATTAATTTAGGATGCATCAACTGTCCAAAAATTAATCCGTTTCACCACATATTTTCATGATATTAAAGATTCAAGTTGAATCTTCATTCATTTGGTAATACACGTGACACTTCGCAAACACTAGTTATAGGGCTGTGGGGTTAAAATAATGCTGCGATTTAAATTTAAAGAACTGAACAAACTGCGATTAGAGTCAGGAATGTCGTGTTAAAAAATGAGGCGGTTTCTCCACTTGGTTCATTGATAATACTCAAGAGGCTGACACTGGTATGATGTTGAAGTTTGCATCGTTGGGAAGCAACGAAAGTATCGTTTTGAATTTGATCTTCCATATTTTCTTTATTATAGGCGATCTTTTTTATAGATTTATAATGTAAATCGCTAACTAAAGATCGTCAAAATAGCTAAAGGATTTTCGTAGGCAAAATCTGCCAAAAGAAATTAAATTCGTTGCAGTCCAACGATGCAAACTTCAGCATCGTGACACTGGTAGATAAATGCTGTTCGCAAAATGTCCTTGTCGCACTCTGTGGCGCTAGTAGTCGTGTGACAGGTATGCATATATATGTACGTTGCACCGGTGTTTCGAAACTTTTACATGAATAAAAGTCTAGTGTAGATAAGTTCGCGAAAACCATTATTCGCGTGTATGATGTATCCTGTTATTCCTGTAACAGACGTGCCGTTGTCGCAATCAAGTACCCAATCGTTCAGTTGATCGGAGTATTTAGAGCCGAAGGCTGTCACATAACAGCCAACGCTAGGTAGTGGCGCTTTCAAGAACTAAAAAGCCGGGACAAAACGTGTTTTCGTTTATCGTATGGGAATAGTAGGCCAGTGTCAGGGGGTTGATAATACTCGAACAAAGATGTAAATTTTGAGCTTAACCGGTTTGTTTTTGGACATCAACGAAACTTGTAGGTTATATGTGGCAACACCGCGTTAACGAGCTCTCCCGAGCGAGCCACTCGTCAAAGTCAAGCATTAACTGGCGGGTATTTTAAAATAAGTCGGTGTTTGAAAATTACGTATTATAAAAGCATTTGACACTTTATATTGAAATGTCCTTATTTATTCTATCTACATCATTAATATAATTATAACATTCATTTGGCATAGTTTTTATAACGAAAAACATTTGGTTTTTAAAATCACATTAAAAAGTAACTTATGTCTGTGTTATTCCGCGTGTTGGCTTATAGTTTGGTATGGTGTCGATTTTTTTTTTCATCACATTCTAAGAAAGTTTATCACATTTGGAAAAGCTATATATATACATCACTTATGGTACTTATCTCCGTTGTCCCTTACTTTAGATTTCTCGAATATTCCAAAATTCATTAATTAAAACCTTTTTGGTTTTTATCACTTGCGGTTTCCCATTCTTTTTGTTGTTCAAGCATGTGCTTCAAACACCGACTTATTTTGAAATACCCGCCAGTTAATGGTTGACTTTGTCGAGTGACTCACTCAACTTGAGCTCAAAATTCACGTCTTTGTTCGAATATTATTAAGGGGTCTTCTCACTTTAGACGCTAAAAATGGCTATTTTCATTATTTTTTTATAGGTTTATATTATAGATATTCATATAAAAGTTAATAAATACAGTTAATTATTTGTATTATTTATATTCTTATATTTTAGGTTTATATTATAGATGTTCGTATAAAAGTTAATAAATGCACTTTCGAAATACATTTTAACAAATGTTTTATTTATTCAAGTCACTATATATTCAAGAAAATGGTAGTTAAAAAAATGTCCTCAAAATTGTAGGTCTGCGTTGTTGAAATCTCGGAGATGGATCATCCGAAACAAAAAAATCGAACGGTTTTAGATTCAGTATGTTAATGGCTATAGCGCATATCATACGATTTTTGATATATGCAAAAATAACAAAATGGCGGACATTTTGCGAAAAACCAAAACAACGTGTTTTTTCACCATTTTTGGCAAAAAAGTAAATATCAAAATTTAAAAAATCCTTTATATGCGCTATAGCTATAGTTGTAAAGAATATGTGGTTAAAATTTCATAAGGGTCGGTTCGGTAGTTTCGAAGAGTTTATCAACAAGCCGTCGAAAAGCGTTGTTTCGAGAAAAACGCGTTTAAAGTTTGTTTGGGTTACATAAATAGATGAAATTTAAAAAAAATGTATTTCAAAAGTGTATTTACTAAGTGTAACAACTTTTATATCAATATCTATAATATAAACCTTTAAAACAAATCATGAAAATAGCTTTTTTTAGCATCTAAAGTGAGAAGACGCCTTAATGAACCAAGTGGAGAAACCGCCAAATTTATTAGCACGACATTCCTGACGCCAAACCCAGTTCCATCAGTTTTTTAAAAATGTGAATGGAATAATTATTTTAACCCCTACGATTACAACTAGCGTTTACGAAGTGCCACGTGAATTACCGAATGGCTGAACGTTCAACTTGAACCTTCTCAATCTCCGAAGTTATGTGGCGAAATGAATTAATATTTCGACAGTTTAGGTAGTTCTGTATTTTTGGTCAAATTTCAGGAATTGGCTGAAATTTAAGTATCGTGTAGATATGACCTTCATGGAACGATGCCCAAAAATTCAATTCGATCCACCGTTTAGTTCATGAGATAATTGCAATTGAATATGGGTATTTTTGTACGGGATCCTTATACCTAACACGTAAACCGATAGGACTTTGCTCGCATTTCTCGACATAGGTTCCAAACGGATCTCAGAATTTCAAAATAAAAACATACGTGTACGCGGTACTATTATGGGATTGATTTAAAAAAAATGATGTTGACTTATGAAAAGTGGTAATGTTATTCCTCCCCGAACTCGGGCCCAACCGTCTGTAACGGAATGTCAACAGTGTAAAATGAAATTCAATCCCATTCGCGTTTCCTCCACTGTTTTCCTCAAAAAAATGTCTTTGTTACAGCGAATACAATTTAAACTGTCGTCAAGATGTTGTAAATCCACGATCCGACGTCTTTCGACAGCGAATTTTTGTTGCCGATTGTTGAGGTTATGTGCATTCTCATCGCGTTTACCCGCATTTGCTTGACACAAGGCTGCCACAGCTTTCAGTCTTTCAGCAAGCGCCTTTTTTCTTGTAAACTTTCCTTTGTATCGCATTTGCGTTGACATTTTCACGCTTTCTTAAAATTTATATAAAATATTTCGCGAAAGACGGATCGTAGGAAGCTCAACGCTATGACTGCAGGAAAATCGCGCTATTGCCGCGATTGCAGCGCCGCTCTCTATACGAGTATGGTCGTGTTCGTTGGGTCTCATCATTTTTATTGCGCATGCGCATAATGATGCGCATTTGATGATGCGCACGTTTCGTTGCGCAGTTGCGCGTTGCGCATCATTATGCACATGCGCACTTGTTCGTATCAAAATGATGAGACCCAACGAACACGACCTATGATACCTATCTATGCATAGAATTTCGATTTTCGTGTCGAAACTCCTCAAGAGATGGCGCTGGTTCGTCAACGAGCAGGAGTCGCGACTACTTGGATTGTTGAAAATTTCAGATCCCGCGGCCGGAGGTAGCGACGATTGGGTGATGGCCGTAGGTCGCGTTCCTCTGAGTTACACGCTCGAATTGCCCGCGGGTGGAAATGCGGGATTCAACCCCCCTGCGAGTAGTATCGAGCCGGTTGGCTTCGAGACCTTCGAAGCCTTCAAGCTCATCGCACGATACGTGGCCTACAGGTACGCGTGACGCCGTCCAATCGGACCTCGATGGTTCAACAGAATTCCTTACAAGCTCCTCATCGGGCGTATAGGATGAATAAGACTCTCTGACTTTCGTATAAAATGCATTTTTTTTCGCTGCGGCTAGCCGAACGGTTTTCGGACGAATAAGCGTATGTTGTTCGTCCGGATCGCGGTTTAGGTCACGCACTTCACACTTTACAACGCTCCAAACAATCAAACCCAAACAAAAAAACGTAAACAAACGATCCCAAAAGAACGAATCCAAACGAATAAATCCAAACAAACAACCCAAACAAACAAACAAACAAACCCAAACTAAACAAAAGTATAAAGGTTTTATTCGTACGAATACGTGTGAATTATTCGTCCGGATAATTTGTTCAACAATTTAACACAGTCCATTCGGACGATTATATGTATGTTATTCGTTCGGATACTAGTTGATATGAATCACAATGGTCTTGTTCGTTGGGTCTCATCATTTTGATACGAACAAGTGCGCATGCGCATAATGATGCGCTACGCGCAACTGCGCACCATTATGCGCATGCGTAACAAAATGATGAGACCCAACGAACACGACCAATGGTCGTGTTCGTTGGGTCTCATCATTTTGATTGCGCATGCGCATAATGATGCGCATTTCATGATGCGTACGTTTCATTGCGCAGTTGCGCGTTGCGCATCGTTATGCACATGCGCACTTGTTCGTATCAAAATGATGAGACCCAACGAACACGACCAATATGTACGCCTACTGAAAATACGACGTGAACTGAGCCGCTATCCGGACGAATAAAATACGCTTATTCGTCTGATATCCGGATGTGGAGACACTCGGTTTTTTTTCGGCGTATTGACGACTCGTGTACACGGGTTTATTTTTTATTTTGTCTTTATTCCAAACATTGTCTCGTCCAGCACGACGATATTGAATGTACATGTGAAATTTTCTCGATACGAAGTGGCATCCACGCTGACAAATTCATAGAAGACTCCGCGAGAGCGAAAAACACAGGCGTTTTCTCACCACGGCGATTATCCGCACTATAGTTTTTGGAAATTTTCTCAGTCATCTTTTCGCAAAATGCAATGATTGTAGTGTAAAAACGCGCATTTTCGGTATGGTTGGGAGCTACAGCTCAACCAAAACATCATTTTCAAGCTTCGTTCGAATACAATAATTTTTTTTGCGTTTTTTCAAAATCACGAAAATCGCGGAGTCTTAGGTCCTTCCTGAGGCAGTTGGCCATCTGCTGTGAAAATTTCGAACTATTCGGGTCAGCCGTTTTCGAGAAAAATTCGAAAAACTCACTACGGATTTGTTCACCGATCGATGAGCCGTGTGTTTTTTCGCCTCGTCTATTCGCGTTTGCAGTTAATGTTGCGATTCTTCCGTAACGGACGACGAGAACGATCAATATGTTCAATATATATATATATATATATATATGTGTGTGTGTGTGTGTATCCACTCGGATACAATGGATCTATCCTAATTACAAGTATCTCAAAATATGTAACACTTTTCAAAGCACGAAATGGGAGAGATCATTCGCTCGTCGCTGAAACATTTATTTCTGCGCGTCCGTACGTCCTCGCATTTATGATAAAGGTGTGTTATAATCTCTTGTAAAAGTTTTCTTCCGATCGAGATCTACAGAGTTGCGGATTATAATATATGCTTAGTGCTTTCGGGTATAATTAACGAACGAAATTTTGGATTTCAATCCATGCGGAGAGGCGTCGAAGCTATGTACATGCGGGTTTCTTTTTTTTTTGTTTTTTTTTGTTCTTATATATACCTAAGATCCATAAGGTCGATATGTTCCTTTCGGAGAGGAGCTCACGAAGACGAGTCCCTTAGGAAGGGAAGACCATTTTATTCCTATTAATATTAGCGTGATATCATTGATCGTTATTATTATTATTGTTATTATATTATTATTATTATTATATTATTATTCGTGTGACGTGGCTCGGTTGCGTTGCCTCGAATTATTTTTATTCCTGGGTGGTCAGAGTTCCGTTGGTCAGAGCAATCATCGATTCTCCGCTCCTTCGGGGGCTGCTGCTGCTCGCGATTTTGCATTCCAGGGACGATTTCTGTGGAGTGTGCGTCAATTTTTAATAACAATTGCGTCTTCCAATTAGGCTCATGATAATAAGGCTTCGTGGCTAAATCATTTCGACAAAAATAACCCCATGGACATAACCGACAAAGTAACTTTTGCAAACATTAATAAAGAAGTTGATGTAAATGCAAACATTAATACAGAAGTTGATGTAAATGTCATTAAAAAAAGCGCGGCGCAAAATTTGCGCTTGGCTTTATTGTCCCAAACGAACGAACTCAAACAAACCCCATCGATGGCGAACAGCTTGATTTATTATGAGCAATGGATTTATTATAAATTGAGTAAACCTAAATAAACGCAACATGCAGATTTATCGTAAGCAACGGATTCAAATTGAGCCAACCCAAACAAACCCGAAGTAGAGATTGATCGTAAGCAACGAATTTACTTTTTAAATTAAGCCAGCCGAAACAAACCGGAACATGACGATTTATCGTGGACGACGGATTCATTGTGAGTTGAAGCAACTCAAACATTATAAATCAAGCAAAATCAAATAAATCCAACATGTGGATTTATCGTAAGCAACGAATTCATTATTAAATGAAGTCAGCCCAGACAAATCCAATGTATAGATTTATCGAAAGTAACGAATTCATTATAAACATAGCCAACTTGAACAAACCCAAAGTAAAGATTTATCGCAAGCAACGGATTCGTTATAAATCGAGCAAATCCAAATAAATCCAACATGCAGATTTATCGTAAGCAACGAATTCATTATCAAATGAAGTCAGCCCAGACAAATCCAAAGTATAGATTCATCGTAAGTAACAAATTCATTATAAACATAGCCAACTCGAACAAACCCAAAGTAAAGATTTATCGCAAGCAACGGATTCATTATAAATCGAGCAAATCCAAATAAATCCAACATGCAGATTTATCGTAAGCAACGAATTCATTATTAAATGAAATCAGCCCAGACAAATCCAAAGTGTAGATTCATCGTAAGCAACGAATTCATTATTAAATGAAGTCAGCCCAAACAAATCCAATGTATAGATTTATCGAAAGTAACGAATTCATTATAAACATAGCCAACTTGAACAAACCCAAAGTAAAGATTTATCGCAAGCAACGGATTCATTATAAATCGAGCAAATCCAAATAAATCCAACATGCAGATTTATCGTAAGCAACGAATTCATTATTAAATGAAGTGAGCCCAGACAAATCCAAAGTATAGATTCATCGTAAGTAACGAATTGATTATAAACATAGCAACTCGAACAAACCCAAAGTAAAGATTTATCGCAAGCAACGGATTCACTATAAATCGAGCAAATCCAAATAAATCCAACATGCAGATTTATCGTAAGCAACGAATTCATTATTAAATGAAATCAGCCCAGACAAATCCAAAGTGTAGATTCATCGTAAGTAACGACTTCATTATAAACATAGCCAACTCGAACAAACCCAAAGTAAAGATTTATCGCAAGCAACGGATTCATTATAAATCGAGCAAATCTAAATAAATCCAACATGCAGATTTATCGTAAGCAACGAATTCATTGTTAAATGAAATCAGCCCAGACAAATCCAAAGTGTAGATTCATCGTAAGCAACGAATTCATTATAAACATAGCCAACTTGAACAAACCCAAAGTAAAGATTTATCGCAAGCAACGGATTCATTATAAATCGAGCAAATCCAAATAAATCCAACATGCAGATTTATCGTAAGCAACGAATTCATTATTAAATGAAGTCAGCCCAGACAAATCCAAAGTATAGATTCATCGTAACGAATTGATTATAAACATAGCAACTCGAACAAACCCAAAGTAAAGATTTATCGCAAGCAACGGATTCACTATAAATCGAGCAAATCCAAATAAATCCAACATGCAGATTTATCGTAAGCAACGAATTCATTATTAAATGAAATCAGTCCAGCAAATCCAAAGTGTAGATTCATCGTAAGTAACGACTTCATTATAAACATAGCCAACTCGAACAAACCCAAAGTAAAGATTTATCGCAAGCAACGGATTCATTATAAATCGAGAAAATCCAAATAAATCCAACATGCAGATTTATCGTAAGCAACGAATTCATTATTAAATGAAATCAGCCCAGACAAATCCAAAGTGTAGATTTATCGTAAGTAACGAATTCATTATAAACATAGCCAACTCGAACAAACCCAAAGTAAAGATTTATCGCAAGCAACGGATTCATTATAAATCGAGCAAATCCAAATAAATCCAACATGCAGATTTATCGTAAGCAACGAATTCATTGTTAAATGAAATCAGCCCAGACAAATCCAAAGTGTAGATTTATCGAAAGTAACGAATTCATTATAAACATAGCCAACTTGAACAAACCCAAAGTAAAGATTTATCGCAAGCAACGGATTCATTATAAATCGAGCAAATCCAAATAAATCCAACATGCAGATTTATCGTAAGCAACAAATTCATTATTAAATGAAGTCAGCCCAGACAAATCCAAAGTATAGATTCATCGTAACGAATTGATTATAAACATAGCAACTCGAACAAACCCAAAGTAAAGATTTATCGCAAGCAACGGATTCACTATAAATCGAGCAAATCCAAATAAATCCAACATGCAGATTTATCGTAAGCAACGAATTCATTATTAAATGAAATCAGCCCAGCAAATCCAAAGTGTAGATTCATCGTAAGTAACGACTTCATTATAAACATAGCCAACTCGAACAAACCCAAAGTAAAGATTTATCGCAAGCAACGGATTCATTATAAATCGCGAAAATCCAAATAAATCCAACATGCAGATTTATCGTAAGCAACGAATTCATTATTAAATGAAATCAGCCCAGACAAATCCAAAGTGTAGATTTATCGTAAGTAACGAATTCATTATAAACATAGCCAACTCGAACAAACCCAAAGTAAAGATTTATCGCAAGCAACGGATTCATTATAAATCGAGCAAATCCAAATAAATCCAACAAGCAGAATTATCGTAAGCAACGGATTCGTTATAAGTTGAGCCAGCCCAAACAAACCCAAACTATAGATTTATTGTAAGCAGTGAATTCATTATAAACTGAGCCAACCCCAGGAAATCCAAAGTAAAGCTGTATGACAAGTAACGGATTCAGTACGAATCGAACAAATCCAAATAAATCCAACTCGCAGATTTATCGTGAGCAACGGATTCATTATAAATCGAGAAAATAAAAACAAACGCAACATGAAGATTTATCGTAAGTAATGGATTCATTTTAGATTGAGCCAACCCAAACAAACCCCAAGCACAGATTTATCGTAATCAACGAATTCATTATTAAATTAAGCTAGTCCAAACAAATCCAAAGTATAGATTTATCGTAAGCACCGAATTCAGTCTGAACTGAGCCAACTTAACCAACCCAAAGTAAAGATTTATCGCAAGCAACGGATTCGTTTTAAGTCGAGTAAATCCAAACAAACTCAACATGCCGATTTATCGTAAGCAACGGATTCATTATAAGCTGAGCCTACCCAAACAAATCCGACATGCAGATTCATCGTAAGCAACGGATTCATTATAATTTGAGAAAATCGAAACCAACCCAAAGTAAAGATTCATCTTAAACAACGGATTCATAGTAAATTGAGCGAATCCAAAAAACCCAATATGCAAATGCATCGTGAGCAACGGATTTATTATAATTTGAGCAAATCCAAAAACCTCGTAGTACGGATTTAGTACGCAACGGATTCATTATTATATTGAGCCAACCCAAACATGCAGACTTATCGTAAGCAACGGATTCATTATACATTGAGCCATCCCAGACATGCAGATTTATCGTAAGCAACGAATCCATTATAAATTGAGCCAAACCCAAAGTAAAGTTTTATCCCAAGCAACGGATTCATAGTAAATCGAGAAAATCCAAACAACTCCAAGATGTAGATTTACCGTAAGCAACGGATTCATTATAATTTTAGCAAATCCAAAAACCTTGAAGTACGGATTGAGTACGGAGCGGATTCATTATTAGGGGGTGAGATGCAGTCAGAATTTTCAAAAAAATCGCTTTTTTAATTACATTTTCTTGAAGTATGATGTTTTGAAAATATTCCCTGAAAATTTCAAGTCAATCCGATGAATAGTTTCCGGGATATCTCACAATTAGTGAAGGGGCGTCGGGTCCCCATGGCAGGTAGCGGCTGACAAACGCGCAAACGATAATACCCGGGAAGGCAGAATGCTTCGAAGACAACAACAAATTGATATTTTAGAAGCTTCCACATCGGCGGAAACCCTATTGTATGGGCCAGGAATTGATGATTCGATGTAAGTAATTTTTTAATTAGTATTTCTATACATTAATCAAGTGTAAAATTGGAGAAATCTCTCAGAAATTTTCAAAAACTTACTACTCAAAAACTATGAACTTTAGCAAAATTTTATAAAGAATACTTTCGTTTTAAAATTGGCCAAAATGTTTTTAAAAAAATATTTCATCCCGAAAAACTTCAATTTTTTGAAAAATCGTTTTAACAATTGGCTATAAACAATTGAATGCTCGACTTTTCGGCAAAAAATTGTGATATTCAGATTCAGCGGATCAAAATACATGAAAAAAGTTTAGCTTCATCCATCGAGATCAACATTTTACGAACATATAATACCGTATCCACATCGAAAAACTTTAAACGCGTTTTTCTCGAAACTATGTTTTTCAAGTCGGTGACCACTATAATTCAAAAACCACTCGATGGATTTTGATGAAATTTGGTGTGTTTGTTGATAGCGTTAAAAACTAGTCCTTAATCGAAGGATTTTCATTTTTGTTGAAAATTTATATTTCTTTTCAACAATAAACGAGCGATTTTTGGTCGAAAATCGAAAGTTAGCTGTCGGAAGCCACCATTTTGTTAATTTAAAAAAAAAAAAGCTTCGATTAAGGACTAGATTTATTATTAAACTAATTATTTTTTTTTGCTTTTTGTATTTCAGACAATTCAGTAAAATGTTATGATGGTCACCGCAAAGCACTACCTGCCGAAGGGGGTCCGACAAAGATGGCGATATTTTTATAAATAATTAATATTTTTCTTCGAAAATTTGCACAAGTCAAGTTGAAATACTACTGTGTCCAAAAAATAAGGTGACATTGTATTTATTTCGAAAATTCTTTATTTATTTTTCCAAATCAATTTCATCCCCTTCAAAGTAATCCCCTCCCGATGCAATGCACTTATGCCAACGGATTTTCCAATCTTCGAAACACTGATTGTAGTCACTTTCCGGGATGGCCTTCAGTTCCGTCTTCGCTGCGGCTTGAATCTCCTCTATCTTATCAAAACGGTGTCCCCGGAGCGATCTTTTGAGCTTGCTGAACAGCCAAAAGTCGCACGGCGCCAGATCAGGTGAATACGGTGGTTGCGGAACGATATGGGTTGAGTTTTTGGCGGAAACGTATCCGCAGCAGAAAATTGATTCCGCAAACGAAATTTAATGCAAATTCCTTTGCTCAACAAATTTCGACATCGCAAAAAACGAAAAACTCACTTTTAGCAGCTCACAAAACGACGCGTATCTCAAACACTAATGAATATTTTGACATGTAAATTTGACATAGATGTCACTGACAGTACTGCCAACCTAAAAAAAAAAAAAATTCTCCAAATCCTTCGACGCGCGCAGTTTAAATTCAAATGTCACCTTATTTTTTGGACACGGTAGTATAACATAAAAAGTTTGTGTAACCACTTTTGTAAAACAAACTTAAATACTATAAAACAAAAAAAATAATTGAAAATGCTCGTTTGTTCACGCCTCTGACTGCATCTCACTCCTTAAATTGAGCCAGCCCAAACATGCAGATTTATCGTAAGCAACGGATTCATAATAACGTGAGCCAACCCACAAAAATTGAAAAATGCAGATTTCTCGTAAGCAATGGATTCGTTACTAAATTGAGCCAACCCAAACAAACCCAAATATGAATCTGTTCGAAAGAGAAGAGCAATTTTTTACAAGCTATTTCGCTGGAATTTATATTCACAAGAGTTATTTTATCGCGATTTTTTGCCAAATGTATTTTTGGTAAAGGGATTCAGTCGTGATACCGATGACAATCGTTACGATTGATACAATCGCGCGTTACTCACGTTACTGAGGGCATGAATAATGCCAGCTCGTGTGTTATTCTCCAAGTCCATCAGTTCGTCGCAATCTTCGTGATCGGATTCGTTGATGTCGGTGGCTGTTTTTATAGGTGATCGAAGAGCCTCGTTGTCGGTTGATTTTCCACTGTCAGGTGATGGTATCAGCTCGTGGCCATCCAAATCGTCGTCGTCTCCGCGATCCTCGCTGTCCAGTGCTTTGTTTCCCTGTGCAGATAAATTCTTGGCTATATCCACCGCGGAGCGCGGCACACGCTTAAGGGGTTACGCGAGTCCAGAACGTCGGAAAAAAATGATTTTTTGAAACTTTTTATCGTGGGGTCGCGGTGAAAATGTGGGCTTGGTCTGATATCGAAAAGTTACTATTTTAATTACGTAATTTTGAGGTTGCCCGTGGTATTGCTACTATGGACAGTTTATTCGGAAACAGCATTTGTCGAATTGGCTTGGAGCATAAAAAAATCGATTCCCAGTCTGAACTAAACCGACCTATCCAAAAGGAGAAAATGTGCGATTGGTCTGATATCGAAAAGTTACTATTTTAATTACGTAATTTTGAGGTTGCCCGTGGTATTGCTACTATGGACAGTTTCTTCGGAAACAACATTTTTCGAATTGGCTTGTAGCATCAAAAAAAATCGATTCCCGGTCTGAACTAAACCGACCTATTCCAAGAAAAAAAAATCGTCGTCAATTCGAGAAATTCCTACGTACGGAAAAAATTAAAAAAAAAAAAAATCAAAAAAAAAATCGTCGTCAATTCGAGAAATTCCTACGTACGGAAGTACGATTTTTTTTTTTGGAAATGTCCCTCCCAGTGCTTACATGGAAAACAAAATTCGAAAACCCCCATGTCCCTAATTCAAACAAACATCACTTACCGAATTTTTGACAAAAATGAATTTTTAAAAAATGCGCGCAATTCCTCTGCACGACGATAGTAAAAAAAATGGCCAACACATTTTTCTAGCCGATTATGGAAAATCGCAAATTATTTAAAAAAAAAATATTTTGTCATAAAAATCAGAATTTACGGAACTCCTGCCTATTGCTACAAGCAGTTTTTTCCGATATGAAAATTTTCTTCCGAATACGCGCAGTTCCCGTGAAAAACAATATTCGAAAAATCCCCCGCGTATTTTTCCGCCCTATTATGAAAAATCTTGGTTTTTTCAAGGTCAAAATGCGCCGCCACATTGCAAAGACGAAAAAAATCGTGTCTCATCCGTTCGAGACTCGTCAAATTTCTTCGAATAAATTTTCGACTTCCCCTCTTTTGAGCGCGTAAAATTCCCCAAGTTATCTCTATTAGTCTATTTCCCTAGCCTCTGAAATGGCGTTACCCCTTAACGAATTTTCGAAAAATATTTCGTTAAGGGTGACGGCCAGTGTGACACTTAAAAAAAATCAATTTTTTTTGTGCCTTTTTCGACCGTTTATACTTTCAAGAATATTATTATCATTTATATCATTTATATCAATATCACTTTATCTTGCAAAAATCGATAGTTAAATCTTTAACTCTTTGAAACATAGCGACATACTGCTATGTCATATATGTAAATATATATTTAGGATGTTAGGAGATCAATTGTTACTACAATATCACTATTAAGGGCTTATGTTACACTTTGCGGATGTTGATCATCACTACAGTACAAAGAAAAACACGTTTTTTAGACAATAAATGTAATTGTGCCTAATCTAGCAGGTAAACCATACACAAAAAATGAATTCAGAGACGTTTTTTGGATCGCTGATTACGAATTCGAGCTCAAAATCCAGAAATCCAAAATGGCGAATCCAATATGGCGGACCAAAACCGGAGATTTTACTGGAATTACTAAAACATCGGAGTCGCGGAATATGTTGATTCTGTTACACTAAATTTCTAATAGAATTACGCGTTTAGTATTACCCGGAGCTAACGGCGAGGACGTAGCGAGTTTCTAGCTCCATATATTTTTCATTTTTTTAAACTTTTTTTTTAAATTTTATTTTTGCTTTTTTATTTTAATTGGAACTGCCATTTTTATTGTTCAATTTTGAACTGAGATTCGAATTCAACGACTCAAAAAACCCCTGCATATGGAGTTTCATCTTCATCAAGCTACTTCGAGCATTTTTTTCCGTCATATTGGATCCGCCATCTTGAGTTACCAAATTTTGAGTGCAGATTTGTAATCAGCGACCCCGAAAACCCCCGAGTACCAACTTTTGCTTTCATCAAACAATTTTTGCCTTTGTGGTCCACCATATTGGATCCGCCATCTTGAATTTCCAAATTTTGAGTGCAGATTTGTAATCAGCGACCCCGAAAACCCCTGAGTACCAACTTTTGCTTTCATCAAACAATTTTTGCCTTTGTGGTCCACCATATTGGATCCGCCATCTTGAATTTCCAAATTTTGAGTGCAGATTTGTTATCAGCGACCCCGAAAACCCCCGAGTACCAACTTTCGCTTTCATCAAACGATTTTTGCATTTATGGTCCGCCATATTGGATCCGCCATCTTGAATTTCCAAATTTTGAGTGCAGATTTGTTATCAGCGACCCCGAAAACCCCTGAGTACCAACTTTTGCTTTCATCAAACAATTTTTGCATTTGTGGTCCACCATATTGGATCCGCCATCTTGAATTTCCAAATTTTGAGTGCAGATTTGTTATCAGCGACCCCGAAAACCCCCGAGTACCAACTTTTGCTTTCATCAAACAATTTTTGCCTTTGTGATCCACCATATTGGATCCGCCATCTTGAATTTCCAAATTTTGAGTGCAGATTTGTTATCAGCGACCCCGAAAACCCCCGAGTACCAACTTTCGCTTTCATCGAACGATTTTTGCATTTATGGTCCGCTATATTGGATCCACCATGTTGAATTTTCAAATTTTGAGTGCAGATTTGGAATCAGCGACCTCGAAAACCCCCGAGTACCAACTTTTGCTTTCATCAAACAATTTTTGCATTTGTGGTCCACCATATTGGATCCGCCATCTTGAATTTCCAAATTTTGAGTGCAGATTTGTTATCAGCGACCCCGAAAACCCCCGAGTACCAACTTTCGCTTTCATCAAACGATTTTTGCATTTATGGTCTGCCATATTGGATCCACCATCTTGAATTTCCAAATTTTGAGTGCAGATTTGTAATCAGCGACCCCGAAAACCCCCGAGTACACAAAGTTTTGAGCTGATTGCACGTAAGGAAAAATGTATGCTTCAAAGGGTTAAACGCGTTTTTCTCGACATGAGATTTTTCAAATTTGCTGACATTGTAACTCAAAGAGCAATTATCCGATCAACGTGACATTTGAACTGAGTACTCTTGAATATATTTACTCTACAATGACGTAGGATATTTTTGATTGGATGAAAATTGACGATTTGGCACTGAAAAAAACGATCATTTTATAAGCAAGAAAACAGACTTTTTTTCATAACTACGCCATTTTGTTAGATTTTTATATTTTTCGAAAATCCTATGTCATTGTACAGGAAGTACCTTCCAGTTTAGCGACATTTTTTCTATTTTCGGTTTCAACTACTCAATCGGCCGGAATCATGTCAGCAGTGGAGGAACTTTTTTTTCGCCTCCGAAGGCAGCGCATAAGTCGCTTGGATCGCAATATTTTTCTATGCAAAAATTATGTAATATAGGTCAAACATAGCCAAATATATTCTTAATTTTCCGAAACATTTAATTGAGTACTTTTCTTCCAAAAAATTCCCGAAAATCACCCAAATTTTTAGCGTTCACACTGGTATATCCCCTTAAATCCTCGGCGATGTTTTTGCAAAAAAAAAAAAAATTACCGGTAAATCGCGGATCAAAGGTGAAGATTCCGTGGTCGGTTGACTGGGACTCCGTAGCGGACTCTGCGTTGTTCCGAGGCCCTGAGATCGACTACCCAGCTCGTATATATTTATCATATGCGCGGCTTGTGCGTGCACCATTAATTCCCAAGCCGAGGGGAAGGAATCCTTGCAGAGAACACACAACAGCGCAGTCGTCGAGTCCTCTGAAATAATGTTCCGCATATATTTGACATCCGTTCGTCGTTCCGCATCCGCCCAAATAGCGAGAGAAAAATAAACATTATCAGTCCGCTCGATATTAAGGGGCTACATCTGCCTAGAGGCCCGAAAAAGGCCAAATTCTGAAAAACGATTGTGGGAAACGGTAGGTAAAAAAGAAACTCTTTTTTTTAACACAAAGGTACATATATAAAATACGAAAAAACAACAAAAACTGGCCGCCGGCAGATGATACTGTTTTCAAAGTCGGTGGACATGATAACTCGAGAACCACTTGATGGATTGTTTCCAAATTCACAGGAGATACGATGAGAAACATTTAAAGGTCGTTGACGATCTCACTTTTTGTAAATCGATCTTCATTTTTACAAGCTTTTATTTAACTTGACTTTCTGTGAGATGCAAAATGGAAAATCAATATTTCACTCACTTCCCGACTATTTAGAGCTCTGAAATTTTGCAAAAATGCATTGAAAAGGTAACAATGCATGATTCAACTTTAAAAAAAGTATAAATAAAACTTTCAACTTTTCATGTAAAATTAGCGATATCAATCATCCATATAAAATCTCACTAACACATGTAAACAAATTCGTAGCCGATTGTGTTTGTATGTAAAAAGTTTATATGCAGCAATTAGTCGTAAATTCAATCCCAATTACATTCTTTGTTATATTTTACAAGCATTTCATGTTCTAACGTACAAACTCGTAAACTAGTAAACTACTAGTAACAGCTTAGTCAAATCTATCAGAGACTAAAAAGTAGAAAATAATTTACATGTAAAAAAATATTTTAAAAAACAAGCTTTTAATGATCTAAAAAGTAGAAAATATTTTTTTTTACCAAGTGACCTATATGTGTCTATGAATAAAAGCTTGAGGCGCTCAAAATTTAGGCATATAATCTTTGATTTACGTAAATCTGTTAACATATTAATTGTATTTAATTTGCGGTAGAACAACCTCAGATTTCTTAAATGAAAATCCTAAAACTGAGTATAAACGTGTGATAATAATTTATCTAATTACTATTGTGCCAAATTAAATACGGTTGGAGAAACTGAATTGATCAAATGTATTAAATATTTAAAAAGTTGACCACCCCAAGCTTTTATTTATTACCACATATAGGTGAGGAGGTAAAAAAAATTATTTTCTCCTTTTTATTACATTCAATAAAAGCTTGTTTTTTTAAAATATTTTTTAAAATAGTTACGTGAAAATGATGACTTTTCTCAGAGATTTTGTATGGTCGAGTTTTAATTCGTCGCTACTATGTTGGAAAAATGCTTTTAAAAATCGACGGTCGCCGACGATTCGTATTTATCGTTAACGGCGGGGTAAAGTTAATGCGGCGAAAAAAGGCATGTTTTTAAGATTTTTTTTTGGCGTAACGAATAGTGTTCGTTTATTGAAAAATGTACATATAATAAAGTAACATTTGAACAACATTCTCCTAAATTTGCATTGCAAAATATTCAAAATTGAGCGAGTGAAAATTAAACCCCGGAGGCGCCTCGAAAAAAAGTTGGTTTGCGGTGTGCACCATAACTTGCAACAGAATCATTTGAAACAAAAAAATCAAAATGTATTTGTTAAAGGAGATGTTTCTCGAGGTAATGACGGGAGGATTTTTTTTTTTTCGATTTTTCGATTTTTCGTAGCACTTGGGAGCCAAAAACCCGATTTTCGCTAAAAAAATCGGCTAATTTGTTGTTGAAAAATTAGTAATTATTAAAAAAAAACAAAAAAGCTCTCGACAATACCTGGTGAATTATGTGAAGAAATACTGTGCAAAATTTCAAAGCGATTGGTCCAGTAGATTTTGAGTTATCGTGCACACGGACTTCAAATATGACAAGTCACAGAAAAACGGTTTGAAAAACGCAGAAGAGAAGAGAACGGCATGGAGCAATAGACGCTCAAATACTCATAACTTCGTCAATTTTACTCCGATCGACTTGAAATTTTAACACAATATTCTTGATATATTATGCATTCATTTAAAAAAATTTAAAAATGAAAAAAATAAATAAAATTTAAATACTTTACCCCGCCCTTAACTTCAACAACCCGTTGGGTTTTAAGATGTAAGATGGACCGTTTAAGCTGGAGAGTGTCCACCGCCAAACGTCGCGACAAAAATGTCATCATCTGCCGGTAGCCGTCTTTTTCTGTAGTTTTTGGTGATTGTTTTTAAAGGCTCTAAATATGTACCTTAGTGTTTAAAAATGCGTTTCTTTTTCACCAACGGTTTCGCAGAAAAAAACGGAATTTGGCCATTTTTTTCGGGCCTCCAGGTAGATGAACCCTTAAGGGGTTATATACAGTTAAAATTGTGGAAAAATCGATTTTTTACATTGTTCTATTTTCGTAATGTACATTTATTTAAGTACACACACAGAAAATTTCTTGTCAATCCGGCAAATATTTTCGAAGTTACACGTACATTTGTAATGACGTGTCAGAGCGTTCGAAAGTGCTTTTGAAAAACGCGTTTTTCTCAAAACTGTGTTTTTAAAGTCGGTGAGCAAGATTTCTCGGAAACGGCTGAACCGATCAGTCTCAAATTTTAACACAGACTTTACAAGTATATTTTTTGAAATTAATCGAAGGTTTTTTCTCACCGATAAATATTTTTCATTTTATAAAGAATTTAAGGCCTATATTTTTGTCAAAAATCGACTTTTTTGAGAAGCCGCCATTTTGTCAAAAATCATTATTTTGCTTATTCCTTCGATCGATTACAAGATAATCCATTATATCAACGATTTTTTTTTGTTTTTTTTTTTTTTCATTTTAGATGATCCAGTCCAGAGATATCGTGCTCACCGCAAGACGCCTTTCTTAGAGGTGCTCCCGGAGGTCAGCTATAGCAGCTTTCAAAATAATTATTTTTACAAATAAAAATTTGAAAATACAGTTAAAACTTACCATAATATTTGTACATATTTCTACGTTAATAAATTAAAAGGTCTTCTTAAGAATAATTCTCGAAAAATCGATCTTTTTGGGCCTCCTGATTGTATATAACCCCTTAACTGGACTTCATAGAAAAAATTGGCTTTTTTGGTGCAATTCTGAAGTAGGAAAAGAGCTGTCATTCCATCGGTTCTTTTTTTACGTACTTGGTAGGGCTTCGTTGAAGGAATGGCATTTACAAGTGAAACGAACTTTGCAATAGTTTCTCTTGTGCTCGAGCAGCTCACCCAGGTCCGTGTATATCTCTCTGCAGTTGCCGCAAATCAATATATCTGGATTGCCTGGAAAAGAGAATTAAGCAAAAAAAAAATGAATGGCTGCAATGGTCCACGTCTTGAAGGAACTTTTCGCGCGTTCGTAATGACTGAAGAATATTATTAACTGTAAACTTTGAGTTGACTCAGGTCGGGACCGCTGGTGTTGAGGATGGGCTGTGGTTTTTGTTGTTTCGGCTGCTGGGATCGATTGGGCTGCATCAGACGTTGCCTCTTCAACGGTGGTGCCAATCGCGGCGGGAACGCCGTTGACGCGTAATAACTGCAATGAACATTTTCATATTTTAATCTCGATAAATAGGGTTAAAATATTAAGAAAATAAATACGGTTAAAATATTATGACGGGAGTTCTGACGTTCTTTTTGGCACCCTGAGCCGATCCGGCGGACCTACGATTTCATTTAGTTGATTGACTCGCGAACAGATACGTACTTTTAGCTTTAATTGCAGTGCAATCGAAACGACGGACTTCGCCCAACGAGAATAAAAAATTAATCATTATTATAACAAGATGCAAAAAAATTGACGAAATCTTGTTATCCACAAAGTTTACTATTTTTTCACAAAATTTACTATTTTTTCACAAAATTTACTATTTTTTTCACAAAATTTACTATTTTTTTTCCACAAAATGTACTATTTGTTTTTCACAAAATTTACCTTTTTTTTTTACAAAATGTACTATTTTTTCACACAATTTATTATTTTCACCACAAAATTTACTATTTTTCACACAACTTACTATTTTCACCACAAAATTTACTATTTTTTTCACAAAATTTACTATTTTTTCACAGAATGTACTATTTTTTCACAACATTTACAATTTTCCCTCAAAATGTACGATTTTTCCACAAAATGTACTATTTTTCACAAAATTTACTCTTTTTTCACAAAATTTACTATTTTTTTTACTAAGTTGACTTTTTTTCCGCAAAATTTTGTATATGGTGCAGAGTTTTGCAAAAAGGGTTAATTTTGTGAAAAGCAAAAGAATTCGTCCATCTCGCAAAGTGGATACATTGGGCTGGCGAAGAAAAAATAGACCAATTCAATTTGAAAAAGTTGAATTTCCGAATAGTGCGGAAGACCGATTTCGAACTTTCGACGTGTGGCGTACACGTTGTTCGCTGATGCGTCACTAAACTGCTCTTCGCGCCACTTCGATCGGGACTCGCCGAGAGATTTTTCTACTGCACGTTTAGTAGTGCCTCAATGTACCAACGTAATCGTTACGGAACTACGAAATTCGGTCCACGACACCAGACCGGGTCGTTCCAGGCTTAAGGCGGGACACCAACGTGACCGGTGAAAAAAGTCGATTTTTTTGCATTTTCTCAAAGTATACGTATTGAAGAACATGGGGAAAAAATCCACCATAAAATATTAAAAACTGCTATACTAAAACTTTCAATTGCGTTTCTCGACCTGGCCAGAATCATAATTCTAGCTATAATTATGCGATTTTCAATTTCATTTTTTTTTCCGTAATTGCAGCAGTACCTATTGTTGTACGTGGCCGTTGTTTTTTTTTTTGGAAATTTGGTATTTCTTAAGCTCCCGAATATAAGTAAAAATGTCGCTAAAATTACAGTTTTTTGGGAGCCGGCCATGTTGTGAATTTTTTTTCTCGAAAAACGACTACGTGCAACCAGACCTACATTTATATAAATTAGAAAACTTTTTTATTTCAGTTTATCAGACGAACCATTGTAAAGTTATCGATCCGGCCGTTGCACCACATTTTTTACGCAGAAGCTCTATCATACATCAATGATGTAGTTAATTTTTAATTTTTTTCTATACATTGCTGTACTAAACAATTTCTATACTATACAATTTTATTCTATACTAAATACAAATCTACTCGAAATAAGTTTAATGTATGCTTGATAACATACCTTTGTTTAAATCCCAAATAAATAATCTAGTAGATAAAAGTAATTGGAAAAAACAATCTTTTTCGTCACAGTGGTGTCTTCCCTTAAGCGTTTCACTTCGGGCTTAAAAAAATTACTTTCATCAACTTTATTTTTTAATAAAAAAAAGCCTTCTTGAATACAAACAAACCTAAACCAACCCAACCCCCTCCCGTGTGAGGTTTTTAATCAAAGAGGTTTTTTTTTAATTCGAAATTCATTTTAACAATTTTTTGCTCGTAAAGAATTTGTTATTGAAAAATTTCAGCTTCCCGCGACTCAATATCATTAGTCCCAATAAATTCCCATAACCCAATAAATGAGAAAATAGCACAAAAAAATGTTAGGCTCATTTTTCGGAAAAGTAACTTATTTGAAGAATTACCAAGTATTTATTTCCGAAGAATTTTACGAAGATTTTTAATCAACAAAATTATCGTTTCTGGTTTACGAGGCACTATTTGACGTGAAACGTCAGAAGTTTAAAAAAAATTCACAAGGCGATCGCCAAATTTCGTCAACTTACGTTATTTTTCTTTTTTATTACAAAATAACTAAAGAATTAACGTTTTTTTCCCACTCAGCAACGTTAACGAGTAAATGAATTTTCGTTCGCACATTACGTTGCTGCGTATCGGGATGATTCGCCCGCGGTTTAATCGGATACCGGATAATCAACGGTAGGTTTGTTGCAAATGCACTTGCACGTGTCGGATTAATCAGGAACGTCAACTAGCCTGAAGATATCGCCATGCGATCCCTGGGCTTATCAACAGCTATAGCGTATACATAGGACTAGCGGGGGCCCAGGCCAATCGGAGCCTGTACACGTCTCGGTTCCGACAGCCTAAGCTCATCGACACATATTAAGTGCCGAGATTTCGGATATCCTTTGACCCAATATTACATACGAGGTGGATTGCCCCGTGAGTGGATCAGCCACCCAGGGAGTCAGGGTACAAACTGCTTTTTTCTCCGACCAATAAATGTCAGAAAGCCTACAAAATTGGTCCTTTTTCGGATTAAGAGGGGCGGTACCTTTAGGCGAGGAAAAAATTTGGTAATTTTCGTGATTTTTTTTTGTAGGCAAGACTTCTTCACCATTTTTGGCACTTAGGGTACCGTAAAACGGGGTTAGATTGACATTAAGGGTACCATTGACAGTTTTTAGGGCTACTTTAACAGAGCGCCAAAATACGGTTTTCTATTGTTGCTTAAATTTGTTGTTCATGTTTATAATAATCTTGCTAAAGTTCATTTTGATCTCAATGTTAATTATAAGAGCTTATAACAGTACCCTAAGTACTTGATATTTTCATGTTAAATGCTTCCTTAAGGTATTCCTTTCACGAACCCAAATATTTTACACTTAACTGATTTTCGTCTATAATGAAGTAAAAATACATCCCAGTATACCGGTAAAATTTCAAGCCAAGTTACCGAACCTTTAACGAAAAATTACGGCCCTAAAAATCGTCTCACTTATACGGCGCTTTATGGACATGTCACGCTGGCCACATTTATTTCTAATAATTTATACACTAAATAACTCTAGATGCCTAATACAAACTGCTCACAGGTGTAAAAAAGTCTAAAGATTGCGTAACAACAATAAAAAAAGAGGGTCACCGAACGTTTAAAGAAAATATTAATCTTAAAACTTGGAAAAATGTGGTTAGCAGAAGAATTTTTGTAGCCGTGACGTTTCAAATAAATGTAAAAATGTCTCAATCTACTAAATTTGCGCGAAATTTTGTATTCTAGTTTATCGTTGTGTATAATAATCCATTATAACGTGTTTTTTTTTTAAATTAAGCGCAATTGTAATTTACCGACGATTCAGAAGGCCCTGCTTATGCCCTCACAAAATACGGCCCTCCGCGAAAGGAATACCTTAAGAGAAGGTTCTGCCTTGTTGGGCCAAAAAATGTTCGATTTTTCACCAATTTTTTATGCGAAAAGTATTAAATATAGAATGTTGATATTTGGTATGTTGACTGAGCGATCTTTATTGAACATCAAAATGTTTTTTAAAGTTTGACAAAACATGGTGGCGGGAGTGGGAGGAGCCACGTATGGCGGTGCGCGGCCGATGATATTCTTCGCTTGCGGAAGTCTCAAGTCCCGGACAGGGGATCTGAAGCAAAAAAATCAAACATATTTTCAATTTGTACAGTACTGTGTATAAGTTGACCTAGAATCAAGAAGAAAAATTGAAAAATAAAAAAATAGTGAGCGATCGGAAGGAAGTTTGTTTTTTTCCTAAAAATGTTCGCAGTTTTTTGCTCGCCATTTTTTTAATTTTCAATTTTTCTTCTTGATTCTGGGTCAACTTATACACAATATTGTACAAAGTAAAAATATGTTTCATTTTTTTGCATCAGATCACCTGTCCGGGACTTAGGACTTTCGCAAGCGAAGAATGTCATCGCCCGCGCACCGACATACGTGGCTCTTCCCACTCCCACCACTATATTTTGTCAAAATTTAAAAAATATTTTGATGTTCAATAAAGACCGCTCAGTCAACATACCAAATATCAACATTTTATATTCAATACTTTTCGCGTAAAAAAATGGTGAAAAACCGAACATTTTTGGCCCAACAAGGCAGAACCTTCCCTTGATAAAGATGACAATTTGATTGTAAAAAATAGTTGATTTTCATTTAATTCCATGCATAATGTATGAAATATTTTTTTTTTTCAATCAAAATTATGTCAAAGTAACCCTCAATCTTTGACATAAGTTGCATTTCAATGCCTTATCAAAGAAACCCCACACTCGAGATTACTTTGACACTTTAAAAAATATATATGAAATTGTGGGGGGTGGTGAGGCTTTACTTCCTTATAATTTCGATAGTCAAAGGACACATTTTTTTAATGGAGCAAAAATACTTAGAATTTGGGATGCTCAAAAAAAGTTACCTATAAAAAACTTCCAAAACCTGTTCAAAATAACCCCATTTTACGATATGTTTTATTGATACTTTTGGCTATTACATGGTATTTTTTAGCGTGACGTTTAGCTGCAAAACTAATTGACCGATTCTGATAAAATTTGGTATAAATCTTTCTAACCTTATTGTCGAAAACGTGACCCTAAATGTTTTTGAAAATTAGAAAAAAGTGGTTTTTATTGCAAAATGTAGCCATTTTTTCTTCGGAAAATTCTATTTTTTTTTGTTTCAACGCGTACCATTTGATCGATTTTCAACATTTCTCACTTTTTCTTGGTTCATATTCTGCGTACGATTGCTAATGGAAGAAAAATCGTGGTTGGTTTTTATTCAGATTGATCTCGCCGAAACTACGTGTCACACCTCCGTGGCATACTTTTTCATACTGTCATTTTTAATGATTCATAAAAAAAATCACGTAACAGCCAAAAGCAGTAATAACACATACCACAAGTTTAAAAAAAGATGAAAAAATCTGTCCTTTAAAAAAATCATAAAAAACAGCAATTTTTCTCGCCTAAAGATATCTTCCTCCTTAATTGCGATAATTATATCCCCTCGTAAACATGACGGCGAGAAATTCTTTTTTTTTTGTAAAAAATGACCCAAATATTTAAAATTGAAACTTCCTTTATAATTTTGTCGAAATTAAATATTAAGCCGCTCAACTTTTACGCGAGCGGACAGCCTCCCATTTGGAACTTTTCCGCTGATCGTTTTCGGACTCCGATAAAAGTTTTTTATAATGAAAATAAGAGTGAATAAATGAACGGTCCGGTTCAGAAATACGCGAATAGCTTCCTCACTTATTAATCCGAACGACGGAGCTATCTCTATTAGGACGTCAATTCTGTTAACCTGCCTCCCATCGTCCCAGGGCGAGCCAAAAGAAGCGGCGAATACCCGAGTTTCCAATTTAAACGGTTTTTCATTTAACAGCGCTCGAGCGAGTGCTCCCGCCTCGTCCAAATATCTCACAACAATTATAAATGTACTTTGATCTACATCGCGCCGGCTCCGAACTCGTTATTAAAACTCGTCATTAATATTGTTGAAAAAAAACCACACTCACCTGTCGTAATAGTAGTCCCTGAAACAGAGAAATCGTGTCGTCAGGTGAACGTTGCGAAAAAATATGAATGGCGGGTAACAATGTTTAATTACAAGTGGACGATAAATGAATACGCGCCTCTCGATCACGTATTTTGCACAGATATCGCGTCGTCCTCTCCAGCTACTCCGTCAATATTATTTTAACGATCGAATTAACGACGCTTCAACGAAAGCTCCTCGACTTTTGTATTGTACGAAAATTTTGAGTATTTGGCGGAAAAAATAGGCGACGATGCATTTTCAACCCAAACAAACCCAAAAAATCCTAGCTCGAAATTAATTGCACAATTGTTGAATTTGTTTCAACGGTAGAAATTAATTGAACAATTGTCGAACTGATTTCAACGATAGAAATTGATTGTAAATAATACGCGAGGATGTATCTTCAACGCGAACAAGCCCAAACAATTCTAGTTCGAAATGAGTTGAACAATTGCTGCGTTAATTTCAACGACAGGAATTAATTGAACAATTCACGAATTTATTTCAGCAATGGAAATGAAATTGGCAATTAGTGAATCAATTTTCAAAATTTGCAAAAAAAATATTCTTTCCTTGAAAGGAATTTCGGTATTGAGGGGTAACGAGGGTCGGGGAGATTTTTTTTTTAAGTTCTCCTTTCACGAACCCGAATATTTAACAATCGACTGATTTTCGTCTATAATCAAGTAAAAATAGGTCCGGTGTATTGGTAAAATTTCAAGTCAAGTTAGGGGAGAAGCACCATATATCGGATAGTTGCTTAATATCGTATCGTGAAATGAAATCTTGAGTTTAATATGAAATCTTGAGTTTTCATACAGCGACATCTGTTTTTGATATTCTGCACTAATAACTAGTCGCAAGATGTCGCCGCAAAACTTTTGGTTGCCCAGCAACAAAAATGTCATAACAGTGAACTGATGTCACTTTTCGCCGGCGTGAAAAACTATTTTTTGTGTTAAAAAGTATCGTTTTAATTGAAGTAAGTCCAATTGATTTATGTTTTTGTTATTTTTCATGGACTATAGCGTTTATTTTTCTCAATAAATATATAATGTTCGCAAAAATAGCAATACGTACAGAAATATGACTGTTTATAGTCGGCCATGTTAATCTTAATATCGGATACTTAAGGTCTTAGGCCACTCTAGAGGCGGAAAAAGAGGCTTTTTGGGGATTTTTTTCCAGAAAAATTACAAAATAAATCGAGATTACAAAAAAGGGTGTTTATCATACATATCAGTGACTATGTACCATAATTTTTTTGAAGCGATTAATTCCAAAATGGCGGCTGTGCAGCGTTTATCTCAAATCTGCATTTTTTAAGTTGGCAGGAAACATAACTCAGACAATTTTCAACCGATTCACTTGAAATGTTGAATATATATTGAAAAATAAATTGTCTATGGAAGTACGTAGGATTTTGTTTTATATTGCATAGTTCATTTGTTATTAACGATTTTTTAGGCTAATTTTTGGAAAGTGAAAAATTTGCCTAAAAATCGTCAGATAATTGTTGATAACAAATGAACTATGCAATATAAAAAAAAATCCTACGAACTTCCATAGACAATGTATTTTACGGCCAACTTAAAAAAATGCAGTTTTGAGATAAACGCCTCACAGTCGCCATTTTGAAATTAATCGCTGCAAAAAAATTATTATATACAGTCACTGAGATGTATGATAAACACCCTTTTTTGTAATCTCGATTTATTTTGTAGTTTTTCTAAAAAAAATCCCCAAAATGCCTATTTTTTCGGCCTCTAGAGTGGCCTAACCACTTCATGGAGCCTAATATTGGATATCCGTTTGTGCCAAAATGTTCCTACCTGATCAAAGATTAACTCATAATTTTGATTTATAAAGTTAATTATAATTATAAATTTAATAGAGTTAAATGATAATAAAGTTCATTATAATTTTGATAAAAAGATTAACTCATAAGTTTTATCTAATAATTACAAACTTAAAACAATAATCGTTTTATTCTATTTATATAAAATAGTCCCCTAATATCAGAAACAAGAAAAATTGCGTTTGGGCCATTATATCGGATATCCGATTATAGGCATCATTTTTAAAAGCCACGATTTCTGTGATTCTTTGTAAAATATAATATAATTCAAAATATCCGAATGGAATGTGTAAAATAATTATTAGCATCTAGTCGCATATGACATATAGATCATAAAATCCTAAAATTTTAAGGTCTTACCAATTATCGACTTTTAAAAAAAATATCAAACAAAACTATCCGACACATGGTGCCTTTTTCCTACCGAACTTTTATCTTACTTTTACTGAAACTGTACTTAACCCTTCGTTGACACACTTATATTTGGCCACCATTTTTCCACACTGCCTCAATCCGTCCTGGACATTATTTTATTCACCTGCCATTAACAACCCCTTCGTCCGTTTTTATTGAAAAAAATCAGGCATACACCTTAAACACTTCCCAATATGTCTGCACAATTGAAATTCGGGAACTATCAAATCGCTGAAAAAAAATGTTGAAAACGTTCAAGTTTGGGAAAGTGAGCATTTCATTTCAAATTCCTCGGGTCGAAATGACCCAGTGTGTCAACGTAGGGTTAAGGGGGTTTACTCTCTGGAAATTTCAAAAAATCGTTTTTTTGCATCTTATTATAGTGTGAACTTTGAAGAATATTTTAAGACCAACCGGGCTTGAAATTCCAAAATTTGACGTAGTTATACCTTTTTTAGTGGAACAGTGTGTAAAGTTAAGGATGATTCGCGTGTAACGAAAGCGGACATCAAAGAACAACGGCACTCAAAAGAGGCCCGAACTGCCCGCAGATTGCATAGATTAGGTGTGTGCAACACGATCTCGATGATGAGGAAGGACACTTATATGGTGCCGGAATCGCTGACTAGCGGTAAAACGACAATATTTCACAAGATCGTGTCAAATATGTACCAAAACTTTGAACGCGATTATCTCGAAACTACATATCTTGACACGGCGGAATTGATATCTTGAGTAACTTTCACACTATTGCCTCGAATTTGCACAGTTAGCGTTCAAACAGTAGCCATTTTTGGTTCGCGAACGCATTCTTTAATTGGATGAACCATTCGTTAATAACAATGACTTCAGCATGCTGTTTTTCAAGAGAAAAATGAGGTTTTCTTTGGAGAACCTGTCATTTTTCGTATTTTTCGAAATTTCGAAAAGTGGATCGTGAACTCATAGCCAGTTGGATACATTTGAAGAATATTTTTTTGTTTTCGTCTCAGATTACATTTGAGCCTGGTAGAAAACCCGCCGTTTGGGGCCTCGCCGCTGGAGGCCTGCAACGCCAACTGCAGCACCACGAACACTTTGAAAGATTTTCTTCCGAAAAAATTACATTGTAACCACAAACATGTGTACAACATGCTGGGAAAAAATTAATTTATTCCAACCAATGTGTTACTAGAAAAAAATTTAGTACAGTCGTGCTGTCGCTGAAAAAACCCGGAATCGGAGAAAATTAGAAGGCTAATTTTTTGACAGGTGATTTTGTAGGTGCCACGGGTGTTAAATCCAAGTTTTCCTAAAAATCGGGGTGTAGGGTTCTTTTTTAGGGGATGAAAGGAGATGGGGGTGGATTAATGCCAAACTGAAACCCCTACGAGGTCGGCGCCGTGTGACAAAATGTTCAGAAAAAATTTAGTTTTGTCCACAGCCCCGAAGTCGTGGAAGTTCATTTTGAGGGTGGGAAAGTGGGG
This sequence comes from Ophion obscuratus, assembly GCA_964007375.1. NCBI lineage: Eukaryota > Metazoa > Arthropoda > Insecta > Hymenoptera > Ichneumonidae > Ophion > Ophion obscuratus. Next base: position 22,155,189 of record OZ023323.1, read on the forward strand.
TGAAATTTTGAAAAATCAGTTTTAATTCAATAACTCTTTAAAACAAAATCGTACACTTTTTGTTCAAAGGGGAACGTTGTAGCCCTTGAAAAGACGCGTCGATCGAGTATTCGATCATCACTCTCCGATAATATCTTCACCCCCAAAAAATGGTTGAAAAACAAACAAAAAAATAGTTTATTGAATAACTCAAAAACAATCGGTTTTTCGGGTATGGTTCAAATTCACGAAATGTAGAAAATAATTTTTTTCATATTTTCGTTGCTATGGACTAACCTTGAATTTTGATTTTCCAACCCCTCTCGGGGGTTGAACATTCAAAATGAAATTCTGGGAAAACTATTGACCGCACGAATTCGCCGCCGTGGAAGAATTTGTAGCTTGAACCCTCAGCTACATTTTTGTCCACGGCGCCAAACTCGTATCTCTTTAGTTTCGATCAATAGTTTTCCCAGAATTTCATTTTGAATTTTCAACGCCGGAGAAGGGTTCGAAAAAGCAAACTTCAAAGGTCGTCCATAGGAACGAAAATATAGAGAAAATTATTCTCCACATTTCGTACATTTGAACCATCCCCGAAAAATCGATTGTTTTTGAGTTATTCAATAAACAATTTTTTTGTTAATTCTTCAACAATTCTTTTGGGCGTGAAGATATTATTGGAGAGGGTTGATCGAATACTTGATCGACGCGTCTTTTCAAAGGCTACAACGTTTCCATTTAAACAAAAATTGTATGAATTTGTCCTAAAGAGTTATCGAATGAAAACTGATTTTTCAAATTTCACCCCACTTTTTCACCCCTAAAATGAACTTCCACGATTTCGGCGCTAGAGACAAAAATAAAACCCGGATTTTTCTGAACATTTTGTCTTCCAGCGCCGACCTCGTGGGGGTTGTAGTTTGGCATTAATCCAACCCCATCCCCTAAAAAAACCCTATCCCCCGATTTTTAGGCAAACTTGGTTTTAGCACCCGTGGCACATACAAAAACACCAGTCAAAAAACTAGCCTTCTTCTAATTTTTTTCGATTCCAATATACAGCACGACTGTACTAAGTCATCATTCTGACCCTTCAAATTGGGCTTCCAGAGAGGGTTACGCTGTTAAGGGTCTCGAGAAAAAAAAAATCCTTTTGTACCAACACTCGAGCAGGAAGCTCGCGAAAATTTCACGACCGCTTTCGTACGCGGGGGCGTAAAAAAAGAGAGAGAGAGAGAGAGAGGGAGAGAGAGAGAGAGGGAGAGAGAGAGGAGAGAGAGAGAGAGAGAGAGAGAGAGAGAGAGAGAGAGAGAGAGAGAGAGAGAGAGAGGGAGAGGGAGAGAGAGAGAGTCAGAGAGAGAGAGAGAGACCGTTGAAGTGTCTGCGGTAAGCTGCGCTGAACGGATTCCCTGGCGATATTTTGATGAGAACTACTTTCCACGGTGGTTCATACCACCGGAGACGTAATTTTCAAACACTCCGAGAGAGTGGAGAGTGGTGTTGCAAGAGTGGCACGTGCTCTCGTACTAATCCGACCGTCGCCATTCCCGCTGGGATAGTGGCCCTATTCTCGCCTGAAGCTTCCATTCATAATACGAGTATATAAGATCGCGAGTAACGTGTCATCGAGAGTATAAGTGGTCGCTTTGATCGCACCGTGTGACTTTTTCACAATTGAGAATTTTCCACAAATTCGATTCAACATCCCGCTCTCACGACGTTGACCTGGGGGACAAATGTTTTTCCACCCCCCACCGTATACGAGAAACCCTTCGAGCCCAAAGCGGATTTACTCGCGCCCATCCACTCGTATTTCACGCGGTTTTTTTTAACGTTCACGCGCAAAGGAGTCGGTGCCAATTTGGATCGAGGGTTCGACAAGTAAAGGGCGTTTCGTGGCTTCCGGTTTGCAAGCGGGATGAATAGAGATCGCGTGCACTTGTTTTTTCGCTTTGGACCTGGAGAGGAGTCACGGATCTATCGGTAGCGGAAGTCGATAGCGGATATCGGCAGACTTACCAGTCGTTTCCGGTCTTCGTCATGTTCTGTCGCTTCCGTCCGGTTTGGTGGGGTTTCGGCTCAGCCACCATGTTGACATCTGGAACAGGGCACGAACGTAATGGTAGACGGTACATCGGTACACGAGGTGGGTAAGGTTCCGAAAACCCACAAACTCCGATCGAGTGGAAATTTTCCACAGACTTTTAATACTTTAACGGCGGGGTAAAGTTGATTCGGCGAAAAAAAGGCATGTTTTTAAGATTTTTTTTTGGCGTAACGAATAGTGTTCGTTTATTGAAAAATTTACATATAATAAAGTAACATTTGAACAACATTCTCCTAAATTTGCATTGCAAAATATTCAAAATTGAGCGAGTGAAAATTAAACCCCGGAGGCGCCTCGAAAAAAAGTTGGTTTGCGGTGTGCACCATAACTCGCAACAGAATCATTTGAAACAAAAAAATCAAAATGCATTTGTTAAAGGAGATGTTTCTCGAGGTAATGACGGGAGGATTTTTTTTCTTCGATTTTTCGATTTTTCGTAGCACTTGGGAGCCAAAAACCCGATTTTTGCTAAAAAAATCGGCTAATTTGTTGTTGAAAAATTAGTAATTATTAAAAAAAAACAAAAAAGCTCTCGACAATACCTGGTGAATTATGTGAAGAAGTACTGTGCAAAATTTCAAAGCGATTGGTCCAGTAGATTTTGAGTTATCGTGCACACGGACTTCAAATATGACAAGTCTCAGAAAAACGGTTTGAAAAACGCGGAAGAGAAGAGAACGGCATGGAGCAATAGACGCTCAAATACTCATAACTTTGTCAATTTTACTCCGATCGACTTGAAATTTTAACACAATATTCTTGATGTATTATGCATTCATTTAAAAAATTTAAAAAAATTAAAAAAACCATTTAAATACTTTACGCCGCCCTTAAGACAACCCCTAAAGAGATTTTTGGTGACGCGCAATAGTTTTTCGGTTTGTTTGGGTATTTTTGTTTGGACAAAATGGAGAACGCGATAACATTTATAGGTATGAACAGAGAATTAAATTCAATATCTCGAAAATTATTGCGAGTCGCCAAAAATCCCTTTAGGGGTTGTCTTAAGAGAGAAGTTTTTTTTTCATTGCAGAATATGGCTATTTTCTTCGGAAGATTCAATCTTTTTCATTAAAATCATACGATATCATAGATTTTCATGATTTCTTACTTTTTCTTGGTTCATATTCTGCGTATGAGTGTTAACGGAAGAAAGATCTTCGTTCGTTTCTTTTCCCGGGAAACCCTTGGTGGAAAAAACGCATTTTTTTTTCAACACAAAAGTACATACATAGAGTGCCTTAAAAACAGCACCAAAAAATACAGAAAAACAACCATGTTACTGTTTCCAAATTTACAAGAGATATGATGAGAAACATTTGAAGATCGTTGACGATCGAACTTTGAAAAAAAAATCGATCTTCGATTTTAAATAGTTACGTAAAAATTACTTTTGTCATAGATTTTGTATGCTCGAGATTCAATTCGTCGCTACTTTGTTAAAAAAAATTATTTTAACAATCGCCGATCGTCAACGACTGCTATTTATTGCTAGCTCCAATGACCCGTTTGGTTTTTAGATTTCAGACGGACCGTTTAAGCTGGAGAGTGTCCACCGCAAAACGTCGCAAAAAGAAAAAATCACCATCTGCCGGTGCCCATGTTATTGTTGTTTTTCAGTATTTTTCGGTGATTTTTCAAAGGCTTTCTACACATGTAAAGCTTTATGTTCAAAAATTCCTCTTTTCCACCAACCGTTACCAGAAAAAATCGGAATTTGCCCATTTTTCGGGGCCTAGGTAGAGATGTAGCCCCTTAAGGGGTTAGGCCACAGTAACGGGTATAAAATCATGTGCGAATTTAACAATTTTTTTTCGTATAAAAAAGTGATTCACTCATAAAATTAATTACACATCTATTTATTATGAATATCAAGCTGTCAGAAAAAAAATATATATTTTTTTCGATGTATAAAATAGCCGACTATAATTTTTTCTTTTATCTTTTTTTTTGGCACTCCGCGGCGTGACATTTAGCATCCACATTTTTTTTACCTAGAACAAAAAACGAAAATTCTCGTCAATCTACATTAGAATACCTAGAGAAGTACGTACGGAATTTCCAAAATATTGTTTTATTCAAAAGCTGTAGATATTTGAACCCAAGAAATGAATTTTCAGTGAAAAATTTCGTCACAACTGCTCATAAAATGAAAAGTTTTCGATTAATCAGAAATTCCGTGCGTACTTCTCTGCGAAATGCAATTAGGAACATAACTTTTTAATTTGAAGTAAATCGAGTGAAAATTGTTGAAGTTATTTGTCACGCCAATTGGACATCGAAAAAAAAATATATATTTTCTAACAGCTTGATACTCATACTAAATAGATGTGTAATTAATTTAATGAGTGAATCACATCATCATACGAAAAAAATGTTAACTTCGCACATGATTTTATACCCGTTACTGTGGCCAAACCGTTTACTTGAAATCCCCCATCTAGCCAACGCGTGAACCGTAGCATGTGAGGAAGCTCCAACGATCCAACAATCAAGCCCACGCGCCACCTCAACTCCGATCAGTGCTCTCTGACCAGACCGAGCTCGGTTGAAGCGTAAGTTAGGAAGGAATAAAATAGTTGGGCCGATGCTCATAGACCGAGCCGTGGCGTGTATTGCCGGATGAACGCTCGGTGCAGTGGTGCACATCGTACAATGGCGCCTAGGCGATTGCGGGAGCATAAGCGTTGAAGCTGGTAACGACATTGGGACTCGTTACCATATTTCTATGTACCCTCTGCCTCCCTATACCCCATGTAGATCACCAGCTACATGTAATACGCCATGGAGGATGGCAGTTCGGAACGCGATGCAGTGACCCGATGTGAGTCAGATAGTTTCCGATTCTCCCTCAACGTCATGCAAGCAGAGGCGGAAAGAGAGGCAGACAGGGAGAGCCAGAGGGTGCGGAGGAGTACAGTTGTTTTACGCAAAGTTCAGCGCGGTATCGCGGCACGATAGGTGGAAGGCCGAGAACCTGCCTGATTATTATGCACCTCGCATTGTCATATTCCATTACGTAGAGTGTCGGTTACAGATCTGTAGCGGAGCTGAAGGAAGCTGCAGTTCGGAGCAGACAATTCGCTATGCGAAACGGCATCAGAGAGACAGAGACAGAGAGAGAGAGAGGGAGAGAGAGAGGGGTAGGAGTATCACCCTTCAACTGCTGGAGATGACGTCGATACTCGAGTCCACCACGTACCACCCTGCCACCTCTAAACCACAAGATACCGAACTATAACTTCATATTCCCGCGCAGTCACGAACCTCGCGCAATCCCGGAGCCCCCACGAATCTCGATCACAAACTTATACACGATCGCTTTTCAACTTTCCTCAATGGATGCACATCGGATGTCGTGCGAACTCTCCCTTGTAGCGGTCTCCGTTTTATCAATCATTTCGCAGGAGTGCAAGCTCGGCAAAACGTCAAGCCTCCGTGAGCAAAAATCCTGATGGGAATACTGATTTTCCGATGATCGAGGAATGAATGTGGGCAAAGTTAATCCAAAAATTAACTTCGTTAATCGGTAAAGCGTTAGTTTGAAGATTTAACGCAAGGTAAAGTTATCCGCTAGAGGTAATCTATATGAAATTGTAGGTAACTCTTATTATATTTTACCTAACACTTATTTTAACAATCAACCAGTCAAATAAGGATTTTGTAGTCAGATTAATACGTAAATACTTTTTTGTAACAGCATGGGTACGTAGTACTACAGTAGGTAGATAGAGAGTATAATGAGGTCTAGTAGGGTAGGCTACCCGGGGAAAAAAGTTCATATCTGAATGTATCTGAATCATATCTGTAGAATCAGATATGATCAGACAAGAGAAATGGCCAGGTCTGATCATGTAGTGTCATGACAGATCATGTATTCTTATATCTGACGATGTATGATCATATCAGAGCCATTTTTATAATTTTGAGAGCAGACCCGTCCATATCGCAGCAGGTCTGACCAGATTCAATCCCCAGGCAAGATCTGATCTTGGTGGACCAGATCTGATTTTATGTTCTAACGATTTTGAGTTTTATAATGTATATTCATATATTTATGTGATAATAAAGTAATTAAACCAGTACTTTACCCAGTCAAGCATGGTTTACGAATAACTCATCACTTGACGTGTTAATAATTAACAATATTATAGTAACTCACATGATCACATATTATACAGTCAGGTGAGGTACCGTGTCTGATCGGATATCGTCTCATATAATAGCCTCATATATCGTTTCATATGTTTATAGACGTTTTCATGTGTGAACAACTGAACTGCATATACGATAAGGTATGAGTGTATAAGACTTTGTATATTTTCCACGTTTAGTATCGTATCTGGTGGGATGGAATTTTATATGATATACCTGACCAGATAAAAACATATATGAGATCTATATAGCAGAGTCTGGTACCGTATTTAATCGGATATGATCTTATACGAACAGATACGTTCACATATCACATCATGTATGTTCAGATACGAATTTACGGTACCAACTGGCCTTGGTACTTAGCCAGATATAAACAGATACGAGTTCATATATGGTCAGGCCAGATACCGTATTTCATCAGATATGATCTTATATATGCATATATGACGTGGAATATGATCAAACCTAATTATGTATGATATTGTAAAATGCGAGATATGAATATATCTGAAACATATATGAACATATCTACTCAGACATGAACTTTTTTTCCCGGGTAGGTATGGACGGTAAATGAAAAACTAAGTAGAGAGGGTAAAGAGGATGCGGGATCTGACCACACCGTATGAATTTAGGTGTGTTGAGTTGAGTGAGCCTGTTTGAGTTACGGCCTAGTAACTGGCTCGCCCAATCAAGCTCATACGAACTGACCAATGGCTGCGTGGCATGAGCTAGTAATATTCTGAATGTTCTGTAAAACAGCCTATTGACTGCCCAATCAATTTTTACTAGAGATTCTGCTGCGTCACATTAAAAATTCCACCTAGTTACTAGGCCGTACTGGAATAGTCGACTACGATTACGAACGACAAAAAGAGGTTATGTGACTTCAACGTACTATCATCGAGTGAAACACGGCTGGCTAGCCAACTTGAGTTTCAGATTGCGATGCAAATGAAAAAATTCTCAAGTAGGTATCTCTCCATGACCTGGTCAACATCAGCTAACTGCGGTTATGCACCCCTTGGCTAGTCATTGCGCAGTCGATCTTGGTCACAAATGACAAAGTGAGGTTATGTGACTACGTGTAGTTCCGTCGAGCGATTGGCTCATGCATGGAGACTAGAGTAAAGGAGCCCGAACGCATATGGCGGAATCGTCGAAAAGTGGGTCATGAAAGTGATGAAAGATCTTGTAGTTCGAAACATATCCGCAAGCGATACCAGCGCCTGGTAAGGAATAGGATAGGTGGTGGATAGGATAGGCGGTTAGGGTAGGTGCGTGAGGACCGGCTTAGCAGTGTTTGTGACATACGTACAGTGACGTGTTACTGTCAGTTACTATATATGTGAGTATTACATATATGTCGGTTACATACAGTTTACGCTGTTACGCATCGTTGAGTGATATTTTGGTATTAAAAGTATTTATAAAATCAAAACAGAAAAAGATCATCCGATAAAGGTAAGAACTGAACCTTAATATTATGTTTATGTAATTAATTCGCGAATTAGCGAAAATATTGACAAATATTGACATCGGCATGTGCAACCACATGTTGATTAATTTTGTCAAATCGTCTGTATTTTTTTTATTGCATGCTATCGTCGCCGAATTTAATTATAATTGCCATTAATTTTAATGCGGTTAGAGATTTCTTTCATGCAGCAAAAATGTAATGCATGATGCTTAGACAAAAAAACGTTTTTTAGGTTAAATATGCAAATCCTTTAAAATAAATACCCCTCGCTCCCATTTCGTTATAATGTATTACCTATAATACTTAATTGAATTTATTTTTTGGTTTCAGCTTCGCCATGGGTAAATATTGTGCTTACCCCGCATGTCCCTTCCATCACTAGAATATGTAGTTTTTAAATATTTAAGTTGTTGGCCCGCCTGTGGTTTAGATTCCGTTTGGTTTCTTGGTTGGTTTGAGGTTTGATGTAAATTATATATTCTTTTATTTCTTTTTGTAGCGACAAAAAAAAATTCTTGGAAATCCAGTATGCAATATTCACATTATGGCTGTTTAATCGTACATGTCACCGTATAAAAATAAAACATTTACAGTATAGATCGCCTATAAATAAAAAAATTACTGAAATATTATCATTTCATAACTTAAACAAAAACATATCAATATTACTCTTCAGTATTACAAGCTGCGCTAATAAGAAACAAATATACGAAAAATTGCGGATCGACGATTCAAAATCACCGCGCGGACGGAGCCCGCAGTGGTAGCGCCGCCAGGCGGGTACAATCCGCGGATCGTTCATCACTTTCACAACCATTTCGCCAGCGTCGCGTTCGGGCTCCTTTACTCTAGTCTCTATGAGCTCATGGCTGGTTAAGCCATGTGTGTTACAGATGGCGTTGCGAATGAAAAACATTCTCAAGTGAGTATCTCGTCATGATCTAGCCAACACTAGCCAACTGTGGGCGCACTAGCCAGAACAAATTACCGGACAAATACAATTTAAGGTTATGTAATTCTATGCGATTATCACTCTCAATGCGAATGAAATTAAGTCATTGATTAGATAACGTTATTTATATTTGTTAATCCACCCATTTTTCAATAATCCAACTTTGTGTACTGTAACATATGTAGACCACACGAAACTCAGAAACTCAGGTCTCGGGATCGAGACCACGTTACGTGCAAGCGTTTGTCTAATATAATTAAAAATTGAATCATTCATATATTCACGGCGCAAATATTATGAACGTGATTTACGAATAACTAACAGTATCGTAAAAGGGTGAAATTATGTATATAATGGGTAAAAAAAAATCACGAAAATATATATATATAGCGGCAAGATTTTTAAAATCTAGTTGTCACCTAATTTTTTGTTTCCAGCCACAAGCTGAAATAACTAGGTCATGCCTAGGTCAGAAATATTATACAGCCGTGAGAGATTTCTTTCTGTAGTAGCCATCTGATTTTTGTGTTCAGTCACTAGACGACCAAAGCGTTACAAGGCTGCGTGGTCAATAGCTAAAACGACTGGCTAATGGCGATTCGAAACATAATTTTATGCTTTCTTATGCCACAAGCTTTACTAGCTTACGGCTAGGCGATGATGAGTTACATTTTCCACTCGAGATAGGGTACCTGCTTAAGGGGAGGTACCTGAGTAAACGGCAAGAAAAACAGGTAAACTTCGGGAATTTTTATCTCAAAAACTAATGTTTCGCTTGGATCCGGGTATTTTTTATCGGAAAATATGTACATTGAGGTATGTTTAGAAATTTTTTAAAATAAATTCGTTGACTGGAAGCGATTCAAACGCGATTATCTCGGAACATAGTTTTCAAAGTCGGTGCCAGATGTATCTCGAAAACGGCTTGTCCGATTTTGTCCAAATTTGGATACAATATTCTTCGATAGTTTTTCTCGTTCGCCACGTAGGGTTTTTTTTTGAAATTTTCATTTTTGACGGAATTGCGACCGTTTTAATTTATCATTCGTTTTTCGTTCGCAATTTTCGACGATTTTGGATTGCATACACATTGCATAAAAAAATAATGGTTCAATCAAATGAAAAATCAAATTGTATCCAAAGGCCATTGCCGGGTAAGAAGGAAAAATTGCCCCCGCATTTTTTCCAGCGAAATTAGGAGTATATTCTGAGGTATAAAAAAACAAATTTTCTGAAAATTTCATCCCCGTCACCGCAATGGTTTTGAAAAAATGAATTTTTTTTTAATAAAAAAAAAAACAAAAAATTCCGGAACGGCTTCAGTGGATTGATTCGATTTTTTTTGGTACTTGTTACAATCAAACGTATTACGAAATAAAATTATAGAACATCTTGCGAAAGATTAAGGTTTAAAAAAATAACCTTCCTTGTTTTATTTTTTTTTTACTATAATCCACTTGGGGTACAATAACGAATTTTTTTCATATAATCTTTGGGCACCTTATTAGATTATATAATTTTTTCAAAATGATCGGTTTGGTACGCCACAGTGGAAAAAAAAGAAACAGCCTTTATTGATATATTTTAGTTATATATCTATATAACTAAAATATATCAATAAAGTGTTTCAATCAAAAAAAAGAAACACACTTTATTGATATATTTTAGTTATATAGATATATAACTAAAATATATCAATAAAGTGTGTTTCTTTTTTTTTCACTGTGGCGTACCAAACCGATCATTTTGAAAAAATTATATAATCTAATAAGGTGCCCAAAGATTATATGAAAAAATTTTCGCCATTGTACCCCAAGTGGATTATAGTAAAAAATAATAAAACAAGGAACATTATTTTGTTTCAACCCTTAATCTTTCGCAAGATGTTCTATAATTTTATTTCGTAACACGTTTGATCGGAACAAGTACCAAAAAAAAAATCAAATCGATCCACTGTACCGTTGCCGGAAAAACATTTTTTTTTCGATATTTAAAAAAATTCATTTTTCTAAAACCATTGCGTTGACGGGCTTGAAATTTTCAGAAAATTTGTTTTTCTTATACCTCAGAATATACTCCAAATTTCGCTGGAAAAAATGCGGGGGCAAATTTTCCCTACTTACCCGGCTATGGCCTTTGGACAAAATCGGACAAACCGTTTTCGAGATACATCTGGCACCGACTTTGAGAACTATGTTTCGAGATAATCGCGTTTGAATCGCTTCCAGCCAACGCATTTATTTTAAACAATTCCGAAACATACCTCAATGTACATATTTTCCATTGAAAAAACCCGGACCCAATCGAAACATTAGTTCTTAACATAAAAATTCCCGAAGTTTACCTGTTTTTCTCGCCGTTTACTCAGATACCTCCCCTTAAACGCACGCCATGCAGAGCTACTCAGAGAGATGATCTTGATCGCGAGAGCGTGGCGCGAATCGCATAGACGAAGTAACGCCTTAAATTAACGGAAGTTACATTTAACGGTAGTTAAATAGTAGACCATTAATAGTTTTCGAATTCAACCCAAAAGTTAAATCGTTAAGCAATATGTTAACTTCGTTGGTTAACGATTGACGGATCAATGTTTTTCTGCTCAGCTTTGCGAGCAACCCTGAGAATGACGTAGTGATGTCCTGGACACGCACGTGTTCGGACCAGGTGGCCTTGGCTATGTTCTTTTTTAAAATGACCGAATGCGAGGGAGAATTCGCGGTGGAACGTGCATTGGCCGCCATTGCGGTTCATTTGGGTTTGTTTGGGTTGGTTGGCTGGAGCAGCGCACGGCAAAACCAACAAGAGTCGCCTGCCAGGCGAATACAGCTCCGAGCGGATTTAATGAGGAAAACGATCCTGCAGTTTACCTGCTGGGCGATGTGGAAACGTACCATCATGGAAGCAGAAATTGGATCGGTGAATGCAAAGTTAACAAAAGAAATTCGACCTCTCGGCCTCACCTTATGGCTTCTCCAGTTGCACACGCGCCCTGGCTCCTTTCGATTCAATCTCAATATTGGAAAATCCTACGGGTCGGAATACGACGCTGTGACGCGCTTAGTCATTTTTGGAAAATTCGTCTGCTCGTTCGAGCAAAGGGACGAGAAAATGGCTGGTACTTTTTTCCCGAAGCTTCATTTTGTTTTGGTCGGATCGGTCAAGGGGAAACGGAGAACATCCGAGTTTCCTTTTTGAAGGACAATGGCGATACATATCAGCTCTTATGAGGAAGCTCTTCAGTGAATGCTCGGAGGAAAACTGCTTTGTTAGCTTTTATTAATCTAGTCAAATTGTTGGTTTTTCTTCTGCCGTGGGTTCTCATTGCCATGTTTGGTGATGCGTTCCAGCTGATGTCATCCCTGATGTCATTTTCTTCCCATCGAGTGCGGGCTCATTGGACAGGTGTTTAGAAATGGAATTGAGGTTCCATTTACCATTGTTCATTTTCAAGTCCCATTTGCTAATTGTCGAGCTTCGAAGTGATGTGCCATGTGCCCCTTCCCGTCTCCTTTTTCAACCATTCATATGGAAAACCTGATGGAATTCTAGTTATTAGCCTTTGATCAGAACTTGCGACCAAAATTATTGGGAATCCAATTGGACCCCTATGACAATTTCTCCACGGGATGCTGGAAATAATCAAATGGAAAATCATATCGATTCAGGTGATCTTTGAGGTTCCGTACAGACGAGGAACAATAACTGCGTCATGTACATCTGTCACAGCCTCACAGTTTCGACAGTAAAAAAACTCATATGAATGAAATTTTGCGAGTAGATCCTTCGGATAGACATCTCGGTCAATATGCAGCAAAATCTGGAAAACATCTTTTAGGGTTGATCTTGACATAAGGGCCTCTTGGCATCATGATCTTGACATAAGAGCCAGGTTGAAATTCCGAACTGTGAATGCGCCGACGGTTTAAAATTCCTAATTTTAATGTTCCGAAATTACAACGTTCGTCAAGATTATGCCAGCGAAAGTCTACACAGTTGACTGTAGATGATGTAGAACGTATAACATTGTCTGGACAAATTTGAAAATTGACGTAAAATCACTTCTTAATAAAAAAAAATCTTAAAATAATTCTTCGATTTATTGAAGATTTTGAAACTTTTAAAACTTCCATAGCCGAATTATTTTGATGGTGTTCAGATTTTCGGAGTTTTGGTCTTTCGTGTAAAATTCTTACGGAGTTTTGATCTTTCGGGGTAATATTCTTTCGGAGTTTTGAGCGTTCTGATCATTTAAAGTTCGGAATATCAACCCGGCATCAATTTTCCAACCATTGATTTGAAAAACCTGACGAAATTCTGGTTACCAGCCTTTGATCCGACCTCCGATCAAAATTATTTCAGTTACGTTACATCAACAAACTCAGGAGATACGGACAACCAGGTTATCACCAAGTTGACTTCATGGAAACTCCATAAGAGAACTTCACGAATAACTTTGTCGCGTATTGTTCAAAGCCTCGGTAATCAAATATCAAGCATCAAACAAAAGGTCTGCCCCTCCTCACCCCACCCATATCACCGCAGTATTATGATTGCGGATTATTGAATGACATCGAAATCAGCATCCGACAAATGATTGCGGTACATACACAGTAATAACAACTACATATTAGCTAAACGACGATTCTTCGAACGATTGCACCACCACATGACTGCGGAGTCCTACTTTATGCTCCGACATGCACTCTGCGAGTTTTTTTTCTCTTCGTGTACCCAGCCTCTCCCCCTTTCACGCATCAACGTCCGTTCATTTTGGCAACGTTCATCACGAGCGGAAACAAAATGACTGAAAAATAGAATATCCGGAACGGTTTCCAGCTAATCAAACGGAAAACGTGTTTTTGACACTAGCTCAGTTAGATTGAGCCTCGATAAGATCCTGAGTAGAAATTGTTCCAGCCGGTCTGAGTTACGACCTAGTAACTGGCTCGCCCTATTGAGCTCATACGAACTGACCAATGGCTGGCTCGCTATGAACTAGTAATATTGTGAATGTTTTGTTATCCTGCCCTCGTATAGTCACTGCCCAGCTGATCTTGGTCACGAATGACAAAGTGCGGTTATGTGACTACGTGTAGTTCCATCGAGCGATTGGCTCATGGCTGGCTCAGCAACTTGAGTTACAGATGGCGCTGCGAATGCAAAAATTCTCAAGTAGGTATCTCGCCATGACCTGACCAGCTAACTGCGGCTGTGCACCCCTTGGCTAGTCACTGCCCAGCCGATCTTGGTCACAAATGACAAAGTGCGGTTATGTGACTACGTGTAGTTCCATCGAGCGATTGGCTCATGGTTGGTTAAGCAACTTGAGTTACAGATGACGTTGCGAATGAATAAAATCCTCAAGTCGGTATCTCGCGATGACCTAGTCAGCATTTCCCAACTGCGGCCGCACTAGCCCGAATAAATGATCGGACAAATACAATTTAAGGTTATGTAATTCTATGCGATTATCGCTCTCAATGCGAACGCAATTGAGTCATTGATCCGATAATGTTATTTACATCTGTGAATCCACCCATTTTTCAATAATCTGACATTGTGCAGTGTAACATATGTAGACGATAAGAAAATTCAGAAATTAAACAAGTAGAACTGGCTCAGTGGACAACGTCACAACTCATCACCCAGAGGTCCCGGGATCGAAACCACGTTACGGCGTAAGCGTTTTTCTGAAATAATTTAAAATCGAACCCTTAATATATTTACAGCGCAAATATCATAACCCTAATTAACGAAGACTGTCCTTGAAATTTAGCGGGAGATGTTAGCGGCTCAACATGAGCAGCCAGAAGAAGAGGAGGGACGCCTATATGGACCAGGCATTGCCGATTAGCGGTAATTATAAACACATTTGTGTAAACACATTACAAAACTTTAAACGCGTTTTTCTCGAAAACACGTTTTTAAAAATGGCTGACATTCTCCTGACCGCTGTAATTAACATATCGACCTGAAATTTGGAGAGCATACTCAGAAAATATGTCTTCACGGAATGACGGATCGTTTTTTCGATAGATACATTTTTGCATTTTTTATTTATCTTTTTATGCGAAAAAAAACGCGAAAATTCGATTTTTTTTTAATTGCCGCCATTTTCCGAAATTTGTACTAAACGAAAGACCCATCCGTCATTCCATGACCAAAGGGTCACAGATTGATAATATGCTTTGAATTTGTGTTTCAGATCAACAAAGAGGGGGCAGTGATGTCAGCCGTTTACCTACCGCGATTTGAGGATCTGTTTTCGCGGAGTTGCAACGGCCGACATTTTGGTTTTTTTTGTTCGAAAATTTTTTTTTTCAACGTTCTGTATATCATGAATAAAAGCAAGAAAAAAACCGCACTCAAAAAGCTTTACTCGTTTCCTTTAAGGGCGGGGTAAAGTATTAAATTTTTTTTTTTCATTTTTTAAATGAATGCATAATATATCAAGAATATTGTGTTAATATTTCAAGTCGATCGGAGTAAAATTGACGAAGTTATGAGTATTTGAGCGTCTATTGCTCCATGCCGTTCTCTTCTCTTCTGCGTTTTTCAAACCGTTTTTCTGAGACTTGTCATATTTGAAGTCCGTGTGCACGATAACTCAAAATCTACTGGACCAATCGCTTTGAAATTTTGCACAGTACTTCTTCACATAATTGACCAGGTATTATCGAGAGCTTTTTTGTTTTTTTTAATAATTACTAATTTTTCAACAACAAATTAGCCGATTTTTTTTAGCGAAAATCGGGTTTTCGGCTCCCAAGAGCTACAAAAAATCGAAAAATCGAAAAAAAAAATCCTCCCGTCATTACCTCGAGAAACATCTCTTTTAACAAATGCATTTTGATTTTTTTGTTTTAAATGATTCTGTTGCGAGTTATGGTGCACACCGCAAACCAACTTTTTTTTCGAGGCGCCTCCGGAGTTTAATTTTCACTCGCTCAATTTTGAATATTTTGCAATGCAAATTTAGGAGAATGTTGTTCAAATGTTACTTTATTATATGTAAATTTTTCAATAAACGAACACTATTCGTTACGCCAAAAAAAAATCTTAAAAACATGCCTTTTTTTCGCCGAATTAACTTTACCCCGCCGTTAAAAAAAATAAAATGTAACACTTGAAATATGGCACTCCAAGGACAAAGTCTCCCTTAATGAATAACGAAGAATATCGTAAAAGGGTCCAATGATGTAAATAATGTGCAAAAAAATCACGAAAATATATATATATATAGCCGTAATTTTTTTTTATCCAATCGCCACCTAATTTTTTGTTCCCAGTCGCTAGCTGAAAAAAACTAGGTCATGGCTAGGTCAGAAATATAATACAGCCGTGGGATATTTCTTTCTATCTACTCACCATCTCATTTTTTGTATTCAGTCACTAGAAAACCAAAGCGTTACAAGGCTGGTTAGTCAATCGCTAAGACGGCTTGCTTTTGGCGATTGGAAACGTCACTTTACTAGCTTGTGGCTAGGCGGTGATGAGTTACGTTTTCCACTCGGGATACGAGCCCAAAATCCATTCCCAACATAGAGCCATAAATTAGCACAAAATAAATTTCAATGATTAAGGCCTCGAATTTTCAAAGCCAACGGGAACGGAGTCTAGGCGGTGACGACGTGGGAGGAACGGCATTGAACCGAGAGTACCAAAATGCCCGAAGAAGAGGAGCCTAACGACACGGGGCTGCGAGGTGTATTATTTATTTTCATGCCCCCTCTCGCGAAACGGAGAAAAGTTAGCGCCCGATTACTCCGTGAGTCTCCACCCTCCCTATATACTCATCGGTACAGAACTCGGTCGGTTCTTTACCTCCGTGATCGATCGCATTGTTGTGGACCGGACGCGGGTGCCGCGCACCCCTTGACAATCGGAAATTAATCGGGAGCCCCTTCAATAACCATCCGCACGGTAAGTTGTTGGACTCTCTCGCGCCCGCGGGGAGATCCCGTGGCAGGCACCCTTTTTCCGTAAACTTTGTTCGAAAAGCGCCTATTCGTCGTTGCGGATCCCCAGCCGCAAATGTTCGAAGGGTTCGAGGAAGGTATGAAAATTTGAAGAAGAAAAAAAAGTAAATACGATATGCGAAAAGTGGAGTTGCGCGGGCGTCATGTCGAGCAAGAGAAAGCCACCTCTTGGGAAATACTTTGAGGTATCTGAATAAATCGAAATGCCCAAAGTGATTCTCGAACTTAAATTAGTTTCTGGTGGGGCAAACCGGCGAGGGAATGTTAGGCATGACCGAGTCGGTCACCGGAGACCTCAAATAGTATGACTTATTTCGCCTCACCTTTTCGTCGTCTACGCGTCGTACGCGGCGACAACATTTCAGACAGTCGCCACCCAAGTAACTTTCTTTTGAGCGAGAGCGATGATAGAGCGGGCTCCATTCCGTGTTTATTTATTTGCTGGCTCGGGTTTGGGTAGGCAATTGATTTTAGGGTCATAACAAATTGAGGGCTCTGCGTACACTCGGAAAAAAGATTTATTATGTTTTAATAAATTGGCACGTTGGAAGATAATTTATTGGAAAATAATAAATGTTTACTCGTATGGAGACAGTTTTTATGTGATTGTAACTACAGCATTCATTCGGCGTCACTAAATATGTCTTTTTACGTGCCGATTTTTCACACCAATTTAAAGCCATTTTTTAAATGGAACATTGGAATAAATAATTCCTCAATTTTTGATATTTTGAAATAAATATTTTGATATTTTGATATTTTGATATTTTTAAATAAATATTAAAAAAAAAATTAAACATATTTTTGAATGTATATACTTTTAGATAATTAAAACCCCAATCCGAAATTTCAAATAGTTTTCCTTGAAAAAATTCACGAAAATTACCTTTTTTCCGGCTCCTAGGTGTATATCTCCCCTTAAGTGTAAGTAAGAATATAAAGTGAGAAAAAAACGTTCAAGTGAGAAAATAATGACGGACGAAATGACACAATTCGTCGACAAAAACCAGTTGGGGGATTATGAAGAATCCTATTAGATGGTACGAAAAACCCGATTTGTCCGATATAAAACACCCATTTCTTTTAACTTATACAAAGTGGGCAGGTACAGTGTTACAGAGCAATAGCACTCAAACTATTGATCATATCCAAAAATGTTATAGACAAAAGTTTCATTGTTCGAGAAGGCCGTCATACTGGACCACCCTATTTTTTTTATCGGTGGAGGCGCTGAAGCTACGTCAAGGTCAACTCCACTTTTTTAAATGAAATGGTACATTTCTTTTCTACCATCTTGTGGAGCACCTCAAGTCGCATAAAAAACATCGGGGCTCAAAGTCGTTCAAGGTCATTCAAGGTCACTATCTGTTGAAGTTGTCTACGGACACACGCCCCACGATTCAAATGTTACATAACGATACACTGAGAAATAGCCGAAATACCGTCGCTAAGCATCCGTTGCTATTTACGTTGATTATGTACGAGACTCTTTTTTCCCCTTGGTCAGTCTGGTCCGATCATTCATACCCGAAACACGTATTAGTTGCACCTACTGACAAAACATGTACAACTTAATGTTCAATTCAATAAACGTCTTCTTCGTTCGATTATAACAACGAGGCTGTGGTTCCCTTCTGATTTTATCCCGCCTCTCAACACTATCGATTATACAAATCTAAATATCTCGGATCACTGCCAAATATTTGGTAGTGATCCGAGATATTTATATTTGTATTTCATTTTAATAGGTGACCTTGAATGACCTTGAACAACTTTGACCGCCTAATGTTTTTTATGCGGCATGAGGTGCTCCACAAGATGGTTGAAAAAAAATGTAACATTCCATTTAAAAAAGTGGAGTTGACCTTGACGTAGCTTCAGCGCCTCCACCGATAAAAAAATAGGGTGGTCCAGTATGACTGCCATCTCGAACACTGAAACTTTTGTATAAAACATTTTTGGATATGACCAATAGTTTGAGTGCTATTGCTCTGTAACACTTTATGTGCCTCACCCTGTATATCTTATTAGATGTTAAGAAAAATGATTAGTAAACCTTAAACAGTAACTTTAATAAAAAAAATTCTTCGCTGTTAATAAAATCGTGGTAGGCCGACATACGAATAAGAAAAGTTATGTCCCGAGAGACAAACTTTTTTTTCCTTAATAAATATATTTTCTGAGTGTAAGCTTGAAATTAAGGAAAATACGATTTTTTTGCATATTTTTATAGTCTTGAATTGCGAATTTCAGTTGCAAAAGAGATTTAGTAAAGATGGTAAAAATTAACCGGGTCATGACGAGTTGCACTGCCAAAAAAAAATTTTTAATTTAAATAGGATCAATTTAAATCGAATAGGTTTCTTCCGTGTCTCACGGCCTACTACAATCTTATTTGTTTCAAAGATGTTTTAAAATTTGTTTGAGCTATTGTTTTTGAATATTAAATATATACAAATTGAATAAATAAAGATTCGATTCAAATAAATGTTTATTTTCTTACAATGTACACTGTAAATCTAAGTGCATATGCGCTTAATATGTATAAAATGTTTCATAAATCCAAAATGAAATAAAACACTCATTTGAGAGATTTACCACAATGATTTTGTATCGTAATTCGTCATTCCATGGCCTTCTGAAACGATTTTTTTATTCGAAGAAAATATTTCACTTATTTGGAATCGAACCTAGAACCTACCTACGCATAGCTATGCATGCTGCCCCTTCGCTATCGAGTACTTGTAACATTTTAGTCGCAGAAATGTCATAAGAGACCAAATAAATTCCTATAATTATTTGTTGTATCACATAAACTATATCAATTAGTTTATATCATTGTGATAATTAGAGAATTTTATCGAATAACATGCTATAGATTTTTCACACATAACCTATATATATATATATATATATATATATATATATATATATATATATATATATATATATTAGGGTGATTCGTTTCAGGGCAACTCTTCTTTTTACCCATCGTGCCCGAAAACCTTTAGTTGGTACCCAAAAACGAACTTTCGTGAAAGGGGGGTGTTGTCAAAAAATACTTAGAGGTCGCGAATCAAAATTGAAGGTTTCCCATTTGATTAACATTGAAAAAAATGTTTTTCTCATTATTAGTGTTACCATTCCGTGAATTTTGATATCGCGATATTTTCCAAGTGGGTTCTCATAGGAAATATGATACTCCACAATAAAGTTCATTGAGCCATGGCCGTAAATTCAACCGTTTCAGCGGCATCATTATTTCAAGTGAATATTGTGCAAAATATATATTCAAACGGCTGTAACGCCTAAGCTATTAGATATATCGAAAAAAATTCAGATGAGAACTTTGTAGAGAAAGTAATTTTCTACAAAAAAGTCTTAAAAGCCGAGCCCGTAAATTCAACTCTTTCTCAGCTATAGGTGGATGAAGTAAAATAAATAGATTTTTTGTTAAACAAAAAAAAATTTATTATTTTACTTCATCCACCTATAGCTGAGAAAGAGTTGAATTTACAGGCTCGGCTTATAAGACTTTTTTGTAGAAAATTACTTTCTCTACAAAGCTCTCATCTGAATTTTTTTCGATATATCTAATAGCTTAGGCGTTACAGCCGTTTGAATAGATATTTTCATACGATATTCACTTGAAATAATATCAAAATTCGCGGAATGGTAACACTAATAATGGGAAAAACATTTTTTTCAATGTTAATCGTATGGGAAACCTTCAATTTTGATTCGCGACCTCTAAATGTTTTTTTACAACCCCCCCCCCCCCCCCTTTCACGAAACTTCGTTTTTGGGTACCAACTAAAGGTTTTCGGGCACGATGGGTCAGAAAAAAAGTTACCCCGAAACGAATCACCCTAATATATATATATATATATATATATATATATATATATATATATATACACACACACACATATATATATAATTCCTCTCTCTACGCCCACACCCCTTTGATATGTGTATTGCAATAAAGACAGACCATTAGTTCAATCAAATAGAAAAATGGTTGACTATACGGAAATTCTATTTAATTTAAATTAAAAAAATCAAATAGATCCATTTAGTTGATTAAACTGAATTGTTTTTTGAACGGATGAAACCGAATCACAGATTTATTATGGTTAAATAAAATATTTAGTTATTGGACTATATTAAATAGGTTTTTATTTGAATAAATAAATATGTTAAAAATGAATCATTCTCATAATGGAATGTAATCGGAACAAATTTGATTCCACGAAAAATCTAGATAATACAAATAAAAAAATCAGGTAGACGTGGTTAGTTAATATTAATAGAATTTTTCTGTCCGTGTAGCGAAGGGTCAGACCGCCCATTGCGCTACGGCGAACCACTCCGTTGCTATGCGCTCTTTTTGCTTTTGCGTTTATCTCGGACACTATTTTTTATGAAACGCCCGTGCAGAAATTTGTTGGGGAGCTCCCAGATCCTACCACATTCTTGTAGGAATTTGAGAGAGACGCTGCACGTAGTCCACATTGGAATCCGAGTGGATTCCGCGCTATTTCTCGATTGACGGCGTTTGAGAATTTTTTATCTAAAATTCTCAACTGGAATTTGTTGGATTACCCGAAAAAATATCTTTTCGTGATCCCGTGCACGAATGTGCTGGGGAGTCCCAAGATGCACCCACACCTCTATAGGAATCTTTTAAGGACACCGCACATAGGGAGTCCTCATTGGGATCCAATTGGATTCTGCACTGTTTCCCGATAAACGCCGTTTGAGAATTCATACCACAATGATTTTGTATCATAATTCCTAATTATCTAGCCTTCTAAAATTATTTCAACGGGGTATCTCTGGAAGCCCAATTTGAAGGGGCAGAATGGTGATTTTTTTTTCTAGTAACACATTGGTTGTTTGAGGGGTCGTTTCCACGTTTAAAAATGTTTTTCCGCAAATAAAAAAAATACGTGTCTCATTGTTTTCAGTGCTTTATTACATATATGAGTTTCAACAAAATCGAAGGCGAGCACTTAATTAAGGCCGGAGCCTGAATGAGAAGGTCCGGAAAATCGTTTTCTTTTTTAATTGCTTAAATAGATAGATAAACTTTCGAAGAATATATTTACAGAGTTATAGAGGCCAAATTAAAATATTTTTGAAGATACAAGGCCAAAAGCAGAGAAGCGATTGATATTTGATATTGATATTTTCTCCTATTGAAAACTTTGAAGTGTGTTTTCTCCAGTTTTCGTTTTCACGATTTTTTCAAATTGGTATTCAGTATAAAAAGCTCTTTTAAGCGAATTAAAAAAGTCATTGAAACAGTCTTTTTAAATAATTTTTATAGCACGTTAAAGTGTTCTTTTAGCAATTTTTGTTTTCTTCAAACTTGAGAGAAGTCATAATTTCACGATTTTTTCGTCTTTTTCTTACTTCTCTCAGGAAATAAATATATGACAATTGAACATTTTTTTGGGTTTTTTGTTTTAAGGGCGGGGTAAAGTATTTAAATTTTTTTTTCATTTTTTTTAAATTTTTTAAATGAATGCATAATATATCAAGAATATTGTGTTAAAATTTCAAGTCGATCGGAGTAAAATTGACAAAGTTATGAGTATTTGAGCGTCTATTGCTTCATGCCGACCGAACTCTTCTGCGTTTTTCAAACTGTTTTTCTGAGACTTGTCATATTTGAAGTCCGTGTGCACGATAACTCAAAATCTACTGGACCAATCGCTTTGAAATTTTGCACAGTACTTCTTCACATAATTCACCAGGTATTGTCGAGAGCTTTTTTGTTTTTTTTTTAATAATTACTAATTTTTCAACAACAAATTAGCCGATTTTTTTAAGCGAAAATCGGGTTTTTGACTCCCAAGTGCTACGAAAAATCGAAAAATCGAAAAAAAAAATTCTCCCGTCATTACCTCGAGAAACATCTCCTTTAACAAATGCATTTGCATTTTTTTGTTTCAGATGATTCTGTTGCGAGTTATGGTGCACACCGCAAACCAACGTTTTTTCGAGGCGCCTCCGGGGTTTAATTTTCATTCGCTCAATTTTAAATATTTTGCAATGCAAATTTAGGAGAATGTTGTTCAAATGTTACTTTATTATATGTAAATTTTTCAATAAACGAACACTATTCGTTACGCCAAAAAAAAAAATCTTAAAATCATGCCTTTTTTTCGCCGAATTAACTTTACCCCGCCCTTAATCAAGAATCATGAGCTGCATCTTTCCCGCCGACTGGGGACTGCAGTAGCAAAACGCACATGGAATATGGTGATAAATCTGCAGTCATTTATTGTTTCATGTTGAAACTTTTTTTGTTCTACATATCAAATATGCATGGAAAAATACCTCAACGTTTACTGGGCTCACTTGTTTGTTTCCCTTCGAAAAAAATTCCCGAAAAAACGCTTTTCCGGACCTTCTAATTCAGGCTCCCTCCTCAAGTGATTTTCCTTGTAAGAGTCATACTCCGGGCTTATTTTGAAAACACGATTTCTGTACTTGTCAAATAATTTGAAAATTATGATACCGGCATACGTTGGTAGAATAAGGGATTATTTTGCTCGCCCTTAGCGTCCTCAGCGGATCGCGTGTAAAGACCAACGTTCTTCGCAATTGTCGAAAAATAAGCTCCCTTCGTGCCTAAGAAAATGAAATTTATCCCATTCTCGTTGGCCCATGGAGAATCTCGGATGAGAAATAATATATTTTACGAAGCGTTGTGAAAAGCTGCGAAGGGCGGCGTACTT
Organism: Ophion obscuratus; assembly: GCA_964007375.1. NCBI lineage: Eukaryota > Metazoa > Arthropoda > Insecta > Hymenoptera > Ichneumonidae > Ophion > Ophion obscuratus. Next base: position 22,178,596 of record OZ023323.1, read on the forward strand.
AGAGTATCTACGACGTCGAGGAGGGGACTTTTAATTAGGCTGCTAATTTCCAAAAGCCTAGGCCGCGTTTCTCCCTCGAGTTTCTTTCTCTCCCGGTACGCACCCGCGCACAGCAGGTTTGTTCGTACAATTGCCGTGATTGTCTGAACGGCCGGTGTAAAAAGGGTGGCTGGGAAGGGTCCCAACCGCACGGGAAAGCACCCACATCCAAACTGCGATGTTTACTGGTTAATTCAGTGCAACCTACGGCAGGGAAAAACAAAAAGGGTGTACCTTGTCGCTGAATTTGAATGTAGGCACATTAGCCGGCCTGCTCGAAATGAAAAACGCTTTCCGTTTGTCTTTGACGGTTTTTTTTGTGCAAAAGAAACCGAAAAAAAATTCTTCGGCACAATTTCGTATGGTCCAATTCTTTCAAGTGCCCGTGCTTTGCTGTAACGAGCTCGGTGCACTCGAGGAAACGAGAGAATTCGTCGTTACCTCAAAGTGCGAGGAATCTCGATGGAAGTTAGTCCAAAACGGTCCCTGGTCTCATTTTCCAGTCATTTTATTTCCGGTCGTGATAAACTTTGTCAATTTAGTTTCGGATGAAATTCGCGTTAAGGCGGGAAAGCCCTTTACACGCCCGAAAATGAGTCATTTTTCATGCATTTTTAAAGGGGCTATACCGGTGGACACTTCGAAAAAATCGACTCTTTTTTGCCTTTTTTTGAGCGTTTATACTTACAAGAATATCCTGTAAAAATTTCACGGTCGTATCTCTAATAATTTTATCTTGCAAAAACGATAGTTCAATCTTTAAGGATGTTCGGTACGGGCGATACAATGTTGCCATGCTAAACCATGTTAAAAACGTACAAAATTTAAAAAAGTTCAGAATTTCATAAAAATTTGGTGAACATATTCTTTAGAGCTAAATTTGACAATACAAACTTTTATCAGATTTTTCTTCTGCACAGTTATCGAGTAAGTTAACACTAAAAGTCACGGGTATAAGCATAGCGTTTCCATATATATAGGTATATATTGCGGGCATAAGAAACCTGCTTTAATGCTAAATTTCTCGATAAATAAGTAGAAGAAAATTTTGAAAAAATTTGAGTTTTCGCACTTAATGTTGAAGAACATCATCACCAAATTTGATCAATTTCTTAACATTTTAACTTTTGTATCGAAACTCCTTAAACGCGTTTTTTTCGAAATTAGATTTTTCAAATTTGCTGACATTGTAACTCAAAGAGCAATTACCCGATTGACTTCAGATTTGAACTGAGTATTCTTGAATATATTTACTGTACAATGACGTAGGATATTTTTTATTGGATAAAAATTGACGATTTGGTATTGAAAAGAACGACCATTTTATAGGCACGAAAACAGACTTTTTTTTCATAACTACGCCATTTTGTTAGATTTTGATATTTTTCGAAAATCTTACGTCATTGTACAGGAAATACCTTTCAGTTTAACGACATTTTTTTCCTTTTTCGGTTTCAGCTACTCAATCAATTCAGATCTTAATATTCTTCTATGAAAAAAATATGTAATATAGGTTAAATATAGCCAAATATATTCTTAATTTTCTGAAACATTTAATTGAGTACTTTTCTTCCAAAAAATTCCCGAAAATCACCCAAATGTTCAGCGTTCACACTGGTATAGCTCCTTAAAGGTGATAAAATAATCGCATCATTTTTAAATTCTGACATTATCTTGTTACAACTTTCAAGTGTTAAACATTTTTTTTCTTACTTAAGGGAAGGGTAGGGGTTTCAGCGTGAAAAAAAAACACTTTTTTGCGATTTTTTTTCACGTATATGGATAGAGTAAATTTATTGAAACCTTTTGTACATTGTTACGTATCATTTCAAGAACATTTCGTGAAATTTGTACGCGAAAATATCCACAAACAAGCCAGTGACAAAGCTTTTCCAAGAACGCCTTTCGAAAAACACGATTTGCCGTGTTCACTGTATCTCAGCTAGAAATTATCTGAAATCAAGTACCATTAAAATTTAGTCAAAGTATCATCAAATCCTCCCCCCCGACGGTCTTTGATAATTTTTTTTTCATTTCTAAATTTTTGGTGGTCATTTAAAGTGAAAAGTGTTATTTTTCACGACAAATTCCGCCATTTTGGGGGTGGAAAGTCAATGTAAAAAAAATCTCAAACTAGCCGTTGGGGGGAGGTATTTTATATGTAGAAAGTGTGTACCAAGTTTGAAATAAATCGGTCATGTAGTTTTCAAATGGCAGTGAACACGGACTTTGAAAAAGTGGTTTCGAGAAAAACGCGGCACCGGCTTGTTTGTGGGTATTTCCGCGTACAAATTTCACGGAATGTTCTTGAAATGACACTCAACAATGTACAAAAGGTTTCAATAAATTTACTCTATCCATATAGATGAAAAAAAAATCGCAAAAAAGTGTTTTTTTTTCACGCTGAAACCCTTACCCTCCAAACAAAACAAAATGGGGTGTACGGTGTTCCCTTGGGCGTCTTTTGAAAAACTTAGAGATCCTCGCCGCTGAAGGACTGCAACGCCAACTGCAGCACCACGAACACTTTGAAAGATTTTCTTCCGAAAAATTTACATTGTAACCACAATGATGTGTACGATATGCTGGGAAAAAATTAATTCATTCCAACCAGTGTGTTACTAGAAAAAATGCATCATTTTGACCCTTCAAATTGGACTTCCTGATAGCCCGTTGAATCGTTGAATTGAACAGTACGACCCAATAGCAAGAGGAAGACAAGCGCGCCACGCCGATTGGAATCTCTCCGAAGATAACGGCGTTTCCTTTAAGCCGGGAATGAAATTTTGACGATTGGACAGTGGCGTGCACGGTGCTTCGGAATAATCCAAGAGGAACAAAAGCGAGCCATTAACGTTGCTTCCGATTGGCTCGCCGCTCGAATGGGATTCCCGGTCCGTTTGGCCTCTCGCGGCTGCAACGGGACGCCGTCCCGAAAATCCAAGTGACGTATGTGACATCGCACGACCTTGCGACCCGCGTACCCTACGCTCATAATCATTTGATACACAATAGGGGCCACCCCCGCGGCGCTCGGTTTGCCCAAGAGTAATGGCCGCAATTTGTACCTACGGCCAGGAACGATCCGCAACGCGTTGTACGCGCAATTCACAAACTTACACGTCCCGCCTCGACCTCCACACGTACGCATTGTCCGTCGACGCGGGAACGCGTATCCAGCCGGGCGGAAGGCAAATGAGCCGATCTCGACACCCGTTGGTCCTGGCACACAACGTCATCCTCATAGTTGGCACTGTTTCATCCAGGAATTCATTGATTTCCGCGACGCCAAATCGCCACATGGCTCGCCCTATCTTTTCATCCGTTTCATTACCTACCGCGTATCACCAAACGTTTCAACCGCGAGGCCAATTTTGACGCAATTTTCATGCGTGTCAATAGTCCTGCCCTGGGCCTCGCTCGATCATTCAATCATCAACTGTAATAACGCCCCGTTCAACCCAATGCGCCAATGGTCGAACGAATGGGAGCACTCGCGGATGCGGCAGGCGCGGAGATGCGAAAAAAAAACGGCAGTGATGCTTACGGATCAATCTCGTCCGGAGGCTGATGAACTCGAACTGGACTTGCCGAATTGCACGGTCCGATCGTGCCGTAGAGGTTGAAAAATTCTGGTGCCGGAAGGGGGCCGGGTTAAAATTCCGGACTTTGAATGCTCCGACGGTTTAAAATTCCGAATTTTAAGGCCTTAGGCCACAGTAACGGGTATAAAATCATGTGCGAATTAAACTATTTTTTTTTCGCATGAAAAAGTGGTTCACTCGTAAAATTAATTACACATCTATTTAGTTATATCATGCTGTCAGATTTGTTTTTTTTTTTCGATGTACAAAATGGCCCACTACTTGAAACTTCTCGAAACTCTGTTCCTAATTGCATTTCGCAGAGAAGTACGTACGGAATTTCTGATTAATCGAAAACTTTTCATTTTATGAGAAGTTTGCGAGCCGTTATAACGAAATTGTTCACTGAAAATGCGTTTCCTAAATTTTTGAATAAAATAATATTATTTAAATTCCGTACGTACTTCTCTAGGTATTCTAATTTAGATTGACGACAATTTTGTTTTCTGTTCTAGGTAAAAAATTGTGGATACCAAATGTTACCCCGCGGAGCGCCTAAAAAAAGATAAAAGAAAATATTAGTAGTCGTCCATTTTGTACATCGAAAAAAAAATTCTAACAGCTTGATATTCATGCTAAATAGATGTGTAATTAATTTTATGAGTGAATCACTTTTTCATACGAAAAAAATTGTTAAATTCGCACATGATTTTATACCCGTTACTGTGGCCTAAGGCCTTAATGTTCCGAAATTCAAGATGGGACCGGGTTGAAATTCCGAACTTTGAATGGTCAAAATGCTCAAAACTCCGAAAATATACTACTTCGAAAGAATTTTACACGAAAGACCAAAACTCCGAAAATCTGAACACCTTCAAAATAATTCGGCTTTGGAAGCTAAATTTAATTTTTTTTTCAAATTTAAATTTAAATAAAATTTGTAATAATTAACACCACCATTTTTTAAATTAATAGAAAAAAAAGAAGAAAATACCATATAACAGCTAAAAGTAGTGATAAAACATATTCTACGTCTCGAAAAGGGGGCAGAAATCTTTCCAAAAAAAAAAAAACATGAAAATCAGCAATTTTTTTCCTCGTCTAAAGGTATCTCCCCCCTTAACTCCTAGCTCGTGGCTGGAAAAGAGAGGAATGTTCGTGAATCTTTTCTGGGAAAATGTGTGCAACTAATTTTTTTTTTAATTATAGAGTATGGTTTTAATTATCTTGCACTATTTTTGTATAGACAAATATATATAAATATAATAGATGCAATGGATTGTGCAGAGTGCTGTTTGAAAAACGTCCTTCGCGATGGCCACTGTTGCTCGGAAACAAATCATCCGCCATAAAAGAATCAAAAGCATTTAGTTTTTGCACGAAATTATCTAGTGCTTAGAAGAAGAAGGATTTAATAAAATGTTTATTTTTGCAAAAATGACCGGTGACCAAAGTTGAAGTATCGATTTTCGGTTGAAAAAACGCTCCATTTTTTTCGAGAAAAAAAACTAGGCATAGAAAAAAAATGTCTTCGTTCAAGCACTGCTATTTGATGTGGAAAGAAAGCTTGTAAAACTTGAAATTGATCGGTGCAGGGATTTTTGAGATAACGTGGTCACCGATTTTGAAGAAAAAAATGGAGAAAAACGCTTTCAAAATTCGCCGGTCGCGGAGTCTACCCATAAATGCCCATAACTCCCTCAATTTTGATCGGATCAACTTGAAATTTGTAAATAATATTTTTTAAGTGTTATATTTCGAGAATTCGTTGAAAACCAAAAATCGAGATTATCAAAAATTTCAGCTAGGTGTGAGCCCTTAATGTAGAATAGTATTATCGTTTTGAGACCCCAGGAAATTATCGTTTTTCCGTGAAAAAACACGAGCTTCGCGTATCGATAAAACCAAACCGCGTCGGAAAATAACTCGCATGTTGCACTCTATACGTATTCGTTGCACGTTCGTATTTGGCATATTGCGCGTCACGGGGCGTCGATGTTAATGAAACTACTAGTCAGCCATAATGGGTGGCCAGAATTACGAAAATGTCCGGCCACCGATTCGTAAAATATTCAAAAAGTCAATTTTTAAATTATTGTTTACCAATATTTTGGTCGCGTTCGAAGGATGGTATAAATTTTAAAAACATTTTGAACAATGAATCGTTCTGGTATCAATGAAAAATAATTTTACGCTAATTCCTGATAAACGGGGGGAGGGGTGGGGGTACCTTCAAAATCTTCAAAAGTGTTACGTTTTTTTTCGCAAATGTTAGTGTAACATTTTGAGAATATTAGAGGAAAGTTTTACGGTAAAATTCAATGTATTTCTGATGTTAAGGCCTGTATGCGTGATGCATCGACGCTGGACGTCAGCATGCACCGTAAGTGTAATATGCCGCAACGACGCTTATGTAGGCTACTACTCCGATGAAGTTATTGATTTTGTAATTAAAGGTAGTTACTGCCAACGATGCATATTCTGGAAAAATAAAAAAAATATTTAACAACATCGCGACTAGTCAGTGAGTTATTGAAATCATTGAATTTTCAGTTATCCAAACTGTTGATTTTCTCAAAACTGTATTTTTGAAATTGGCGTAAGCAATAACTAAACAAATTATGGATCGATCCCGTTCAATTTTTACACACAATTTAATAAAAATATTAATACTTTGTACTTGAACGTGTAGGTTTTGAAAAATCATTTGGAAAAATCATTTCTATATTACCAAATGACTGAAAAATGTTATGTGAAATTTAAACAATTTTTTTAAAGCGCGCCACTTATTTAATTTTTTTTTTTCGTCACTTTTTCGGTTCACGCACATCGCATAAATGTTGGAGCAGCATTCTTGTCGAGAAATTGCAAGAAACCTATTTTTTTAGATTGAATTTTATTATTTTACAGACCTCTCTGAATACGTCTGTGAAAACCGTTTAACGATACTCATAAAATTAGCCGAGTTATATGAATTATAAGGAGTACGGAAGTTATAAGGAGCAACTTGGAACGCGTTTTTCTCGTAACAAAATTTTTCGGGAACGACAATATTTCGATAAACAATTGGCCTATTGCGCTCAGATTTGGCATATACCTTGAGTTGACTGTTTTTCAATGTTGATAGCAGAATTGAGTCGAAATAATTTTTTTTTCAATATTCGTCGTAGAATTGTAAGAAAAATAGGAAAACTTGATAATCAAAGTTTAGCATGCCGCCATTTATAATTTTTTTTTGTAATTCTGGTACCAAACATCACAGCACTCATACAGGTTGAGAATATGTTGGTTTTAAAAAAAATTCAGACACGTTCACAACACTGGCCACTAATTGGGAGCGCTTTTTGCGCACCAATGTAAAAAATGTACAAAAGTAGATAATAATAAATTATTATTGAATAAAAAAATTGTACATATTCTTGAAACATCAATAGACACGTGTAAAAAAATTCAGAAAGGAAACTCGAATGGTTTAATGTTTATTTCATCCGAAAAATCACCTCCGAAACAGCGCTCTAGACAACAATCTTGCCTAAAAAATAACAAAAAAATACAGCGTTTTGTTGGAGATCAATAAAACAGAAGTGAGAACCCACGTCGTTCATAAACTCACGTCCCAGGCTTCCCGAAAGATAGTGCAATAATCCAGCCATTTTTAAATACAATATTCAAAAAATCGTTACAATGATTGGAAGTACCAATAAATACCTCACTAAGTTTCAAAATTGTCAAAAAAAAAATTTACAGATATTACAGAAAGTGAAACTATTTCATGGCATTGAAAATGTAATCACATTTTTCGGGTAATAAAAAACAGGTACATGTAAATAATATAAGTTGGTTTTTATTATTTTGCAAAAAATATTGATACTTTGAGGTATATGATTGGGTTTGTTTGTACAATAATTTTTATATAATTTTTGTAGTATATTTGTGATATAAGTTGTAAAATAATTTTTAAATTTATAACAAGATTATAATTGGGAGAGGAGAGGGCGTTTTTCAACCTATCACAGTTATTCGGTATGTCGCAGCTCCCCCCGCTCTACTACAACGGGGTGGGGGTAGCGTTTGTTTCGTGTAACATCCAGTCTACTCAGGCCCCTATACCCAGTCTACCTCAACAAACATATGCAGTTTAAAAAGCACTTTCAATGCTAAAAAAAAACTTGTTTTTTGTCATAAAATTGCCTTCTTTTTTTCACGTGCCTAAAGGTGACCCATTCTGTACAAGAACATTACTATTGCATAATAAGAAGATCAGACACTAAGTACGCGTGAAGCTGGATAAAAATGCACCAGGTTGGCAGTTTCGAAGGCGGAATGTTACGTAAACTGTACGCCAGTGTTCCGTAATATCCGCCCTACCCCAGGTTCGAAATGAGTTATAACGAAGCAGGGATCCGTCCATATAGAGTAGTTCCAGCGTGGACGCTGGAATTTTTTTTTTCGCCTGACGGCAGCCTGGCGGAGGAAGGGCCGAGTACGCAAAAGCGCTAATCAAGTCCAACGGTCGATGATTGGCTCGATGGTTGCGTCCATCGAGCGCGGCAAACGTATGGCTGCATTCCAATGGTAGCAGAAATGTGAAAACAATTACCGCCTTGATTGCTAACGGCGGGGTTTCTCGGTGCAATTTATCGACCGTTTAATCACATTTCCTATTCGCCTCGGTACGAATGTTGTTCGCAGGGCGTCCTGCTCTTGTCTCGACGCTCTTCGGCGCCCATAACCAGGCAGCTCTTGTTATTCCAGAAACAACTGGAACTGCCGACCCATCGGAGTACGCTCATCACAGATATGTCCTCCCCCGCACTTTCATACGATCCATAATAACTTCCGCTATTTTCAACTCATCGATTGGAATCCAAAATAGAGTCCGCTGACATTTACCGGTCGTTTTTAAGGTCCCGTTGAGGCCGTATATTATTTGTTGTCATATCCGTATTATTAGTGTTGTCATATCCGTATCTTATTTGATGTTAAGCCAGCCGTCAGCTGACTTAGCATCAGTCAGCTGACTTAGCATCAGTCAGCTGACTTAGCATCAGTCAGCTGACTTAGCATCAGTCAGCTGACTTAGCATCAGTCAGCTGACTTAGAATCAGTCAGCTGACTTAGCATTAGTCAGCTGACTTAACAACAGTCAGCTGACTTAACTTAACTGACTTAATATCAGTCAGCTGAGTTAACAACAATCAACTGACTTAACTTAACTGACTTAACATTAGTCAGCTGACTTAACAACAGTCAACTCACTTAACATTAGTCAGCTGACTTGATAACCGTCAACTGACTTAACTTAACTAACTTAACACCAGTCAGTTGATTTAACAACAGCTAACTGACTTAACTTAACTGACTTCACAACAGTCAACTGACTTAAAAACAGTCAACTGACTTAACTTAACTGACTTAACATCAGTCAACTGACTTAACAAGAATCAGTGAGAATATTTATCTCTTCACTTCGGAGTGAACTTGTTCGAATTGTGCATTTCGAAACCATACATTCTTCCGAGCATACGAATTCCTCATTGCGAAACCAAAATCCACTCTGGCAGTTTCAACTTCGATTTCTTAACAATGCTGAGTCTAACAACTTGCGATGCAAATGACTCTCAACGAGGACACGGCAGAAGCCTGGATCGTTCAATCCTATACCCATTTTGAAATTTGTTGCTCAGCGACAATTAAAACTGCTGATTTGTACAAAAATCAAGAAGCAACCCACCATCGTGATTATATTGTGCATCACGATTATATTGTGCAACACGATTTCGATTATGAGGAAGGACGCTTATATGGTGCCGGAATCGCTGACTAGCCGTAAGACGACAATATTTCGCAAGATCGTGTAAAATATGTACCAAAACTTTGAACGCGATTATCTTGAAACTGCATGACTTGTTACGGCGGGATTGATATCTCGAGTAACTTTTACACTATTGACTTGAATTTGCACAGTTAGCGTTCAAACAGTAGTCATTTTCGGTCCACGATCGCATTTTTTAATTGGATGAGCCATTTGTTAATAACAATGACTTCAGCATGCTGTTTTTCGAGAGAAAAATTCGGCTTTTTTTGGAGAAGCTGTCATTTTTCGTATTTTTCGAAATTTCGAAAAGTGTATCGTGAACCCATAGTCAGTTGGATATATATGAAGAAAATATTTTTTGTTTTCGTTTCCGATTACATTTGAGCCTGGTAGAGATCCCGCCGTTTCGGGCCTCACCGCTGGAGGACTGCAACGCCAAGTGCAGCGGTTCTTTTAAAGTGTTCACGAACACTTTACAAGAACAAATCTTTTAAAGTGTTCACGAACACTTTAAAAGATTTTCTTCCGAAAAAATTACACTGTAACCACAAACATGTGTACAACATGCTGGAAAAAAAATTAAATTATTCCGACCAATGTGTTCCTAGAAAAAAATGCATCATTCTGACCCTTTAAATTGGGCTTCCAGAGAGGGAGACCCCGTTTAAATTACAATCGAATTAAGGGGAGGTAACTGAGTAAACGGCGAGAAAAGCAGGTAAACTTCGGGAATTTTTATCTCCAAAACTGATGTTTCGATTGGATCCGGGTTTTTTTTTATTGGTTAAATATGTGCATTGAGGTATGTTTAGGAATTTTTAAAAATAAATTCGTTGACTGGAAGCGATTCAAACGTGATTATCTCGAAACATAGTTTACAAAGTCGCTGCCAGATGTATCTCGAAAACGGCTTGTCCGATTTTGTCCAAATTTGGATACAATATTCTTCGATAGTTTTTCTCGTTCGCAACGTAGGATTTTTTTGAAATTTTCATTTTTGAGGGAATTGCGACCGTTTTAATTTAACATTTGTTTTTCGTTAGCAATTTCCGACGATTTTGGATTGTATACACATTGCATAAAAAAGCAATGGTTCAATCAAATGAAAAACCCCTACGTGGGGAAAGAGAAAAACTATCGAAGAATATTGTATTCAAATTTGGACAAAATCGGACAAGCCGTTTTCGAGATCATCTGGCACCGACTTTGAAAACTACGTTTCGAGATAATCGCGTTTGAATCGTTTCCAGTCAACGAATTTATTTTAACAAATTCCTAAACATACCCCAATGTACATACTTTCCAATAGAAAAAACCGGATCCAATCGAAACATTAGTTTTTGAGATAAAAATTCCCGAAGTTTACCTGTTTTTGTCGCCGTTTCCTCAGGTACCTCCCCTTAACGTACGAAAGGAAACTGCGATAATAATCAATTGTATCAAAATTGTAACTGTCATTATCAATTTCTCAAATTTGGTATAACAATATATAACTGTATTTTATCATTCAAATCTTTCATAAGTATAGCCTTATTTGATTCCCTCAACTCCTCTAGTTTAATCCGATAGATAGGTGCATCCACCGCTTTAATAGCCAACCCGAAATATGTCTTCTGAAATAGATTAGAAGACTGAATAGTTTGCAGTCGTTCAGAAAATCAATAACGGCCCGCTCGTTAACAGCAGTGGGCATACAAATGTGAATACCCATTTCCAAAATGATTTCTTGGGAATTAAATTTAGAGAAACTGTTAAAGCTGCAGTGATTAGTGATTGCAGTATTTCAGAGTTATATTTATACATGTTTGAAGTAACATCTTACATTTTTTTAAAGCATTTCATTCGAAACAAGCTTTTTGCCCGCTGCTTCGCTCGCGTAGACTTGTGTTGAATGCTCCTTAAGGGGTTAGGCCACTCTATAGGCCGAAAAAATAGGCTTTTTGGGGATTTTTTTTAACTACAGAATAAATCGAGATTACAAAAATCGATCGGTTGAAAATTGTCTGAGCTATGTTTCCGGCCAACTCAAAAAATGTAGTTTTGAGATAAACGTTGCACAGCCTTCATTTTGAAATTAATCGCTTCAAAAAAATTATTCTATACACTCACGGATATGTATGGTAAACACCCTTTTTTGTAATCTCGATTTATTTTGTAGTTTTCTGAAAAAAAATCCCCAAAAAGCCTATTTCTTCGGCCTCCAGAGTGGCCTAACCCCTTAAGGGGACGGTAGGGGTTTCAGCAAGAAAAAAAAACACTTCATTGCAATTTTTTTTCATCTATATGGATAGAGTAAATTTGTTGAAACCTTTTGTACATTGTTGAGTGTAATTTCACGAACATTCCGTGAAATTTGTACGCGAAAATATCCACAAACAAGCCGGTGCCGCGTTTTTCTCGAAACCACTTTTTCAAAGTCCGTGTTCACTGCCATTTGAAAACTACATGACCGATTTATTTCAAACTTGGTACACACTTTATACATAAAAAATACCTCCCCCCAACGGCTAGTTTGAGATTTTTTTTACATTGAGGGGGTTTTCCACCCTCAAAATGGCGGAATTTTTCGTGAAAAATAGCACTTTTTACTTTACATGACCAGCAAAAATTTCGAAATGAAAAAAAAAAATTTCAAAGACCGTTGAGGGGAGGATATGATGATACGTTGACTAAATTTTAATGGTACTTGATTTCAGATAATTTCTAGCTGAGATACAGTGAACACCGCAAATCGTGTTTTTCCAAAGGCGTTCTTGGAAAAGCTTTGTCACCGGCTTGTTTGTGGATATTTTCGCGTACAAATTTCACGGAATGTTCTTGAAATGACACTTAACAATGTACAAAAGGTTTCAATAAATTTACTTTATCCATATAGATGAAAAAAAATCGCAAAAAAGTGTTTTTTTTCACGCTGAAATCCCTACTGTGCCTGTAAAATTAATTCCCAAAAAAATCATCTTAAAAATGGGTGTTCACACTAGAATACGGCCTTAAAACTCGCTGCATCAATATTGAATTGGGAAGGAAATGTAAAAATGGACCCCATGCAGGCGACGACGTCTTCATTCTTAATTCCGTTTGGGGTTGCGGACAACGCGTGGGCTCGTCTATCGCGGTCCATAAAGATGACGCGAATTCGTGCTCAGCTGCTTCCTCGTCGAATATTCCCGGGGCGTTTGTCAGTCGGAAATTCTGTTACCAGTAGTTTTGGCAAGCTAAGATATTAAACAAAGTAGCGAGAGCTGCTTTTGGAACACCTGAGGGGCGATGGAAGTAGCTCCGCGAACGTTCGCGCTCCCTCATCTCTTTTGCGTAATCCGCGGAGTTGAACGAAAACCGAAGCTCGAACCGAGAAACTTCGGTCCGGTCTCTGCGAGTCCGAAAAGCTCACATACCCCCGCGAACTTTGCCAAATAGCGTTTTTTTTCTTTCTTTTTCTACTTCTTCTTCTTGTTCGCCGCTCTACGGGGATCTCGAAACGGAAGTCGAGCTTGTGCGAGCGCAACGTTGACTTTTCCACAACGTATTTCCTTACTTTATTAATTGAGACTGCAATTAAGGTGTTTGGGCGCACGTTTAACTCCACCGGTTGTAGTCGTAAAAAACGAATCCACCGGAAGTCGAGTCGCGCGGTGGGAGTCAATGATGCACTTCTCCGAGGGAAAAATAACCGAGTGTGGAAAGCTCGCGCGATTTTTCTCCGTCCCATGAATATCTGAGCAAAATATCGTCCCACTTTCGCAAGGAAAGGTCGCGAGGTCGATCTCTCCGATCTCGATGAAATTTGGCGTGCTTGTAGAATGGGTAAAAATAGGCGACACGTATTTTTTTTTTATATCTGTGGAACCCGATTTTTAAGGGTTGGGACGCACCCTCGAAAATTGGGGTGTTTTTCGTTTTTCGCCGATAAGGTTTTAAGGAGGTTGGAGCGATTCAATTGAGTCAAATGACGGTTAATTCATTTTTTTTTCAATGGACCTCAAAAAAATTCATAAGAGGTACTGATTTATTCTGTAAATGCTAATTTTTTAAATATGTGTAATTAAAGGGCAAAATTATGCACTTCAATATTTTTATTACGTAAAGTAGAAAAACTTTTGTGTTACTACCAACGTGAAAAAGTATAACATTGTCGATGATTATTATGAAAAAACTACGACAACGAATGTCTTATACAATTCACAATGAAATTTTGAGTAATTTATAATTATGCCTGCTCATATTTACGTCACGAGATTATTGGCCCATGGTTTACGATGGGTAAGATGAGGATTTTTTTTCTAAATATTTACAAAGGTTCAGATTGCGTTAATCCGTCGTTAGAAATGGTTTATCTTGGTGTTAAATAACAAATAAAAATTACATAACCTTTAGTGTGAAAGTCTTGCTCATCTAACCGGACGTTAAATTACATACATTAAACTATTTTTTGTCTCTGGTCTTTGGTGGTGGAAAAGTTAAAAAAAATCGTAAAGACTCAGTATAGTCTAAACAATAAAATGTATTTTTTTTTTTTAATTGAATTTAACTTTTGATTGTGGATAACGCTCCAACCTCCTTAACGGTACGACATATGAAAAAAAAATTAATTGCAACAATGTTTATTTTTTCGTGTACAATACATTGACGATGAGGACGATAACGAAAAACACCACTATTTTCGAGGGTGCACCACCTTTCCTTGTTAGGGTGGGGCCGGGTGGAAATTCCGAATTTTGAATGATCAGTACGCTCAAAACTCTGAAAATATAATACCCCGAAAGACGAAAACTCCGGAAGAATTTTACACGAAAGACCAAAACTCCAAAAATCTGAACACCGTCAAAATAATTCGGCTATGAAAGTTTTAAAAGTTTCACAATTTTTAATAAATCGACGAATTATTTCAAAAATGTTTTTTTTTAATTAAGAAGTGATTTTACGTCAACTTTTTAATTTGTCTAGACAATGTTATACGTTGTACATAATTTACAGTCAACTGTGTAGACTTTCGCGGGCATAATCTTGACGAACCTTATAATTTCTGAACATTAAAATTAGGAATTGTAAACTGTCGACGCATTCAAAGTTCGGAATTTCAATCCGGCCCTCATACATGCGTCATATATGATTTTACAATGTGCGAAAATTTTTTTAAAAAATTTCAATTAGAATAGGTACATTTTCTATTTAACAGTAAATAAAATTAAGAGAAAGCAAATTTACGAATATGGAACGCATTGACAAAAACTCTAAATTTTACGCAAAATTTCTGTAAATTTTGGTTTAAAAAAAGGTTGTTTTTTTTCTAATTTTTTAAAAACAATTCTCGTCAACTAGGAGAAAGCAATATTATTAATATTTCTACCAAGTTTTAACTCAGTCGGCTTAATAGTTTTTGAGTAACCTGCACGATAATTTCGAAAATGCAGTTTTGAGAAAAACGCGTTTAAAGTTTACGGAGAATTTGAGTTAAATAGCACTAGGTATTTGTGGTAACTGATTATTTAAGTAATCTGTTACAAAGTTATTCATTTATCAATTCGAATGCAAGCGGTGAGACAATAGCGTTGACGGGCTGTAACGTTTGAAGTTTTTAGAATTTCGATTTGAAGCTTCGGAAAAATGTTCTACGTATATAGTTTTATTGTTAAAAAAAATCGTTTTTTGTCTTTGGAGACCACTGTGACGGGTAAAAAGTCGATTTTGGCATTGTCTCGAAATATACATATACAAGAATATGTGGGAAATTTCAAAAATTTCAAAATATACTAAATATACGTATACTAAAACTTTCAATACGCGATTGTCTCGAAACTACTTTCTCGACCTGGTCGGAAACAAAACTCAAGCTATAATTGTCTGATTTTCAATTTTACATAATCAACACTTTCGTAATTGCAGTAGCTATCGCTGTACGTAGCCGTTTTTAAGGGGTCGTCTCACTTTAAACGCTAAAAATACGCTATTTTCATGAATTTGTTTTATAGGTTTATATTATAGATATTTATATAACAGTTGTTATACTCAAGAAAATACACTTTCGAGATATGTAAAAACAATTGTTATTATGTATTTATCTAACCTAAACAAACTTTAAACGCGTTTTCTCGAAACAACGTTTTTCGATGGCTTGTTCATAAACTCTCCGCAATTATTAAACCGATCCTTATGAAATTTTAACCACATATTCTTTACACCTATAGCTATAGCGCATATCAAGGATTTAAAAAATGTTGATATATATCTTTTTTGCCAAAAGCTGTGAAATAAAACACGTTACTTTTGTTTTTTTTTTCGAAGAATGTCCGCCATTTTGTTATTTTTGCATATATAAAAAATGGTATGATAGGCGCTATAGCCATTAACATACTGAATCTAAAACCGTTTAATTTTTTTGTTTCGCATGATCCATCTCCCAGATTTCATCAACAGCGCAGACCTACAATTTTTTTAAGGACATTTTTTTAACTACCATTTTCGTCGATAAATAGTGACTTAAATACATAAATAATAAAAAAATGTATTCCGAAAGTGTATTCATTAAGTGTAACAACTTTTATATCAGTATATAGAATATAAACCTATCAAAAAAATTCATGAAAATAGCCTTTTTTAGCTCCTAAAGTTAGGAGACCCCTTAATTTAGTATTTTTCAAACCCCCGTATATACGTACAACATTTACCAAAATTACACTTTTTTGTGTTCTTTTTTGTGTTGAAAAACGGCTACGTGTAACGCGAACTACATTTATATAGATAGGAAAAAAAAATTATTTCAATTTCTCAGACCAACCATTATCGAGTTACCGATTCAGCCGTTGGACCACATAATTTATACAGAGATTGTATTATACCTCAATAACGTACTTAATTTTTAATTTATCAAAATAAAAATTTACACGAAATAAGTTCAATGTATGCTCAGTAAAATACGTTTTTTCGTATTCCAAATGAATAATCTGGTAAACAAAAAAAAAATCGAAAAAACTACTTTTTTCGGTCCGTCGCCTGGCGATTCCGCGACATCGTCAATGCTCTGACAATCCTTTTTTCGTAAGTATAACAAGCCTACATTTTTTTGAACGTACAACATGGATCTGTCACCAATTTGTTCATTTTGAGTTCGCGTTGAGCAATATTCGTCATGACGTTCACACAGTGCGAGCACACACTGTTGCTGAAGCGACAACAATCGTTCGTGGTAGCCCGATGTTAGGGAAATTGCAGATTTTCACCTAACAAAATTTCCCAGCGAGAGCGCGATTCAACTCGCGAAGCTGCGGAATCGCGTCCAATTACGAAAAGAACAATACTCATCTCGTACAGAGATGATGTTACTAACTGCAAAATGTTAATTAATTGTTTTGCAAAGAGTTTGATCACCTAATCCGCCCATTGAAAAGTTTCTCTCGTGAGAAACGTGAGGAGCGCTCGCTTCGGTCTGCCAACCTACGCGAAGCAGGTACATTCGGAAAAACGGATGTACACGTTCGAAAAGGACGTGAGCCCCGTTGAAATTCCAGATTATGCCTTGGATGCAACCGCACAGTTGGGGGAGCGCAACACGAAACTCTCTTCATCGACGTAACTCTCGCGTATCGAGTGACGTGACATTGTAGCTGAAAATGGGCCATATATAAAACATCATCACAGATGTGTCACCAGGCATGTGGCTTTCTCACTTTGTGGAACGTCGTCGTACACAGAGACGAAACGCGAAGTTTCCTCACGGTGCAAAGTTCTCCATCGGTTTTTAGGAGCTGATGCCGGTGGCCAACCCTGCGTCATACATGTGGGGAAGACATGCTCCGGTTGAGTGAGCATGACACACATTTCATCACAATAATCGACAGTTACCTACGTGCACGATAGTTTCCGGAACTTTTCCCAGTTGCTCTCGCACAGAATGCAATGGATCCGCTTTTTTTTCGAATCACGAATATTGGGAAGTTTTAGGTCCTTCCCCTGGCTGTCAGAAGTCGACTGTGAAAATTTCAAGTCATTCGGTTCAGTCGTTTTTGTGAAAAATGCGAAAAACTATCCACTGATTTCTCTGTCTGGGGATCGTAAGTCTTGGATGAAATAAAATTTCGAATTACAAATATGGGGGAGTGTTAGGTCCTTCCTCTGGCTGTCAGAAGTCGACTGAAAATTTCAAGTCATTCGGTTCAGCCATTTTTGCGAAAAATGCAAAAAAACTATCCACCCATTTCTAAGTCTGGGGATCGTATGCCTTGGATGAAATAAAATTTCGAATCACGAATATGGGGGAGTAGGTCCTTCCTCTGGCTGTCGGAAGTCGACTGAAGATTTGAAGTCCTCTGTCGGTGTTTAAGAGCTAATGCCTATCTGACAGCCCTGCGCGTATTCGTGCAGCAGACGTACTCCGGTTGAGTGAGGTCCTTCTTCTGGCTGTCAGAAGTTGACTGTGAAAATTTCAAGTCATTCGGTTCAGCCGTTTTTGCGAAAAATGCGAAAAACTATCCACCGATTTCTCTGTCTGGGGATCGTAAGCCTTGGATGAAATACAAATTCGAATCACGAATATTGGGGAGTCTTAGGTCCTTCCTCCGGCTGTCAGAATTCGACTGTGAAAATTTCAAGTCATTCCGTCCAGCCGTTTTTGCGAAAAATGCGAAAAACTGTTCACGGATGTTTTTATCAGCGTCGAATCGTGTCATTTTGGCTTCTTTTCTCAGACTGATGCCTCATTTTCCAGTCGAAATTTCTCGCTTCGCCAAAAGCACCCGAAGACTGAAAAAGACGTATGCCTTCAATGCCTTCAACGATCGGAGGATCCACGGTGATACTTTCGGTGCAGCTGGAATTAGCGCTCGCTTTTCGTGCATAGCGGAACGAAAGGAAAAAATTGTAAAGAAGCGAACAGGTGGAGGTAGAGCAGAGCGTGGAGGAAGGATCGAGTACGGGGTTCGAAACAGCAGCCGAAGCAGAGTCACAGTGGAGGACGAGGGACCCGGGTATTCAGACATTTCTATAAGCTCCGAGCATATCGCATAAATTCATGTGAGGCCGGGACAGAGAGATGGCTCCGAGAATCGGGAAAGCTAGCGGGATTATATCCTCAAGAGTTTGCCAGCTTTCAGCGCTCATTTAGGCAGAGAGCCATAAAGCGATGCCGTTAGGCGACTCTATACCACCGTACGGGGGTTTGCTCGCGCAAACCGTCGTTTGCCCTCTTCCGCGAGTAACCTCCCCCGCGCCGCCCCTGTCCAGCCCATCCTGATCCCCCTCGGAAAAGCTCCCTTGCAAAAAGATTAAATACACCCGGCCCGGAGACTCGACCCGAAAGAAATACAAAATATACGGATTTACTCGTGTGCAACCCTACCTATTTTCATTCGATGTATTCTTTTGAGATTGGCCGAGTTGCGGGGAAAAAAATATGTGCAGGCCCCTTCATCCGATAAAACGTATCGTGCAATATTTGGAGAGGAGTGCAAAATATTTCGAGGTTTTTGAATAGCTCGACCGTGGGAAGTTACACAGCACACTTGACAGATATAAATGAACGTACTGGACAGACATGTTGGATGGCGAAAATAACAAAAAATCGCTGCTAAGGAAAATATTCAGAACGTAAAGTTTTTATCATTTTTTTTACTAATGTTTAGGTCACTGTAGTAAGGCTCTGTTATATTAGTATTACACGACTGTACTATCGAGTGGTACGTACTGAAAGGTAGTTCTTTAAGGAGGTTGCTTAGCTATCGCGAGATAATAAGAATATGCTGAAAGGCCATAGCCGGGTAAGTGGGGAAAAATTGCCCCCGAATTTTTTCCAGCGAAATTTGGAGTATATTCTGAGGTATAAAAAAAAAAAAATTCTGAAAATGTCATGCCCTCTAACGCAATGGTTTTAGAAAAATGAATTTTTTTAAATATAAAAAAAAATCCGGAGACGGTACAGTGGATCGATTTGATTTTTTTTTGGTACTTGTTCCGATCAAACGTGTTACGAAATAAAATTATGGAACATCTTGCGAAAGATTAAGGTTTGAAAAAAAATAATAGTCCTTGTTTTATTATTTTTTACTATAATCCACTTGGGGTACAATAGCGAAAATGTATTCATATCATCTTTGGGCACCTTATTAGATTATATTATTTTTTCAAAATGATCGGTTTGGTACGCCACAGTGAAAAAAAAAGAAACAGACTTTATTGATATATTTTAGTTATATATCTATATAACTCAAATATATCAATATAGTGTGTTTCTTTTTTCACTGTGGCGTACCAAGCCGATCATTTAGTCACATATCAGACTTTATTGATATATTTTAGTTATATATCTATATAACTAAAATATATCAATATAGTGTGTTTCTTTTTTTTTCACTGTGGCGTACCAAACCGATCATTTTGAAAAAAATTATATAATCTAACAAGGTGCCCAAAGATTATATGAAAAAAATTTCGTTATTGCACCCCAAGTGGATTATAGTAAAAAAAAATAAATCAAGGAACATTATTTTTTTTAAACTTTATCTTTCGCAAGATGTTCTATAATTTTATTTCGTAACACGTTTGATCGTAACAAGTACCAAAAAAATCGAATCGATCCACGGAAGCGTTTCCGGAATTTTTATTTTTTTTTATTAAAAAAAAATTCACTTTTCCAAAATCATTGCGTTGACGGGGATAAAATTTTCAGAATTTTTTTTTTTATATCTCAGAATATACTCCTAATTTCGCTGGAGAAAATGCGGGGGCCCCTACTTACCCGGCTATGGCCTTTGTTGAGGATATTTGCGAACTGGTGTTGCGACTCCGTGTAAAATTTCAAGTACTTCGTCTGCGTGATTGTTGAGCAATTAATTATTGAAGTTAGGCTCTTATACACGGGCGACATAGCAAAAGCTTCATGAGAACTCTAATACGACTGTCGCATCATAATAAAAATAGTAAGGATTGAATGGAAATATGCGGAAATAATTCTCAAGATTTTTATGAATAATTTCAACGAAGAGGACAGTGGTTTGTCTGTCTCCTTATCGAGACATTCGTGAAATAAAACAGGAAATTTCAGCTGATTCGCGTAAAACGATAAAGCGCCCTACGGCACGTGGCAATGCTGCTGTCAAGTCGGCCATTTTGAATAGGCGCCAAAATTTGAAACGCACAAACTATTGCTTCCTTGCTATAAATTTCTTACCGCGGTTTCATAAAGAGTATTTAAATATTTTGAATCATTCTTTACAGAAGCTGCGGTGCATGTGTTTTGACATAACCTTCAAATCAATTGCGCGTCGTCCCTCGACTGCCCATTCTTTTTCCGGCTCAACTATTTTTTCCCGCCGCTTTCCCGGTTGTACTTGCTCCAACCGTCGATTGTACTGTTTTTCGGTTTGCATTTTTCCGTTCCATCTTTTTATTTTCGCCGAACAAAAAAACGGAATTCGCGAAGGATGTTTGACAGCTACGCGCTCACGATGTGACGTTCGTATCTGAGCTCAGTGATACCAGTTACTGAGAACTAAATTGCGAGTTTGCCACATTTCAAATTGGTTAATAACTTATTCGCGATGTAAATAAACAAAAAAGATTAATAACATTTCTAAACAGTCAGTTATATTCATTCTACATATTTATTAGCTGAAATTTATTTATTTTACGTAACCGAAAATTTGCTTATTCGAGGTTGGCAGACGTTACAGGCGCCCGAGTTTAACCCTTTGAAGCATACATTTTTCTTTACGTGCACGTTTTTTTTTGTAATTTCGTTATTGATGACACCCGCTATGTGAAAAATAAAAATTGAATGGGTATGTTTTAGTAGTTATTGAAGTCCTATGAACCTTGAAACTTATTTACAACCCCGATATTTAATTTAAAAAAACACTTTTGAATCGTCAAAATCTGAATTGAATTAGGTGTTACACCAGTATGAGACTATGCCGCAAAGGGTTAAGCATATGCGTTCTCCTCTTGCCACCTGTCGCGCAAAGACCCTGAGTAGCCTCCTTAAGGGGGCTGCTCAGAAATTGTCACACTATATCAGTGTGACAATTTAAAAAAATCGATTTTTTTGGTTGCCTTTTTTGACAGTTTATACTTTCAAGAATATCATTATCATTTATATCAATATCAATTTATCTTGCAATAATCGATAGTTAAATCTTTAAGGGGTTACCCCCACTTGCGATTTTGAAAAAATAGATTTTTTTTATTGCATTTTTTTGAAGTATAAGTATCTGAGAATATGTCCTGAAAATTTCAAGTCGATCCGAACAAAATTGACTGAGATATGAGCGTTGAAAGAGAAGAATCCGTTGTGTAAACGACCGGAAATTGAAACTTTAAACGCGTTTTTCTCAAAATGGCATTTTTGAAGTCGGTGACCAAGATTACTCGAACACTAATGAACCGATCTTCTTGAAATTTTGCAGGCTTATTTAATACATAAAAATGTAGTCTTTAATCGTTCGCTTTTTCTTTCGAAAAAAATGGCCATTTTATAACTAAAAAACGGCCGTTTTTTTCGTTAAAATCGAACCATTAACTTCAACTGTCCGCCATTTTGTGAAAAATGAATATTTTTTAAAATCCTTCGATTAAAGACTAGTTTATACTTATATTTGACTAAATCCATCCGCATTTTTTTTCTTCAGATGATCCACTTCGCCACAATGTTGGTCACCGCAAACCGTGTATATAAAAACATTATTTCATTGACGGCCATTCGCCACGAAACAATGTAATATTTTTCAATAAAAAAATTACCGAAAGTTCTTTAAGGTGTGTTCGTTAAGATGGTATATTGAACGATTAAAAAAGTTTTGTAGTTTTCTTTTAAAAAATTCATCAAAAGGCCTTTTTTTGCGCTAGAAGTGGGGGTAACGCCTTAAACGCGTTTTTCTCGAAATGCGATTTTTCAAATTTGCTGACATTGTAACTTAAAGAGCAATTATCCAATTGACTTGAAATTTGAACGGAGTATTCTTGAATATGATTACTCTACAACGACGTAGGATATTTTCGATTTGATGAAAATTGACGATATGGCATTAAAAAAAAACGACTATTTTATAGGCAAGAAAACAGACTTTTTTTTATTACTACGCCATTTTGTTAGATTTTGATATTTTTCGAAAATCCTACGTCATTGTACAGGAAATACCTTCCAGCTTAACGACATTTTTTTCTTTTTCGGTTTCAGCTACTCAATCGGCCGGAATCATGTCAGCAGTGGAGGAACTTTTGTTTTTGGCGCCTCCCAAGGCAGCGCATAAGTCGCTTGGATACAAATATTTTTCTATGAAAAAATTATGTAATGTAGGTCAAATATAGCCAAATATATTCTTAATGTTCGGAAACATTTAATTGCGTACTTTTCTTCCAAAAAATTCTTGAAAATCACCCAAATTTTCAGCGTTCACACTGGTATAGCCCCTTAATCCGAAGGATGGCATTTAACCACCGCAAGAACCGCGTTTTCGTTTGGTGTCGTGATACTTTTGGATCCCGCGCCTAATTCGTACCGGTAGGCTTGTCCTCAAAGTGGTCATCCTATGTGACAGGTACAAAAAATCGATTTTTTTCACACGATGATACATTTTTTTAAATTTCTACATATTCTCAAAGGGTCAATGAACGTGTGTAAAAAAATTCAGCAATAACCTTCAACAGTTTAACGGTAATTGCCATCCTAAAAATCACCTTCAAAACTATCGCTCACGACATCAATACTTCATCTTCTTTTTTCTTCCAATTGCAATCTATCATAAACCTGGTACGATCGAGGAGCGATCCTCCAAAATCTTTCGAATCGAAAAAGTGCATTCTCAAGTATCAACAATTCGCACATTCCGAGACCGTGCGTCACCCGAGATAAAAAACTCTCCAATAACTCCCCCCCCCCCCTTTTAAATTAAAATCTCGAGAATAAAGTGAAAAGTCCTCAGGCGTACGATTCGCGGCACACAGTCTCGAGCAACCGATTGAGATGTGCTCCCGTAGCTTCCACCGAGCAGTTCCTTTTTTCCTCTTGCTTCTCTTTTTGCCTCTTCCACCCAACTTTGTCCGTTTTATTTGAGAAAGTGGAGACAGCGGTAGGAGCGAGGGATAAAAAAAAAGTATATCGGCGAAAGCGCGAAACTCTAGGCGCCATTTACTTTGTTAGGAACATCTGTCGAGGTTCTCCTGGTGGTCCCGGGTGTCGTTCCGGCGGCCTCGCACCGGAAGTGGAACGCTTGTAGAGGTTCCAGTTTATAGTTTTATCGGGGGATTTTGAGGCCGCCCATGGGGGGTTGGGGAGAGTCGTCACGGACATCTCTTACGATGGATCGTCGTTGGTGATTCGCTTTCCGGATGTACAGGCGCATTGGAACAGCATCCCAAACCCTCCCGGTCCCGACCGATACTACTTTTCGGCAAGGCTTTTGCCCCGGGAGCACATTCGCGCCCTCATATAAATTCAGCAATCCGTACCAAGTGTGGAGACGATGCAACACGGGGGTGGCTATAGTGATATGACGACCCATAGCCCGCCGGCAAGCAAAGGCCATCCGGCATACAACTCGGCGAACACAGTTCTTGCATTAGCCGAAGAAAGATTTGAGGCGAGTGACTCGTGTCGCTCTTACACCGCCGCTACTTCTGCACCCCCCCGACTGCCCAGTCTCCTCCGCTCCCTCCCTGCCCTTATTCCATCCAGACCCTTTCTCCGATGCCCTTAGCCGTTCAGCCGCTAGGGTCACAGGTACCTCCGCTACTCCCCCGCAACGGGTTACGGACACCGGACCCACTTCAGCCCCAGGCTTTCTTTCGACTTTATTTTCCTTCGCACCACCCTCCCGAGACGCCCCCGAGCTCTTCGTACTACAAAAATAACACTGCAAGCCAATTTTGGCCGCGGGTGCAGAATCAAAATGATCGACGCGATTCGCCACCCTCGGATCAAAGGAACGACAGGACTTTGGACATGACTTTGTCACGAGGTTTTAGTGGTCCCGGATAGACACATGTAACTCATGTTGGCATCATATGTAGATCTCCCATGCGGCATAGAAAATCACGCAGCTATGTGTCCCTTATGAGTGCTCCCCTTCAAGTCATACAGTTGCATGCAAAAGTGTCCGGCCAAAGATAATTTTATGATTAAGGGAGACTTTGTCCTTTGTGCCCAGCGGGAGATGTTAGCGGCTCAACATGAGCAGCTGGAAGAAGAAGAGGGATGCCTCTATGGACCAGGCATTGCCGATTAGCGGTAATTATAAACACATTTGTGTAAACACATTACGAAACTTTAAACGCGTTTTGCTCGAAAACACGTTTTTAAAAATGGCTGACATTCTCCTGATCGCTGTAATGAACATATCGACCTGAAATGCGGGGAGCATACTCAGAAAATATGTCTTCACGGAATGACGGATCGTTTTTTCGATAGATACATTTTTGCATTTATTATTTATCTTTTTATGCGAAAAAAACGCGAAAATTCGATTTTTTTTATTAATTGCCGCCATTTTCCGAAATTTGTACTAAACGAAAAACCCATCCGACATTCCATGACCAAAGGGTCACAGATTGATAATATGCTTTGAATTTGTGTTTCAGATCAACAAAGACGGGGCAGTGATGTCAGCCGTTTACCTCCCGCGATTTGAGGACCTGTTTTCGCGGAACTGCAACAGCCGCCATTTTGGTTTAAAAAAAAATGTTTAACGTTCTGTATATCATGAATAAAAGCAAGAAAAAACCGCACACAAAAAGCTTTACTCGTTTCCTTTAAAAAAAATAAAATGTAAACACCTGAAATATGGCACCCCAAGGACAAAGTCTCCCTTAAGTAACGTTTAAAGGATGCAAAATGGAAACACCCATATATCATCGTAAAGTTCTTTTATTATGCAATCAAAATATGTAATTTAAAAAGTGTTCATAACGATTAACAATTATTTGTGAGAAAAATAACACGTTTTGCTGCTTCATACATGTCCGGCCAAATTCCAAGAAGATATAATTTGCTTCGCTTTGTTTACGTTGTCAGTCGCGAAATCATGTAAACATTGAGAGCTCTGTTCCTTCTGCATTGTACGATCAGTAACACTCTGTCAAGATGTCGAAACGCACGTGTTTAGATATACGTAAAGTGGTTATCAAGTTGCACATCGAAGGGAAAGTTTTACGTGAAATAGCTAAAATTTTGGCGATTGGAAAATCGACTGTTAACGATATAATAAATAAATTCAAGACTACAGGTACTCTAGAAGATAAATACTGTCCTGGGAGACCTAGGAAAACAACTAATCGTGTCGATAAAGTAATCAAAAGAAAGGCTGTCGCAGACGTAAAAAAGAAAGCTGCAATCATCGCACGTGAATTACGCGAAGAAAATTTGGCTGACATTAGCCAAAGTACTGTTTCACGTAGACTGACAGAGGTGGGACTTTTTTGACGTGTTGGAGTTAAAAAACCGCTAATCAGTAAAAAAAAATAAGAAGGGCAGATTAAAATTCGCGAAAAAATACCAGAGCTGGACTGTTGAAGATTGGAAAAAAGTGCTGTTCTCAGACGAAACTAAAATTAATTTGTTTGGAAATGATGGGAGAAGGTACGTTCGATGACCAAAAGGAACTAGAAATGATTCGCGATATCAAACACCAACTGTGAAACACGGTGAAGGTAGCATTATGCTATGGGGTGCATTTTCTTGGAAAGGCGTCGGTCCAATCTTTAAAATTGAAGGCACTATGAACTCTGCTATGTATAGAGATATTATATTAAAAGAAATGCTGCCTTATGCTCGTCAGAGTATGCCACGAGGATGGTTTTTTTAGCAAGATAATGATCCAAAACATCGATCACAGCTCCTTTAGCAGGTTTTTAGCAAGAAAAATATTCGAGTTTTAGAGTGGCCAAGTCAATCTCCGGACTTGAATCCCATAGAACATTTATGGCAAGAGTTAAAACTAAGAGTAGGAGCTGAAGATTGTGCCAATAAAGCTGCTTTGTGGGGAAAAGTTCAAGAAGTGTGGAAAAATATCTCTCAAGATAGAATCATCAAACTTATTGAATCGATGTCTCACCGATGTGCTGCCGTGATAGCTTCGAAGAGCATGGCTACCAAGTATTGATGAAAATCTTCCATTTATTACCGTTTAAATTTGTTTTCTTAAGTTACTATACTTTTTCTTTGTATATAGTGCGTAATTCGTACTTGGTCGGATAGTTATGAAAAAGCGAAAATCGTTATTTTGGTTATAAATAATTATGAATAGTTATAAATAACTTTTCAATAAGACGTTTCGATTGCATAATAAAAGAACTTTACGATAATATGTTTGTGTTTCCATTTGCAACTTTATTTGCATCCCATGATGATTCACAATAACAAATCCAAATGGAGCAATGTTGTTCTCACGCGAGTATGGATGCAGTGAATTCATCAGCAGTAGCAAAATCAGGTCACGAATATCCAACGAAAAGTGGATATGGAGCTCATATTGGCGGCATGCCGTGACGTAACTATGTTGTGCTCATGTGAAGCTCATATGGGTGTCACGGCGTGAACAATGAAAAAATCCAAAAATTTCGAATACAAAAAAATCTGGTAGTATTTTTGTTTCTTACCTATGCTTAATTTATGTTTCTGCCTATATGATAATTGGATTAAAACGTATCCTGCCTCGTTAAAGTTTTTACTTAACCTCGGGATCTGAACCTACGTCTTCTAATTCTAGAGCTGAGCGCGCCACCTACTTAGCCATTTTAACACTTGCGTAAACTTTCTTTGTTTCTTTGCCTATTTTTAAAATTCTTGATTCTTATCGATATGCATATCGTCGTCATATTGCGCTCATCGAAAGTATCACTTAGAAACATGCATGTAACCGTCATAGGATGTACCACTGAGAAACATGCATATCGCCGTCAAATTGCTTGGATTGCATGTCCACTACCAGTGCTAACCCAGTGAATTCACCAACAAAAGTCATTGTACGACTTCTGTATGACGTCCATCTGCAAATGTTCATTATAAAATTCAAATTTTCCGCCTTATGAGTTCATATTGTAGTCAACGGATGATGCATTTTGAAACGACAAATTTAAGTCACGATGTATCCCAAATTCATGATACTGAACGAGCTCATGTCTTCATCAACGTAAACGAAATTGCGTTCATGTTAACGGCGGGGTAAAGTTAATTCGGCGAAAAAAGGCATGTTTTTATTTTTTTTTTTGGCGTAACGAATAGTGTTCGTTTATTGAAAAATTGACATATAATAAAGTAACATTTGAACAACATTCTCCTACATTTGCATTGCAAAATATTCAAAATTGAGCGAGTGAAAATTAAACCCCGGAGGCGCTGCGAAAAAAAGTTGGTTTGCGGTGTGCACCATAACTCGCAACAGAATCATTTGAAACAAAAAAATCAAAATGCATTTGTTAAAGGAGATATTTCTCGAGGTAATGACGGGAGGATTTTTTTTTTTTCGATTTTTCGATTTTTCGTAGCACTTGGGAGCCAAAAACCCGATTTTCGCTAAAAAAATCGGCTAATTTGTTGTTGAAAAATTAGTAATTGTTTAAAAAAACAAAAAAGCTCTCGACAATACCTGGGGAATTATGTGAAGAAGTACTGTGCAAAATTTCAAAGCGATTGGTCCAGTAGATTTTGAGTTATCGTGCACACGGACTTCAAATATGACAAGTCTCAGAAAAACGGTTTGAAAAACGCAGAAGAAAAGAGAACGGCATGGAGCAATAGACGCTCAAATACTCATAACTTCGTCAATTTTACTCCGATCGACTTGAAATTTTAACACAATATTTTTGATATATTATGCATTCATTTAAAAAATGAAAAAAAATGAAAAAAAAATTTTTAATACTTTACCCCGCCCTTAAGTACAATTCATGAGAACAATTAATGCTACCATGGCGAATACACCCCGAAATGTCTACACATGATTTCAATATGACGTAAAATTTGCGAATATTAATAGCGGACACTTGAACACGGCGATATGAGTTCAACGTGCCCTGAATGTACGATGCATTTGTAAACGACATATTGAGATCGTAATGTTTCGTAAATCTATGATTCTAAGTTAGTTCATGGCTTTGCATCGCGACATGCAGTCAATATGCTGTAAAATTTGCTTCGTCGATTGTGTGCACAGCATGATAATCACGACCGTCTATCTGGGTTGATCTTAGCGATTTAATTTGGGATGATGTTACTCGTGTTAGGAAAACGTCGTGTGCGAACATTTGTTTGTTTGGGGCTGGAAAAATGACAGGGTTAGAATACGATGCTAAGATGATGTTCGTCAATTCTGATCATTTTGCCTGGCCGTTTGGTTGAAGTTGGCGGGGTCACTGCTAGGGATTTTTTTTCCGCAAATTTTCGTATGTTGGAATGAACGCTTGCAGAATTTTCCTGCACTTTTATCCGGATCTGTCAAGTGGAGGCCGAGATAAAGAGATTTTAAGTTTTGAAGGGGCGCGCGTTGAGCATTTAGGAGATTTTTAAGGGATGGCTATCTAGGTGGGTAAAAAGATTGCATTTCCCAAAATACTTTTATTTGATAGTATCACTTTTTAGCTATATTCACTGAAAATTTTATTGAAATAGTCCTAAAGTACCATACTTCAAACTTCAAACGCGTTTTTCTCGAAACACTGTTTTCAACGTCGGTGGACACGATATCTCGAGAACCACTGGATGGATTGTTTCCAAATTTACAGGAGATACGATGAGAAATGTTTAAAGGTCGTTGACGATCTCACTTTGTAAAAATCGATCTTTATTTCTTAATAGTTACGTAAAAATGACGACTTTTTTCATACATTTTGTATGCTCGAGTTTCAATGCGTCGCCACGTTGTTAAAAAAATTATTTTAAACATCGACGATCGTCAACGACTCGTATTTATTGTTAACTTGAATAACCCGTTTGGTTTTTAGATTTCAGATGGGCCGTTTAGGCTGGAGAGTGTCCACCGCCAAATGTCGCGAACAAAATGTCATCATCTGCCGGCGGCCATCTTTTCGTTGTTTTTCTGGTGATTGTTTATTTTTGACATATGTACCTTTTGTAGGCTTTTGACATATGTACCTTATGTAGGCTTTTGACATATGTACCTTTGTGTTTAAAAAAAGGGTTTTTTTCGCCAACAGTTTCGCAGAAAAAATCGAAATTATGCTATTTTTCGGGCCTCCACGTAGATGTAGCCCTATAAGCTTTATTTAAATTTATCGAGCTCTTCTGTAAATATTCAATAAAGATCAGTTTCGTTAAGTTCAATCACTACACAAGTCGGCAAAAATAAATCTTGGTGCTGGCAACTTTCGTAGGATGTTTTGTCAACCGTGGGTTTCGAATTAATTTCAATTTCATAGAAAGTGTCATTAGTAGGTCATTCAAGAGTTTCTGCTTTAAAAAAAAAATTATTCGCTATTATGAATTAATTCAGTGACATGTCGACGGTAGCAAAGCGAAGACGAACTAGTTCAAACTACCTTAATACATTTTATTATACATGTGGAAAGTATGCTATGCAAAAATTTAGAAGAACGATTACAGATTTCGTGAAAGGTGATTTTTTTTCTTCTCATTTTGGGATAGAAATAATAAGACATAAAAATAATGGAAGATTGGTATCAGGGAATATGGGATACACACACATGATGGCTGATTAAGTTTAGACTTTGATGCGTGACTGCCTCGACAAGTCTCACTCGAGAAAATCATGAAAAAAGCATAATTAATGTTTAAATATTTGATAAAACTTACATTTTCAATGAAATTGGATTTTATTTAAAAACCTGTATATTTCCCGGTTTTTACATAGAATATCAAGATTAAGTGTTAAAATAGGATCAGTATAGAGAAAAGATTTAGAAACAATGGACCGTTTTGCGGGACCAAATCGGCTATTGAGCTATGTTATTCAATTATTTATGGTTTTTTCCCTGGTAGTGTGATCATGAGTACACATACGTGAACATAAGTGAGTATATGATAACTATATATAGGACGTGTTTTTTTAATGAGAAAAACGTGTTTTCAATTAAATATACAAGAAAGTTGTTTTTAATAATAACCTTGGAATATAACCATCAATACGATATTGCCCGAATGCAGTCCATTCGCGACAGGCACATTAATTAAATTCGCAAGGTCCACCAGATTAAAGCTGCACGCAGAGGCTAGTTTAAATATTGAAATGGAACATAAGCGAAAGTGTACCGGGCAACACAAAGCCTGAGGTAAATTCGAACTAGCGAATATTGGTCCACTGTTGACTATAATCAATTATTAATGAACATAGTTTTTCGAGCGAAATCTATTCAATGAAAATTTAATATGGCCTACAGTTATTAAGAGTATAAAATGTTTATCCGTAAGAGAGGATGAAACTTTCATTGACGAGAACTATATACAAGGGTAGGCTGAAAAGTTCTCGGCCAAAGATACCGACGAGAACTTTTCTGTCGTGAAAAATCATGGAAGATAGGAATCAGTGAAGATGGGACACCCACACATGATGGCTGATTACGTTTGGAACTTGATGCGTGATTGCTTCGACAAATCTCACTCAATAAAATCACGAAAAAGAAGCTTACTCGAAGTAAAAAAATGATGAAACTTACATTTTTCGATAAAATTAATTTAATTAAAAAATTGTATATTTCTTAGATTTTACATAGAATATCAATATTAAGTGTTAAAATAAGATCAGTATGGAGATAAGATTTAGAAAAAGTATAGTTTTGCGTCATCAAATCGGCTGTTGAGCTGTGTTATTCAATGATTTATGGTTTTCCCCCCTGGCGGTGTGATCATGAGTACACATACGTGAACATAAATTAGTATGTGTTAACGATATAGAGGACGTGTTTTGTTAATTAGAAAAAAAACGTGTTTTTGATTAAGTATATAGGAAAATTGTTTTTAATAGTAACCTTGGAATATAACCCTCATTACGATATGGCCCTAATAAAGTCCATTCTCGACAGGCACATGAATTAAATTTGCAACATTCTGCACGCGAAGGCTAGTTTAAATATTAAAATTGAACCTGAGCCAAATTGTATCAGGTAAAATAAAGCCTAGGGTAAATTTGAACTAGCGAATTAAATTTGAAGCGGTCAACTGCTGAATATAATCAATTGTTAACGAAAATAGTTCGTTTGAGCAACATATTTTGAATGATGATCTAATATATCCTACAGTTATTAAGGGGTTACATGAGTTTTTAAATTCAAACCGTCTCAGGCAAGAAGATAAGAGCAAAAGTTTTATTCCTACTTAAAAATCTAATCCCTTTTTCTCAAAACTGTATTTTTGAGGACGCTGCACGCGATTTTTCAAAAACGAAGGTACCGATCTTGTTGAAATTTTGCACATTTCTTCTCGATAGTATTGGCTAGTGATTGAACGAAGAATTTTTAAAACTATCATGAGTTATCCTGACCACTTCGAAGATACTTTGTTCTTAGGGGTCTCCGAAAACCAGTTTTCAACGGCTGCATTTTTAAAATATTTGGATCAAATTTTTATAAAATATTGTTAAAATGCTGTACTTTTATATGCTTAACATTTGAATAAAATAGTTATTGTATTATATTTTTTTAAATGACAGAAAATATGTTATAAGTGTATCAAATATTTATTGGTAAGGGAGGATGAAACATTTATTGATGGGAATTCTACATACGAGGGTAGGCTGAAAAGTTCTCGGCCTGAAATACAAAACGAGCGAATAAAATAACCATCGGTACCACGCTCGAGAACTTTCAACCATGTCTTCCAAATGCTCACAATTCCGACCCATTGGATCAAAATGTTCAACGGACAAGTATATTGGGGATAAGAGGACGAAGGCTGAGAAATTACGGCGTCGAAATTCCGAGGTTTAAGGGAGACACCAGACTAGAATCAGGAAAGACGCGAATTTCTACAATTTTTTATGGATATCCAGTTGATAGAATAGAAATTTCGTTTAGTGGGGTTTATTCTACGTGACTTCGAGTGACTTTACACATTTTTTCACAAGATTTCGTAACAAAATGGCGACGCTGAAGTTAGATGAAGCAATTCACCTTTGTCCGAAAGTGTTCTTCACCGATTGACTTCAAATTTCCTTTAAAACCTCTGAACATTTTTCTTCGAAGCACCTAGGGCATTTTCGATGGGTTGAAAACTTTTTCGAAAAAAAATTACTTTCGGCGACGTTTTCTTTACCGAATTTTTTTATTTTCTTCAAATATGTACCATTTTAACGAAAATCTTTATTTTTCCATTCCTCTACGTTCTTCACAAATAAATCTTGTCAAGAACTCTATTTTTTTTGGATTTTCGTTCGCGGTGAAAAATTGGGGTTTCTTTTTTAACCGTAGCCCTTATTGGTCGCCAGTGACTTCAGAAAACTAGGGGCGATTGAATCTGCGCGAATTCTCGACTTACCCAATACTTGACTGAGAACAGTGCGTCCATCCTCGCCGAGGCAGGCGCTCCGGGCGTCGAATGGATTCGTGAATTGCACGAATGCGTAACCCTTGTGCATCGATATACCTGCAAACGTAATTTCTTCCCGGTTAGATGGCACGAATCGGATTTGCAACATCCACCAGAGCAAAGTCACAGGTGAAAGCCAGTTTAAATATGAAAATTGAACCTAAGCTAAAATGCACCAGGTAAAATTAAGCCTGAGGTAAATTCAAGCTAGCGAATATTGGTCCACTGTTGAATATAATCAATCGTTAACGAAAATAATTTTTTCGGGCAAAATGTATCCAATGATAATTTAATATGTCCTACAGTTATTAACAGTATTAAATATCTATTCGCAAAGGTGGATGACCCTTTTATTGATGCGAACTCTACATACGAGGGCGGGCTGAAAAGTCCTCGGCCTGAAGTACCAAACGAGGGAATAAAATCGGTACCACGGCCGAGAACTTTTCAGCCGTGTCTTCCAAATGTTCACAATCATACCATTGCTAGAAAATGTTAAAATTCCGAGGTTTAAGGGGGACCACCAGATTAGGGCCCGGAAAAAGGTGAATTTCGACAATTTATGGATACTCCGGTAGGTAGGTACTTTTTACGAATAGCCGGTTGGATGACACGTTTACGATGTGATATCAAAGGCTAACGTCCCGCAGTTTTACGAATTGCGGGAAAACGTAAACGGTATACAGGCGGTCTTATCGTTGTCAGAGGCCAGCGTTCCGCGCGTGTCGGCGATTCCTGTGACGTGGAAAAGCTGGTCTCTGTCAATCGGTGATAAACAGCTTACTTCCGATCTTTCTCAATGCCGTCTCGGCTGATTCGACGCTCGTGACAATACGTGCCGCGTGAACAAAGCTCGACTCTTTGCAGAGAATAAGCGCGTCACAATGACGGAATTAAGCCCAAAGCCCGAGGCTGACCTAGGGTGATTCGAAACTTCGGAATTAATTGCGTGTACCTTTTGCATCCTCGTTCATCGCCGCGGTGCTGATGGAGGAAGGGCCTAACGAATGGGAGAGGATAGAAGGCATAGAAAAAGGGTGGATCGGGCTTACCGGCGAGTCTTCCATAGCGCTGGAACATCCTCTCCACGTCGGTCTTGCTGCATTGAAAAGTGTTGAGGTTCCCGACGAAAACCCGCGAATTAACCGCCTGTGGGTCCTGCGAGTTCGTCTGGTTTCCCACCTTGCTTATCTTCATTTTCTGCAAGTGAAAAAACAATACCGATGTGAGGAATATTGGGTATAGATTGAACCAACATGGGTAGCAAGAATTGCGAATATTTTCTGCCCCTGCTGCGGTGAATATTCGGAAAATAAACTTGGTAGCATTTTTTTTTACTAATGTTCTAGTCGCGGCCTCTGCTATATTCCATATAACAAGCTGGTCACAGGGGGTCGCAATGACCCCAGCCATGTTTCAAACGACTGCCGCGGCGACCCTATCGTTCCGAATGACTTACAAAAATTCAGGATATTAGTTTGAACATTTTAGAATGTGGCATTCTCGGTATTATGTTTTTATGGATTTTTAAAATGGCGGAAAGAAATCAGCAAGGGGTCAATGCGTAAAAAAGCCTCGATTCGCTAAAAAAAATCATAACTATTGCAATCTTCAATTTTTATTCCTAAAACTTTAGGGTGGTACGCTTGGGATATGATAGTTTAAGGAAAAAATTGGTCTACGTCCGACTCTAGTTTGTACTTATAAATGGTACACCAGAGCACCGTTGGAAGGCAGGCCAGTCGCCCTGGCCGCCAACGCTTCGGAAAATGAGCTCCAAAAATAGAAAAAAATGTTTAACATTTCCCGTATAATTCCTTTTGAATATCTTTCTACTGATATTTATTCATTTTCCGAAGGGTTATAAAAAAACCACGTTTTTATATGGTTTTTTGTAACGCTTCAAAAATGAGCTCGAAAAATGAAGAAAAATATTTAAAAAATCCTCATACCACGTGAAAACGTGTTTTTTTTTATAACGCTTCGAAAAATGATCTCCACAAATAGAAAAAATTTAAGTATTAAAAATTATGAATAAAAAAAATTATGAATAAAAAAGATATTTATTCATAATCTAAGCCAATGAAAAAATCAGTCTAAACATTTTTTCCATTCAAATGCAATGCCTTAAAGGCACACACCACTGTAAACGTCTAAAATTAAGCGATATTTCGCGATTTTTTTTTTTGGGTGGAAGGACAAGATAATTATAATATTCAAGGATATTAGTGTTATAAACATGTTGTTCATATACTCACATAAACGTAATTGGACAATTCATATAAAAATTGCGCACTCGAAACTTTAAACGCGTTTTTCTCGAAATATCGTTTTTCAAAACGGTGTACACTCTCAAAGGAAGAGTTTTCAAGCTATCCGTCTTAAATGTTGACACAACTTTCGTCACGCCATTTTTTATCTTGCTATGGAAGATTTTTTTATCTTCATATTTTTTTTACGAAAAATTGTTTAAAAAATAGGCTCAATTCAATACATTTTTTTCAAACCTCAACCATTTTGTTAATTTTTTATTAAAAAAAAACCTCCATAGCAAGATAGCGGTTTTGTCATACTGATTAATAATCTTTTTACAAATTTCGTTTCAGTTAATATTTACGGCCACAACCGTGTACACCGTGAGGACTTCTTTTTTTCGAAGGCATTTTCAACCGTTAAGGGGTTTTCTCACTTGATACGCTAAAAAAGGCTATTTTCATGAATTTTTTGATAGGTTTATATTATAGATATTGATATAAAAGTTGTTACACTTAAAAAATACACATTCGAAATAAATTTTTTTTAAATTGTTATTTATTTAAGGCATTAGGCCACTCTAGAGGCCGAAAAAATAGGCTTTTTGCGGATTTTTTTGTAGTTTTGCTGAAAAAAAATCCCCAAAAAGCCTATTTTTCGGCCTCCAGAGTGGCCTAACCCCTTAAGTCACTATTTATAGACGAAAATGGTAGTTAAAAAAATGTCCTAAAAAAATTGTAGGTCCGCGCTGTTGATGAAATCTCGGAGATGGACCATCCGAAACAAAAAAATCAAACGGTTTTAGATTCAGTATGTTAATGGCTATAGCGCATATCATACAATTTTTTATATATGCAATAATAACAAAATGGCCAAAATTTTTCAAAAAAACAAAAAAACGTGCTTTTTCACCGTTTTTGGCAAAAAAATAGTAAATATCAAAATTTAAAAAATCCTTGATATGCGCTATAGCTACAATTGTAAAGAATATGTGGTTAAAATTCCATAACGATCGGTTCAGTAGTTACGAAGATTTTATCAACAAGCCGTCGAAAAACGTTGTTTCGCGAAAAACGCGTTTAAAGTTTGTTTGGGTTTCATAAATACACAAAAAAAATGTTTAATGTATTTCGAAAGTGTATTTATTAAGTGTAACAGCTTTTATATTAATATCCATAATATAAACCTATTAAAAAAAATCATGAAAATAGCCTTTTTGTTAGCGTCTAAAGGGAGAAGACTCCTTAAAAAAGTGTGAAGAAAATCAACGTTTAAAAATGTATTGCTCGTTCTTCACGAGTGCTTTGATTGGACATAAAAAAATCAGACAGACGAGCGTGTTTTGACCGTTGGAAAAAAAATCGCGAACTTAAGCTGTTTTTCGATCCGTTACACTGTGATGATCCCGCAACGCTTTGCCAAGGGCATCCGCTGCTCTCGCATAGAGGCCTCAAGCGAAAGCTAAGGAAAACACGAGCGCGAGCGCGTGATATTTACGTTTCTTGAAATTCACTCGACCAGACGTGGAATTTTCTATTTGCCAAGCCCTGAATTTGTGATCCCTGAAAGTTTGATGGATTTTCGGGCTCCGCTTTGCGGTCTCGAAGCTTTTGCGGAACCTGGCCAGACGGATCTTTGTACAAGCGATCCGCGGGCTGCAAGGCCAGCAGCCTTCCGCGCGCGCCTTCGCTATCCAGGTGGTTTTTTTATTCGGATGGGAAAAGTATAAAGGATGGCGGGAGAAAAGGGAAAAAGATGGTTGAAGGGAGCCTAAAAACCACTGTAGTCAAGTAGGTACACTGCAGTCTTTAATGGATTAACCGAAGCGGAGAGGGTTAGTCGGCCTTAAAGCCTCGCTTTTCCCTTCGATTCCCTGCATCTGTCCACGGGGAAATGGATGAATTACCTACTCTCGTGCTGTGCCGGCCGAGCAAGCTCTCAAAGACCGGGCGACTGCCGTAGTCGTCGAAATGTTAAATACACCAAAGGGCACCTTCGAATACCGAGACATTTCGAGCCTACCTTACTTCACATACACAGCCCTATCGCCGGCGATCCTTTCAGACTCTCGCCTGCACCCAAAGCACTTCCGGCTAACTCGTCGAAGACTCCTGGGCTAATTAGCTAGCGACAAATTGGCAAGAACGTCGTATTGAAAAAAATATTCATTTCGCTAAGTCCTCGCTAAAGTATCCGATTCAATTAATTCTAGCGTGTACTCGAACGAGAAACGTAGATTCCCTCTCGAAATGATTAATTGTGCAATTCATCGTCCGCGTCTGTTCCTTCGGTCCACCTTATTTCGCCACACTCACTTCGCCTATCGGGAAATATGACCTCGTTGATGGCCAATTCGAGAAACGTGTCGGAGCGCCATAATTGGACGTGAAAGTGAGTTTATTCAACGGTGTTCAAGGGGTTAGGCCACTCTAGAGGCCGAAAAAATAGGCTTTTTGGGGACTTTTTTTTTCGGAAAAACTTAAAAATAAATCGCGATTACAAAAAAGGGTGTTTATCATACATATCAGTGACTGTATGCAACAATTTTTTTGAAGCGATTAATTTCAAAATGGTGGCCGTGCAGCGTTTATCTCAAAACTGCATTTTTTAAGTTGGCCGGAAACTTAAACTCTGACAATTTTCCACCGATTCACTTGAAATGTTGAATATATATTGAAAAATACATTGTCTATGGAAGTACGTAGGATATTTTTTTTTATGTTGTTTAGTTCATTTGTTATTAACAATTTTCTGACGTTGTTTTTAGGCAAATTTTTCACTTTGCAAAAATGTACCTAAAAATCGACAGATAATTGTTAATACAAATTTGTTAATTGTTGTTGTTCAAACAAGTGTCAATACAATTTTCTGACGATTTTTTAGGCAAATTTTTCACTTTCCAAAAATTTGCCTTAGAAATCGTCAGGTAATTTTTAATAACAAATGCACTATGCAATATAAAAAAAATCCTACTTACTTCCATAGACAATGTATTTTTCAAGATATATTCACAATTTCAAGTGAATCGATTGAAAATTGTCTGAGTTATGTTTCCGGCCAACTTAAAAAATGCAGTTTCAAGGTAAACGCTGCACAGCCGGCATTTTTAAATTAATCGCTACAAAAAAATTATTGTATACAGTCACTGATATGTATGATAAACACCCTTTTTTGTAATCTCGATTTATTTTATAGTTTTTCTGAGAAAAAAATCCCCAAAAACCTATTTTTGGGCCTCTAGAGTGGACTGAGGCCTTAATTCTGTTTCGATTTTACACTGGTAGAAAAATTATATTGATATTAAGGAATCATAAAAGTGTAAAATTTTGAAAAAATCAATTTTATTTTGCTTCATCCGATAGTATAGACCAGCGATTCTCGAACTTTTTTGGCGACGGAACCCTTTTGACACACTAAATATTTCACGGAGCCCTAAAATAAGCAAAACCTGGTTTTATATTTATTTGTTAAGGGGGGGGTAGGGGTTTGCACTTTTGAAAAATCGATTTTTTTGTCTTTTCTTATAGTTAAACATTTCAAGAATATAATTCCAAAATTTCAAGTCAATCAAAGCAGAACTCTCGAAGTTATTGACTATTTAGTCCCGCTCCTCGAACACTGTAGCTCCGACTTCTCTAAACTTCAAATGCTTTTTTCTCGAAACCACTTTTTCAAAGTCCGTGTTCACTGCCATTTGAAAACTACATGACCGATTTATTTAAAACTTGGTACAAACTTTCTACATATAAAATACCTCCTCCCAACGGTTAGTTTGAGATTTTTTTTACATTGAGGGAGTTTTCCACCCCCAACATGCCGGAATTTTTCGTGAAAAATAGCACTTTTCACTTTACATGACCACCAAAAATTTAGAAATGAAAAAAAAAAATTATTAAAGACCGTTGGGGGGAGGATTTGATGATACTTTGACTAAATTTTAATGGTACTTGATTTCAGATAATTTTGTAGCTGAGATACAGGGAACACCGCAAATCGTGTTTTTCCAAAGGCGTTCTTGGAA
The DNA here is from genome assembly GCA_964007375.1 of Ophion obscuratus. Classification (NCBI taxonomy): domain Eukaryota; kingdom Metazoa; phylum Arthropoda; class Insecta; order Hymenoptera; family Ichneumonidae; genus Ophion; species Ophion obscuratus. The sequence continues at coordinate 22,217,787 of OZ023323.1, forward strand.
AAGCTTTGTCACCGGCTTGTTTGTGGATATTGTTGCGTACAAATTTCACGGAATCTTCTTAAAATGACACTTAACAATGTACAAAAGGTTTTAATAAATTTACTCTATCCCTATAGATGAAAAAAATTCGCAAAAAAGTTTTTTTTTCACGCTGAAACCCCTACCCTCCCCTTAATGAAACTCGGGGGGATTCTTGACATTTTAACCAAAATAATGAGAATTTCAAGAATAAAATAATTCCCGTTTTGGCTTCCTTAAGGGGTTATATATAGTTAAAATTTTCGAGAAATCGATTACAAAAAAAAATCGCATCGTACATATATTTAAGTACGCACACGGAAAATTTATTGTCAATCCGGCGAATATTCTCGAAGTTACACGCACATTTGTAATGACGTGTCGGAGCTCTCGAAAGTGCTTTTGAAACTTTAAACGCGTCTTTTTTCAAAACTGCGTTTTGAAAGTCTTCATGTAGAAAGGAATTATATATATATTTATTTATATATAGGTTATGTTTGATAAATCTATAGCATCATATTCGATAAAACTCTCTAATTATCACAATGATATCAACTAATTGATATAATTCATGTGATAAGACAAATAATTATAGAAATTAATTTGGTCTCTTATGCCATATCTGCAGCTAAGATGTTACAAGCACTAGGTAGCGTAGGGGTAGCGTGCTTAGCTATTGGTAGGTAGTGTAGGTTTGATTCCATGTGTAGGCGAATTATTTTATTCGAGAAAAATTATTTCAGAAGGTCAGGGAATGACGAATTACGATAGAAAGTAATTTCAGGAGAACTCGAAATTAAGTGTTTATTTTAATTTTGGATTTTTGAAATATTCGCTGCACATACTACACTTGGATTTGCAGTGTATATTGTAAGCAAATAAAGATTTATTCAAGTCAAATTTTTATTTATTTAATTTGAATATATTTAATATTTAAAAAGAATGGCTGAAACAAATAAAAAAAATATTTGAAATATTTGATTTACTATAAATATATTCTATTTAAATTAAATATATTTTTTGGCAGTGTACGGCGACGTGCAAAGTGTTATTTTAGAAGTTCGCCAATGGAGACTTGATGGGATGAATAATTTCCCGGGCAAGAGACGATGGGACTCCGATTGACATTTCCGCGGAAAATCGATTCGTCGATGGGGCAAACAACTTTTTCGTGAAGTGCTCTCGTTAACTTCGCGCTGGAGACGAGACGTCTGCGGAAGTTTGTATCCAAAGGAGGAACGTTTTCGTCCGAAGGTTGCACAGGCAATCGGTGAATTGAAAACACAAAGATCGATGAGTGTCGATGGGTTTTTTCTTTACGAAAACTATCGATCGGTATCGGGGTCGCTAATTTTTATCGTAAATAAAATCGTATAAAAAAACGAAAGGATTTCATGATTTGCGGAATGGCAGGAAGAAATACGTTTGGGATTTTTGAGATACTGTTTTTTAGATCAATTTTCATCATTTGGGGAAAAAGGTTTAACGTTGGACTAAAATGTAGAAGATTGTTTGACAGGACGGATTTTCGGGAAAATGAGGAGAATTTTCCGTCACATTATTTCGTATTTGATAGTGAAAATTTTCAATTTATAACGAAAAAAACGTAAATTTTTTGGTCATTTGTTTAAAGTAAAAACAAAAAAAAATCCGAACCTTTCGAGTACATTTCCCGTACATTTTTAATCTTTACATTTCTTTAAATACCCCAAATTTTGATCGTGAATGAAAAACGAAAGGATTTTACGATCTACTTGATGGCAGGAAGGAAAAAGTTTGGGCTTTTTGAGATACTTTTTTTAGAACAATTTCGAACATTTAGGGAAAAGGTTTGTCGTTGGAAAAAAATGTAAAAGATTGTTTGACGGAAGGAATTTCCGAGAAAAACAGAAGAATTTGCCGTCACGATATTTGGAATTTAATAGTCGAAATTTACTGCTACCCGTGCAGAAATTTTGACCGGGATACCCTATGTCCGATCAAATCCCGATCAGGATTTGTCATGGATTCCCCAAAACCGGTATCCCGGTTAGAATCCAACCTGCATCAGTATCGGCATGTGTACGACGACGATGGCATCATTTTGAAAATTTTGGCGTCACGTGTATTTTCTGTATTACTATGGAATTCCTATCTATAAATAGGAATTTCTGTCTATAGATTCCTATCTATAAAATTCCTATCTATAGATAGAAATTACATAGTAATACCGAAAATACACGTGATGCCAAAATTTTCAAAATTATGCCATCGTCGTCGTACATATTCCGATACTGATGCAAGTTGGATTCTAACCGGGATACCGGTTTTGGGGAATAAGTCTCTGTTTATACCCACCGACATGTCGGTGGGTATAAACATGTATTTAAGACAAATTGAAATCAAATTCACAATGATTAGATTAAAATTTACACCAACCGTGAGTTCTTACGTATTTCGAGAGAAAACATTTCGTCGAGGCAAAGAAATTTTTGCAAAAAAAGTTGTGAGTTTCAAATTTTACATTATAAATATGAAAAAAATCACAAAATGAGTTGTGAATTTCCTCAAGTTGAAGAAAATAAAAATCGAATTCACGACAGTTATATTAAAATTTACACCACAAGTGTAAACGTATTTTGAGAGAAAACATTGTGATGAGGCAAAGAAATGTTCGCACAAAAAGTTATGTGCAAAAATGTCTTTGCCTCGAGGCAATGCTTTCTCTCAATATACGTACGAACTCACTTTTGGCGCAAATTTTAATCTAATCATTTTGAATTTGATTTTGATTTGTCTTAAATACGAAAAAATTCACAACTAATTTTGTGAATTTTTTTGTATTTATAATTTCTTGTCAATACATTTGCATTCGCAGATTTTGATGTTAGAGAATTGTTTTTAATTCACATCAAAATATCGCGATGAGCGCGATCTGCCATTTGAATCTTTGGACAAATTTTTTTTATTGATAGTTTAATGCACCAAAACTTTATAAATGTTATTTATTTTTATAATAAATTTAACATGTCATAATTCCATTTGTGACATTTTATTTCAGCCTGTATTCATCCGTGATCCTTCCCAGATTCCTCAATGATTCCATGGGGAATCTATTTAGAGTCATTAAAGGATCCGGTTCTGGATCCCTAATGGAATCCAGTTTACGGATCTTACATTTAGTCTTCGAATCTGATCCGATATCGGAATAGAGCCCGACTGAGAGCCCGGGATACAAGTCAGAATCCAGCTGTATCCCTGCCAAAATTTCTGCATGGGTAAGGGCGCAATTTTTTCGTATTTATTCAAAGTGAAACAAAAAAAATCAATTCCAGCATTTAGAGTACATTTTTAATGTTAACATTTCTTCACATACCTCACATTTTGATCGCGAATAAAAAACGTAAGGATTTTACGATCTGCGTGATGACAGGGAGAGAAATCTGCTGGCGATTGTTGGAGATACCGTTGTTAGATTCCGAGCATTTGGGAAAAAACAATTTATCGTTGAAGAACATGTAAAAGATCGTTTGATAGGCGGAATTTCCGAGAAAATCGGAAAAAAAATTCCGTCACGTTATTTCGAGTTTGATAGTAGACATTTACTCCTAAAATGCCCCTGTTTTTGGTAACTATTTAAAGTGAAAAAAATTCCGAGCCTTTCGAGTACATTTCCCTTACATTTTAAATGTTTACATTTCTTTACACACCCCAAATTTCGATCGTGAATGATAAACGAATTGATTTTACGATCTGCGTGATGGCAGGAAGACAAATACGTTCGCAATTTTTTAGGTGCTGTTTTTTAAATCAATTTCCATAATTCGGAGAAAAAGGTTTATCGTAGGAAAAAATTGTTTAACAGAACGGATTTTCGAAAAGATCAGAAGAACTTTCCGTCACATTATTTCGAGCTTGCTAGTGAAAACTTCTTGCTGAAAAGGGCAATTTTTTGGTTCTTATTTGAAGTTAAAAAAAATCCGAGCCTATCTCGTAAATTTTTCGTACATTTAAAATCTTTATATTTCTGTACATACCGGGATACTTTTTTTATACCTACTTCAAGCATTTTGGAAAAAAGGTTTATCGTTGGAAAAAATATATATATAAAAGATGGTTTGACAGGACGGATTTTCGAGAAAATCAGCGGAATCTTCTGTTACGTTATTCCGAGTTTTCTGGTATTTATTTAAATGTAAAAAGAAATCCGAGCCTTTCGAGAACATTTCCCATACACGTTGAATCTTTAAACGAGTGTCATCGCTGCCCCTGTCATCAGCGCGGATCCCCATGGACGAGCAGATCAGATAGTATTGGTAGGCGGATGAAGTATCGATCCGGAAATGACTCGGTTTAGCACCGAGATGAATTATAGCGCTGACGGTTGAGTATAATTATCCGCGAGAAGAGGATGACAAATTTTGTTCCGCAAAGCCCGGTTGCGTACAGGTGAATACTCAAATTCTGTGTCAGCAATGACCGTTGCGCATAAATTTTCGTACAGCTGGATCATAAATGCGGGAGGCAGACGTGTGGCGTCTCTCGGCCTATAAAGCGAGCATTGCAACGTACAATTCTCTAATTAAAATCCGTGACACGACGAATTATTGTCTGTCGAATGGCAAAAACCGGCTGACGGTTATGCCCCGAAATTATTCGAATTCAATTAATTGACGCTGTATCGGATGTCGAAGCAGCCGAAGCCTTTATTATTCATCAATTTATTGAAAATTGCGTTACCATTGATCTTTGGACTAATTATCGGCACTCGCTGTCCACCAAATGGCCAATACATTATTCATTGTTTTTTTTCTTCCACGCGACAGGCCAATCTCGGCGTTTTTCACGCGTACCGTAAAACGGGGTTAAATTGACATTAACGCCGGAGGCTGAATTGGAAGGTCCGAAAAATCTTTTTTGTTTATTGCTTAAATCGATAGATAGACTATCTAAAAATATTTACAAAGTTACAGACGCCAATTATAAATATTTTCGAAGATACAAGGCCAAAAGCAGAGAAGCAATTGATATTTGATATTGATGGTTCCTCCTATTGAAAACTTTGAAGCGCGTTTTCTCCAGTTTTCATTTTCACGATTTTTTCAAACTAGCGGGCGTGATAGCAAAAAAACTAAACGACCTATTGAATAAAACCAAAGTTTCCTTTCTTCAGTATGAAAAGCTCTTTTAAGTGAATTAAAAAAGTCGTTGAAAAGTAATTTTAAACAATTTTTATAGCACTTTCAAGTTTTTTTTTAACATATTTTTTTTTAACCTGAGAAATATTATAATTTCACGTTTTTTTCAGCGTTTCCTTAATTCACCCAGAAGAAAAATATATGACAATTGAAAAAGTTTGTGGTTTTTTGGTTTCAGTCAAGAATTACGAGCTGCATCTTTCCCGCCGATTGGGGACTGCAGTGGTAAGACGCACACGGAATAGGCTGATAAATCTGCAGTTATTTATTGTTTCATATTAAAACACTTTTTTATACATTTCAAATATACATGAAAAGATAGCTCAATGTTTACAGGGCTCACTTATTCTTTTCCCCTCTAAAAAAAATCCGGAAAAAACGCTTTTTCGGACCTTCTAATTTAGGCTCCCTTAAGGGTAACTGACAGTTTTTGGGCCTACTTCAACGAAGCGCAAAAATACCGTTTAAATGTGTGCGCATTTTAATGTGCTAAAATTTGTTGTTCAAGTTTATTACAATGTTTATAAAGTTGATTGTAATGTTGCTCAAGTTGATTTCGATCTCAATGATAATTATACGACTGATTAAGTGCCCATAGCAGTGGGAAAAATATCAAGTACCTAGGTATTTGATATTTTTGTGTAAAATCTTACCTTAACCCTTCGTGGTCACTGTAGGTAAAATCGACTCGTCGATCAACTTTGGGCTCAAATACAAAATAGTTCCCGGCTTTCAATGGGACTTGTGTCGCCATCTGTCTGAAGATTGGAGTATCCTCTATACGTAGGGACCGTAGAACTTTCAATAAAGCGTTAGTACCTTTTTTAGAACGCGTATTAGGCTGCTATTTTTTTCCCAAAAGGACTATATCTAAGGAGTTTCAGATTCAAATTTTAGGTTATACTCGTAATATTGAAAATCCGCGGAGTTATGATTTTTAGCGATGATGCAGCGATTATGCAATGAAAACGTGAATTTTTTTCGTTTTCATCTCGTTATGAATAAAAAAAAATATTTTGCCATTTCATTTATTATAAATAAATATTTCGTACGTCATCTATAATGTTCAAAGCATGTTCACTATTTTTTTGAACCTTTTTGGATAGATACCTTGGTCACGACACTGGTTTGAAAATTGACCGAGTAGAATCAACCCAGTCCCGAGTAGAAATTGTTTTAGCCTGTCTGAGTTACGACCTAGTAACTGGCTCGCCCAATTGAGCTCATACAAACTGACCGATCGTTGGCTCGCTATGAGCTGGTAATATTGTAAATGTTTTGTTATCCAGCCCTTGTCTAGCCACTGCCCAGCTGATCTTGGTCACAAATGACAAAGTGAGGTTATGTGACTACGTGTAGTTCTATCGAGCGATTGGCTCATGGCTGGCTAAGCAACTTGAGTTACAGATGGCGTTGCGAATGGAAAAATTCTTAAGTAGGTATCTCGCCATGACCTAGTCAGCTAACTGCGGCTGTGCACCCCTTGGCTAGTCACTGCCCTGCCTATCTTGGTCACAAATGACAATGTGTGATTATGTAAATACGTGTAGTTCCATCGAGCGACTGGCTCATGGCTGGCTAAGCAACTTGAGTTACAGATGGCGTTGCGAATGAATAAAATCCTCACGTCTGTATCTCGTGATGACCTAGTTGGGATGACCAACACTTCCCAACTGCGGCCGCACTAGCCGGAATAAATGATCGGACAAATACAATTTAAGGTTATGTAATTCTATGCGATTATCGCTCTCAATGCGAACGCAATTGAGTCATTGATCCGATAATGTTAATTACATTTGTTAATCCACCCATTTTTCAATACTCTGACATTGTGTAGTGTAACATATATAGACGCTATGAAAATTCAAAAATTAAATAAGTAGAACTGGCTCAGTGGACAACGTCACAACTCATCACCCAGAGGTCCCGTCATCGAAACCACGTTACGGCGTAAGCGTTTGTCTGAGATAATTTAAAATTTAACCATTAATATATTTACAGCGCAAATATCATAACCCTAATTAATGAACAACGAAGAATATCGTAAAAGGGTCCAGTGATGTAAACAATGATACAAAAAAATCACGAAAATATAAATATATAGCCGCAATTTTTTTAAATCTAATCGCCACCTAATTTTTTGTTCCCAGTCGCTAGCTCAAAAAACGAGGGCATGACTAGGTCAGAAATATAATACAGCCGTGGGATATTTCTTTCTATCTAGTCACCATCTAATTTTTTGTATTCAGTCACTAGAGGACCAAAGCGTTACAAGGCTGGGTAGTCAATCGCTAAAACGACTAGCTAATGGTGATTCGAAACATCACTTTACTAGCTGGTGGCTAGGCGGTGATGAGTTACGTTTTCTACCTGGGGTGTGACCACCGTGATCGAAATGGAAGTGTGACCACGAAGGGTTAATGGAGGTGACAATTGATTGTAAAAAATCGTGGTTTTTTCATTTAATTCCATGTATAATGCATAAAATATTAGTTTTTTTTAAGGGCGGGGTAAAGTATTTAATTTTTTTTTTCATTTTTGTTTAATTTTTTAAATGAATGCATAATATATCAAGAATATTGTGTTAAAATTTCAAGTCGATCGGAGTAAAATTGATGAAGTTATGAGTATTTGAGCGTCTATTGCTCCATGCCGTTCTCTTCTCTTCTGCGTTTTTCAAACCGTTTTTCTGAGACTTGTCATATTTGAAGTCCGTGTGCACGATAACTCAAAATCTACTGGACCAATCGCTTTGAAATTTTGCACAGTACTTCTTCACATAATTCACCAGGTATTGTCGAGAGCTTTTTTGTTTTTTTTAATAATTACTAATTTTTCAACAACAAATTAGCCGATTTTTTTAGCGAAAATCGGGTTTTTGGCTCCCAAGTGCTACGAAAAATCGAAAAAAAACTCCTCCCTTCATTACCTCGAGAAACATCTCCTTTAACAAATGCATTTTGATTTTTTTCTTTCAAATGATTCTGTTGCGAGTTATGGTGCACACCGCAAATCAACTTTTTTTCGAGGCGCCTCCGGGGTTTAATTTTCACTCGCTCAATTTTGAATATTTTGCAATGCAAATTTAGGAGAATGTTGTTCAAATGTTACTTTATTATATGTAAATTTTTCAATAAACGAACACTTCGTTACGCCAAAAAAAATCTTAAAATCATGCCTTTTTTCGCCGAATTAACTTTACCCCGCCGTTAATCAAAATGATGTCAATGTTACCCTTAATCTTTGACATAAGTTTTATTTCAATGCCTTCCGAAGAATTCATTAATCATCTGTAACGGAATGGCAACAGTGTAAAATGGAATTCAATCCCATTCGTCCCTTACCAGACGTCATTCGACAGCGATTTTTTGTTGCTGATCGTTGAGGTTATGGTTATTCTCATCGCGTTTGGCCGCATTGTCTTGACACACGGTTGCCACAGCTTTCAGTCTTTTAGCAAGCGTCTTTTTTCTTGTAAACTTTCCTTTGCATCGCATTTGGGTTGACATAGGAAGTCCTGCAGTCAACGCTATGACTGCAGGAAAATCGCGCTATTGCCAGGATTACAGCGCCGCTCTCTATACGAGTACGAGACCTATCTATGCATGAGGTGCCAATGTGTGGGACATATAGAGGGTACAAGCTCTGTCAAAAAATCTACAACCAATAGCATCGTATAGGCATTGGCTGTTACTATCTTCGACCGAAACTTTTGACACGTGTACCTACAGAACTGCCTAAAAAACAGTTACCTAAAAAAACTTCCAAAACCTGTTCAAAGTAGTCCCATTTGACGGTAGTTGGGAGCGCGTGTCGGAGACAACGATGGATTTTCAGCTCGTAAGAGAAACGGATACGTTCGTGAGGGCGGAAATGAGAGAGGCGGATCAACGATCGCGAATCGAATTATTACATCCAGCCTCGATTGTTTAACAGTAGCGTCACAAGAACCATGAATATTTTAACGAATGAGACAGGATGTATCGTCTCGCGGATACTTAATATGCAAAGCGTGCCCGCGCTAATATATCCCTCCGAACGTATCACCCCTGTCCTCTCGCCGGATGCACCATAATTCATTGCATAAACAAATTAGGGAATGGACACGGACTTGCAGCGAACGAGGGGACTACCTTCCGATCCCGTTCGATTTTACGCTCCATATCATTTCGCGTCTCCGTGAATTTCATAATTAGAAATTAATCAAATTACGGGGCAGCCGACGAAAATCCAACGGGGAAAGAATGGAAGCGGGAACGCTTGAAATCGGGTACACTTGCCTGAATAGACACAACTGTGATCGATGTAAATGAAAGCATGATGATCGTGAGGATTAGTAAACATTGTCACTGTTTTCAAAAATATATAGAAATTTGGTATTTTTAACGATAATTGTAGGGAGTGGGGAAATTTGCTCGTTTCGAGTCCGCGTGAGGCAAGGAAAATTGACGCATTGAGGAAGACTAGTCCAGTTCAGAGTACGGAAGGAAAGTGAATTTTGGAAATTTTTTAATGGCTATCCAGTGGACAGAATGAAAATTCTGCTTGGTGGCATTTACTGTACATACGAGGGTGGGGTGAAAAGTTTCCGGCCTGACCAAGAGATGGTGCCACTAGGTCTAGTTTTGGAGCGGCGTCCTAGAGTACCATTCCTACCGAGCTTGTATGTACAGTTTCAGCCCAATCGCTACGTTAGTTTGCGTTTGAGAGCACATTGCGCGAGACGCTTCCGTTGTTTTCGTAAAAATGGAAAAATTGGAAAAAGTGCTGTCATCAAATACTTCCATTTGAAAGGTTTTACACCAAAACGAATAAAAGAAGAGATGGATTCAGCACTAGGAGACTCCTCTCCATCATATTCAACTATTAAGTAGTGGGTTTCTGAATTTAAAATGGGTCGTGTGAGCACCTCTGACGAGCCTCGCTCAGGACGGCCCGTTGAAGTCACAACTTCAGAGATGATTGAAAAAATCCAAAAAATAGTGTTGGAAGACCGCAGGTTGAAAGCGCATGAGACAGCTGAGACCTGCAGGATGTCAGCTGAACGTGTGCGAAATATTTTGCACAACCATTTGAACATGGAAAAGCTGTGTGCAAGGTGGGTGCCGCGTTTGCTAACGCTCGACCAAAAACTGCTTCGAAAAACCATTTCTACCGACAATTTGGCGCTGTATAGGCGTAATCCAAACGAATGTTTGCGTCGATTCATAACTGTTGATGAGACATGGGTCCACCACTACACTCCTGAAAATAAAAAACAGTCAAAACAGTGGGTTGGAAAAGGGGAACCAACCCCAAAGGCAAAAACAATTTTATCGGCAAACAAGGTTATGGCTACTGTTTTTTGGGATGCGAGAGGAATTATATACATTGATTACCTAGAAAAGGGCAAGACTATCACTGGTCAATACTACGCAGAGTTATTGCAACGTTTGAAGCACGAGGTGCAAATTAAACGACCTCATTTGGCGAAGAAAAAAGTTTTGTTTCATCACGATAACGCACCAGCGCATTCGTCGATTGTTGCCATGTCCAAAATCCAGGAATTGAAGTTTGAATTGATGCCGCATCCTTCCTACTCTCCAAACTTAGCCCCCAGCGACTATTACCTGTTTCCTAACCTCAAAAATGGCTTGGCGGAAAAAGATTTAAGAGCAACGAAGAGGTTATCGAAGCTGTAAATCAGTATTTTGAGGAGCTTGACGAATCTACGTTTTAAACTGGTATAACTAAATTACAATACCGTTATGAGAAATGTATCAGTGTTGATGGGGATTATGTTGAAAAATAAAACAAAAAAAAATTTTTAAACATCGTTTTTCTTGGTCAGGCCGGAAAATTTTCATTCACCCTCGTATCTTCGAGTATCTTTACAAATTTTTTCACTAGTTTTTGCAACAAAATGGTAACGCTGGAGCTGGATGAAGCGAGTCAACTCTGTCTGATGATGTCCTGTAGCTACATCACATCGCCAATTTTTCACCGGTTGACTTGACATTTTTATTTTATTTTTCAACTACATTTTACATCAACAGAGGTGGGGGATTTTTGATACGTTGAAAACTTTGTAAGGAAAAAGTTCTTTTCAGCGATATTTTTTTTTAAATGCACCATATTTTTCGCATTTCCTATGTACGAAGTCCTAAGCCCCGGGCAGGTGATCTGAAGCGAAAAAATCAAACATGTTTCTACTTTGTACAATATTGTGTATAAGTTGACCTAGAATCAAGAAGAAAAATAAAAAATAAAAAAAATAGTGAGCGATCGGAAGGAAGTTTGTTTTTTTCCCAAAAATTTTCGCAGTTTTTTGTCCACTTTTTTTTGATTTTTCAATTTTTCTTTTTCATTCTAGGTCAACTTATACACAATATTGTACGAAGTAAAAATATGTTTGATTTTTTTGCTTCAGATCACCTGTCCGGGACTCAGGACTTCCGCAAGCGAAGAATGTCATCGCCCGCGCATACGTGGCTCGTCCCACCCCCGCCACCATGTTTTGTCAAACTTTAAAAAATATTTTGACGTTCAATAAAGACCGCTTAGTCAACATACCAAATATGAACATTCTATATTGAATAATTGCGGCATCAAAAATTGGTGAAAAATCGAACATTTTTGGGCTCAACAAGGCAGAACCTTCCCTTGAACTTGGAGGGTGCATTCAGTATATTTCCAAAGAATTGACTGTATAAATTTAAATCGGATGATAATATTTCGTCAATTGTCCCGGAACTCCTTAGAAAATAACACGAATCGTTTTGGTCTATGATTAAACGTGTTGCAAATGGCGACAAAAATGCCTAGGATTTCAGTGAGTCTACTCTAGATCCTCAGGTAAGTCCCTGTTTATTATATTCCAAGTTTGATTGGATTCAATTAGTTACAAGCTCGTGCACGAATCAGGAGCGATATTTGATAATTCCAGCGGTTAGAATTGAGCTCATGGGAAAAAGTTTGCGAAGGAAGGCTCTTTTCTATCCGTAATAGGGAAAAGAGATGAAAAGATATGGATTTTCCGAACGAAAGCAAACCGGGCACTGCAACATATAGGCGCGACAATTACGCTCCGACTGAGGAAGGCTGGATAGTGCTCCTGCGTGCGCGAATAATCGTTTCGTTATCTCGCGATATTCGTTTGCGAGCGTCTTGGCGACTTATCCGAAGACATTTGGCTTTGCCACGACGATGGCCGGGGACGACTCGTTGCTAGCCAGATACGCCGCTCGGCCGTTTTACGTTTTCATCCGTTTCATCTTCGAATAAAGTCGCTTTATAATCTTTCTTTGTTTCCGGAAGCTTTCTCGAGTGGCGCAGAGGTTGTTTCAAACTTTTGTCCAGTTTCCTCAACCTCACCGCGTCATCTTCGAAATTTCATTCGTCGCACTGATAAAAAAGATTTATTGAAATCCACCAAATGCGTTTGGTTGATCCTTTTTTAATCGAATTAAATGAAACTATCGTAAAATCAATGTTTAAAAAAAATCCATCCTAATTTTTCGAGAGATTTGGCTCAAACATATTTATTTATTAAAATCAAGGTTTAACCCTTCGACTGCACACTTCCGCCACGAATCTCTGATGGGGTCGATGGGACCCCAGACGTTTTTCGGATTGTTGTATCTCGGTATGCATTTTTTCGTAGCGATGATTTTTGTAGTCAATGATCCTTATTTTATAGCCCAAAATTTATTTTTCAAGAAAAACAGAAATTAAGTGCCTAAATTCGTTCAAAGTGGGAGAAGCGTTAAAAATACGTACTTGCATGAAAAAGATGATAATTTTTTTTGTTTTCAAAATATAAAATAAAGTCCTTTGTGGTATTTACAGAGGAAGGTTTGTAGATACGAAAAAAAAGTGTCGACCGCCTTTCCAAAACGAATATTTATTTGGACGTTTGAATTCGAGCATTTTCGGGATAGTGAAAAATGGAAAAAATCAACTTCTTCGGAAGATTTGTTGTTAAAAACGTATATTTTCCCCTATTTTTTTTTGAATTATTATTATTGACATTTACAATCGACGCATAAGTACATTCGGTGCTCGTTGCACATAGCCCTCCTGCATACCGGACACTTGCTTTTAGTTTTATGATTGGCATTCTAAATACCTAATTTATTATAGTAGCGCAAAATAAAAAATATCTATGAGCAATTTCTATCGTAACTTACATGTAGTAAGAAAACACGAAATTTCACGAAAATGTTTTTTTTTCACTTTCACCGTACTACTAGTTAAAATTATTTGCTCCTAATAGTTTTACTACTCGGTATCATCGAATCGAAAAAATGTTTAGACGTACAGACTAAATGGGTCTAATGAGATTTTTTATTTGAATGAACTCGAAACTTCATAGACTCACATCCCTCAGGCGTCGTCCTTCGATTTTTTTGAAACTTATATATGTTATGAAGCATTAAAAACTAAGCAACACGTATTTTTTTTTATCGGCGGAAAAACGCTTTTATGCAGTGAAACCAGCCCTCGAATAGGGATGATTCACCCCTTAATAATTTTTTTTGCGACAATTCTCGAGTGTATTTTTCATCGCTTCGGATTAGAAGAATTTTCGTTTTTGTTTCATTGCGATCGGTCGACTGCTTGTCGGTGAAAATGCAATATTACTCCTTGACATGATTTTCTTCGAGGGCTGGTTTCACCCCTTAAAACCGTTTTTCCGCCGATAAAAAAGAATACGTGTCGCTTAGTTTTCAATGCTTTGTAACATATATAAGTTTCAACAACATCGAAGGACGACACTCGAGGGATGTTCCTCATCAGTAGTACACTCTGCGGCCGCAGTGTGGCGCACGGGCCGAGATTTCTCTTCCAAGCCGCTCGTACTCCGAGCGAGCGACCAAACGAGTCCGCGAAACGTTTCAACACACCGCGAGTTCTACCGTACAAGCAGAGCACCCGCTTTCATATACCGAAAAGGTGCTGACGCAAAGCAATTTTCATAATTTTCCACCATTGAGGATTGTTAACAACGATATATATGTATCGTACATGAGAACATGTGGTAAATTTTCCAGAGTTAGTTTGCAGTTTACGTTGTAAATTAAAATCCACTAAACGCAAACTAAACTAATCCTAGTTAATTTTACCTTACAACTGGAAATTATGTTTCAGTTAATAAACCAAAACACAATTTCCACTCGTGATTTTATGTGCACGTAAATTTGTACTATTTCACATTAATATGACTTTGGTATTGAAATAGTATAGTATAGTATAGGTAATGGAAATGTTTGACCAATTTCGAAGTAAAATTCTTTTTGTTCAACTACTGGGCTTGTGTTTGTTTCCGTAGTGGCTGTTTCGTGCTGCGTATCTCCTGTACCTATCGAGGCTCGAGTCGAATTATTCAGCATGCGTTCTTTCGAGACGCAACGAGAAAGGGTTGCACAACACGCGGTCAGGAGAGGAGCCTGGCACGTATTGTCGAAATATGAGGTGGAAGGAAAAGCCCGCAGACCGCGTATTCAGTATCTCTTGGGGATGAGCTCATTCGTTGCAAACGTCCTGGTCCATGTATATATATATATATGGAGACGGAGGAGCCAGTGCATAAGCAGCAACGGCAACAGCCTGCTGGTGCTGGCTCGACTGGCTAAACCGCGAATGCGTCAAATTGTCGGTAAGGTGTGAAAGCGGTTTTCACCGGCAGAAGCGTTCCCTCCCCCGCAACCGCGGAGCTGTAGCCGGCAGAACCGGAAGCCGGCCCCCGCTTCTGCTCGTGCCAGTTTGTCGGGCGGATTCGACACACACACACACACACACACACACACATAGACGCAACATCCAATGAGAAAGCCCGGAGCACCGGAGCAAATTGAATTAGACAGGCTGTGTCTCGTTGAATTGCTCTTGCGCTTTCATTTTCGAGCTGTGTAATATATATGTTTGGCTCTGTTGGACCAACCAACCTCCCCCTCCTTCTTGCCCGCAGCCCCCCCGCTGTACAGCTATCGCAAACGAGGATTTATTCCTACTTTTGTTTCATTGCCGACACGAGCCTCTTCCCTCATCCTCGTCATCCTCATCTCCGAAGCGTGGCCGCCCATGTCCGCGAGGCTGATCCTACTCGGTACACGCTAGAAGAAATCTTCACGAACAATATCGTGATGCACATTCGGAAGTGTACATTTGCATACTTCGTCCACGGAAACGTTGGGTCTCGATGGTAGGTTCGATTCGGAGAGCAGAGCAATTCGGCGAGAGTTTTTCGCATTTTTCGGAAAAACGGCTGGACCGAATTGGTTGAAATTTTCACAGTCGATGTGTAATTGTCAGGGGAAGGACCTAAGAGTCCCCGATATTCGAGATTTTGGAAAAAAAAACGTTTTTTGAGTACTACGGAAAAGTGGATTCTAATCGGTCTTGGAAATGATGTTTTGCTTTAGATAATCGCAAATCGAAGAGACGTTGCCATGTGGCAAAATCACGCATTTTGACATTCGAACATTCAGTGAATAAGTGACTGAGAAAAGTTTCGAAAATTATCGTGCACAACGCGCTTTATCTTCTCTTCGTATACGGTGGAGGGATGGTATCCAGCGCATCGAAATTTCCCAGAGAGTGTAACTTCTTAAGGCCGGGGCCTAAATTAGAAGGTCCGAAAAATCGTCTTTTTTAAATTGCTTAAATGGATAGATAAACTATCCAAGAATATATTTACTAAGTTACGAAGGCCAATTGTAAATATTTTCGAAGATACAAGGCCAAAAGCAGAGAAGCGATTGATATTTGATATTGATCTTTCCTCCTATTGAAAACTGAATTTTTCCAAATTGGCGGGTGTGATAGCAAAAAAAACGAAACGACCTATTGAAAGAAGCCAAAGTTTATTTTCTTCAGTATGAAAATTTCGTCTAAGTGAATAAAAAAAGTCGTTTTAAATAATTGTTATAGCACGTTAAAGTGTTTTTTTAAACAATTTTTTTTTAACCTAAGAAAAGTTATAATTTCACGATCTTTTCAGCTAATGTTCAGCAAAAAATTTTTTAGTTCATCCAGAAGAAATATATATGACAATTCAAAATTTAATTGTTTTTTTTTGTTTCAATCAAGAATTACTCGCTGCATCTTTTCGCCGATTGGGGACTGCAGTGGCAATACGCACATGGAATAGGCTGATAAATCTGTAGTTATTTTATGTTTCATATTGAAAATGTTTTTTAAGGGGGGTTTATACTTTGTTGGGCCAAAAAATGGTTTATTTTTTTTTATTCTGCTGTATCGGGAACTTTTTGAAGAAGAGAAAAGTGAACTCTATGATCCTGGTGCATCAGATTAGGTGTAAGTATGAAACTTTTCATATTATTCGCACGTAAACTTCAGTTTTACTTCAAACGCGTTTTTCTCGCAATCACGTTTTCCAAGTTTGCGGAAGTGCTCCTACACGTCCTAGATGAGCAATCGTTATGAAATTTGACCGGTACATGTACAACAAACGTTTTCATTAATTGAACTAGAATTATCCACAAACATTCAAACGTTCTTATTTAATGAACAAAAAATGCAAACATTTTTCGTAAAAAACTCAACTTTCCCTTCGAACGCTCGCTATTTTTTAATTTTTCTTCTTGATTCTAGTTCGACTTATACACAATATTGTACAAACTAAAAATATGTTTGATTTTTTGCTTCAGATCATCTGTTCAGGACTTCGGACTTCCGCCAGCGAAGGATATCATCGTCGGCGCACTGACATACGTGGTTCCTCCCACTCCCAGTACCGTGTTTAGTCAAACTTAAAAAAATATTAACATGTTCAATAAAGACCGCTTAGTAAACATACCAAAATTTCTGCGTTCTATATGTAATATTTTTCGCGTAAAAAATTGGTGAAAAATCGAACATTTTTCGGCCCAACAAAGTAGAAACCTCGTTTAAGTTTCGCGTGGTTTGTTCTTTTTTTTCATCCTTCGGTTAGCCCGAGGGTATGAACGACAAAAGCGTGGGATCTACCGGAAGTACACGCGCGGCGAAGCTAAAACCCTCAAAGCTTTTTTCGCATTACGATGTACGCTACACGCGCCACTTTTAATCCGAAAGAGCTTACCTTCGGCATTCTGACGCAAAAAGGGGGACGTTTGATCGACGCACACACACACACACACACACACATACACACACACACACACACTTGGTGCGCAACGTCCAGCCCTGAGATAATCGCTTCGCTAGGCATTTTTTAATAATCTTCCTTTCTCGTTTGTTGCTCGTAATTCATTAATTACCAAAGAAAAAAGTAATAAAAGTCAGGTGAGGTGGGCCTTACAATGACACGTTTAAAAAAAACTATTCCAAACGTTCAATCAACTCAAATATACGAATAAAAAATTCTCCCAGGTCTTGTGTCCATCGTAACGATCGAAATATTGTCCGGCATATTCGCACGACGTATGAAAAAAGTTGATTTACGGGTCTCCTCACTTTAGACGCCAAAAAGGCTATTTTCATGATCTTAAAAATAGGTTTATAATAATATAAACATATGTCTATAAAGATATTGATAAATATATTACACACACACACACACACACACACACACACACACACACACACACACACACACACACACACACACACACACACACACACACACACACACACACACACACACACACACACACACACACACACACACACACACACACACACACACACACACACACACACACACACACACACACACACACACACACACACACACACACACACACACACACACACACACACACACACACACACACACACACACACACACACACACACACACACACACACACACACACACACACACACACACACACACACACACACACACACACACACACACACACACACACACACACACACACACACACACACACACACACACACACACACACACACACACACACACACACACACACACACACACACACACACACACACACACACACACACACACACACACACACACACACACACACACACACACACACACACACACACACACACACACACACACACACACACACACACACACACACACACACACACACACACACACACACACACACACACACACACACACACACACACACACACACACACACACACACACACACACACACACACACACACACACACACACACACACACACACACACACACACACACACACACACACACACACACACACACACACACACACACACACACACACACACACACACACACACACACACACACACACACACACACACACACACACACACACACACACACACACACACACACACACACACACACACACACACACACACACACACACACACACACACACACACACACACACACACACACACACACACACACACACACACACACACACACACACACACACACACACACACACACACACACACACACACACACACACACACACACACACACACACACACACACACACACACACACACACACACACACACACACACACACACACACACACACACACACACACACACACACACACACACACACACACACACACACACATATATATATATTATATGTGATTCCTCAGAGGTAAGGGATCCTTCCCCTTTTACCATCCCCTCCTTTATTCCTTCCATTCCTTCCAGAGTTCCGCCTCCCCCCCCCCCCAGAGTGTTGACCGCAGCCACTCTTTCTTAATGCACTACTGTATCGCATTTGCACGAGGGCCCAGGGAAACTGCGGAAAACCTGGGCCGATACAGGCGGCTATATTTGGCAGAGTTCCAGTTGTATTACCACTAGAAACTCAGACAAACTGCCTCCCACTCAGAGGTTGACGCGCAAACCAGTGCACGTGTAAGCGGTCACCGCTCCAAGTATTGGCAGCCTCCAATGCTGCTTAACTTCAGTGACCGTCGAGCCCGCACACCGACCGCGCGCCCATCTCTGTCGGTTATATTATATATATATATATATATATATATATATATATATATATATATATATATATATATATATATATATATAATACATTAATAATAATTATATATAATAAATAAAGATATTAATATACTATTTATACACGAAAATGGTAGTTAAAAAAAGTTCTAAAAAATTGTAGGTCTGCGCTGTTGATGAAATCTCGGAGATGGATCATCCGAAACAAAAAAGTCAAACGGTTCTAGATTCGGTATGATAATGGCTATAGCGCATATGATGCAACTTTTGATATATGCAAAAATAACAAAATGACGGACCTTTCTCGAGACAAGAAAAAATAACGTGTTTTTTCACCGTTTTTGACAAAAAAAAGTAAAAATCGAAATTTATAAAAAGTCTTGATATGCGCTATAGCTATAGTTGTAAAGAATATGCGGTTAAAATTTCATAAGGATCGGTTCAGTAGTTTCGAAGATTTCATCAACAAGCCGTTGAAAAACGTTGTTTTGAGAAAAACGCGAGTAAAGTTTGTTTGGGTTACATAAATACATAACAAAATTTTTTAATGT
Organism: Ophion obscuratus; assembly: GCA_964007375.1. Taxonomy (NCBI): domain Eukaryota; kingdom Metazoa; phylum Arthropoda; class Insecta; order Hymenoptera; family Ichneumonidae; genus Ophion; species Ophion obscuratus. The sequence goes on from OZ023323.1 coordinate 22,237,482, forward strand.
ATTTCGAAAATGTATTTATTAAGGGGGGGGGGGTAAGGTATACAAGTTTTTATGCATTTTTTTATTTTTTAAAGTGAATGGATAATATCTGAAAAATATTGTGTCAAAATTTGAAGTAGATCGGAGCAAGATTGACGAAGTTATAAGTATTGGAGTGTTCGTTGCTCCAGGCCGGGCGTGACAAGTTGACGCGTTGGGAATTAGAGCAGAGGAGCAAGCGGCGCACAACAGTAAAGAAGGAAGAGTTTTGCGTAGACAAATGCAAAAAGATACTCTAGATCATGTTGATGGAAGTTTTTTGCTTTACGGACTTGGCATTGACGACTCTGTGTGAGTATATGAAAATTATCGAGTTTTATTTTGAATTTTTCAGTGTGAAAAACTTTAAAGCGTTTTTCCCAAACTTGTCATGGTTGAAGTCCGTGTACGCCATAACTTAAAATCTACTAGACCAATCGTTTTGAAATTTTGCACAGTACTTCTTCACATAATTCACCAGATATTGTCGGGAGCTTTTGTTTTTTTTATAATTATTAATTTTTCAACAACAAATTAGACGATTTTTCAAGCGAAAATCGGTTTTCTGGCTCCCAAGTGCTACAAAAAATTGAAAAACCGAAAAAAAATCCTCCCGTGGTTACCTCGAGAAATATCTCTTTTAACAAATACATTTTAATTTTTTTTTGTTTCAGATGATTCTGTTGCGAGTTATGATGTACACCGTAAAATAACTTTTTTTCGAGGCGCCTCCGGAGATTCACTGTCACTCGCTCAATTTTCAATATTTTGCAATGAAAATTTAGGAAAGTATTGTTCAAATGTAGAATTATTATATGGAAATTGACTGAATAAACTAACAATATCTGTATCGCCAAAAAAAAATCTTAAAAACATGCCTTTTTTCACCGAATTAACCTTACCACGCTCTTAAGGAGGCTGGAGCGTTAGCCACAATCCAAGGTTAAATTTAATAAAAAAAACTCATGTTATTGTTTACACTATACTGAGTCTTTACGAATTTTTTAAACTTTTTTCACCACCAAACACCAGAGATAAAAAATAGTTTAATGTATGTAATTTAACGTGCGGTTAGATGGGCAAGACTTTCACACTAAAGGTTATGTAATTTTTATTGTTATTTAGCACCAAGTTAAACCATTTCTAACAACGGATTAACGCAAACTGAACCTTAGTGAACATTTAGAAAAAAAAATCCTCATCTTGCCCATCGTAAACCATGGGCCAATAATCTCGTGACGTAAATATGAATAGGCATAATTATGAATTACTCAAAATTTCATTGTGAATTGCATAAAACATTCGTTGTCGTAGTTTTTTTCATAATAATCATCGATAATGTTGTGCTTTTTCAAGTTGGTAGTAACACAAAAGTTTTTCTACTTTACGTAATAAAAATGTTAAAATGCATAATTTTGCCCTTTAATTATATATTTAAAAAAATTAGCATGTATAGAATAAATCTGTACCTCGTATGCATTTTTTTGAGGTTCATGGCAAAAAAATGTATAAACCGTCATTTGACTCAACTGAGTCGCTCCAATCTCCTTAAGTGTAACAACTTTTATATGAATATCTATAATATAAACCTTTGAAAAAAATTCATGCACACAGAGTTTTTTAGAGTCTAAAGTGAGAAGACCCTTTAATACCTCGCAATTATTCAGATCGAAATATCGCATACTCCTGTCAATTATTGAGACGCGTTGCACACTTTACAGGCCATAGATACAGGATATGGAAGTGGCCCAATTCCACATCGCGTACACGCGGATGCAGCACCTATGCGAAATTTAGTAGACGTACGTGGGGAGACTGACATTTCCGCGACAGAGTCAAACTCGAGCCACGGTTACTCTTGAATCGCCACGTAGTCCGGCAGCTATTACCCTCCACGGTTTTATACGGCTTCCAACCCTTGACAGGCGTCAACTACCCCTGCGAATTACACATACGTAGATCTCACTGCAGAATTATGGATTCGCTAATATATATAAAGGGTGTCTCAAAATGACCTGACATTTCAAATTGCGCGCCATTTTGTTTTGTAGCGAACGTACACTCAGAAAAAATATTTATTAAGGACAAAGAAGTTTGTCTCCCGGCGAGTAAGTTTTATTCGTATGTCGGCCTACTACGATTTTATGAACAACTAAGAAATGTTTTTATTAAAGTTTATGTTTAAGATTTAGTAAGAATTTTTTTTAACATCTAATAGGATATATAAGTTGGAAGAAATAGGTATTTTACATCCGACAAATAGAGTCTTTCTTAAGGGGCCAGTCCACTTTAAAATTTCAAAAAATCGAAAGCAAGCAAGACTTGAAGAAATCGACGATACTGAGCAATCAGAAGGGATTTTGTACGGTGCAGGAATTGCCGATTGAGTTTTGGTAAGAGTTTTTCGTAGTATAAACTTTAAACGCGTTTTTCTCGAAACAACTTTTTCAAAATCCACGAAATTTGAACCACATACTGTAAACATGATTCGCAACAAGTGACCCTCGATGGCTTTAAAATTTCGATTTTTACTCTTTTTTGCGAAAAACTGTGAAAAAACGCGTTTTTTAACTTTTTTCGTTTTTCATCTATCATTTTTTTAATTTTTTGATAGAACTTTATATCCGAGGGTCAATTTGTAGCTGGTGTCATACTGAATCTAACGGACTTTGATTTTTTTTGTTTCAGACAAGCCGTTGCCGAGTTGTGATGGAGCTACCTAGCCCACCTATTTTTGAGGCGTTACGTTAAACTATAGTTTTTGTACTTAAAAATGAATGAAAATGAATTAAATTTTTGTTTAAATGTATTTCAAGACTTTATTTATCAAGCCCAACAACTTTTATATTCATATCTTTTATAAAATCCTCAAAAAAAATCGCGGAAATAGCCTTTTTTCGTGGCTCCGAAGTGGACTGACCCCTTAACATCTAATAGGCTTCTTTATAATCCCCCAGCTGGTTTTTTTCGGGGAATTGTGTAATTTCGCTCGTCATTATTTTCTCACTTGAACGTTTTTTTTCTCATTTTACATTCTTACTTACACTTAAATCATTAGTCGCGAAGTAAGAGGTTTTCGTGATTGGGAAGTAGTATTTATTTGATTTGAGGAATTATTTATTCAAATGTTCTATTTTAAATATGGCTTTTAATTGATGTGAAAAATCGGCACGTAAAAAAACATATTTAGTGACGCCGAATAAATGCTGTAGTTAAAATCACATAAAAACTGTCTCCATACGAGTAAACATTTATTAATTTCCAATACATTTTTATATTTATTATATTCTAATGTGCCAATTTATTAGAACGTAATAAATCTTTTTTCTGAGTGTAGAGTACTAATCTTTGACAACTGGCATCAGGAAGTATTGAGGTTTAGTGATGGAGAATCGTACGATCGAACAACGCATAGAAATTGTTATTTGCTGCATTGTTAACTGCATAGTTCTTTGGGCTTTTCTGAAAGGAAAAGTGTACGCCAAAGGTCCACAGACCATTTCGGAGCTCGAGGAAGCTATTGGACGCACCATTAATGAAATTAGTCCGCAATTATGCCAAAATGTTATTGAAAATTTCGTCAAAAAAGTGAACGTTTGCAAACAGAGACAAGACCGCCATTTATCGGATATTGTGTTCTACACATAACCTCCTTATATTAAAATACCTTATATAAAAATATAAAAAATAAGTACCTTATATTAAAATAATATATTCGTACTTTTCACATAAATAATATGGTTTATTGATAAATTAAAATATCAGGTCATTTCGAGACACCCTATATATGCGTGCGTATACATATGTAATATGATTAGATGTCAATTCATCCACAAAGAAATAATCCCAGATGATTGAACACAATTGGTCCGGCGCAAATTGATCTACTGACAACATGATCCACAGGCATAATTGACCCTCGTATTAATTGATATATAGCGAATTGGTTCATAAATATTTGATTAATGAATTTTTTTATTAATCCACGTTGCATGTACTATTGGATTACATTATTCAGTCACAAATATAACTCGGGTCTTTTGGCACGTAAATATTATATATAACGAATGTCTGGGGAAGTTCGTTATATCGAGATCATGTTATTTAAAATATTCAATGTATATATATATATATATATATATATATATATATATATATATATATATATATATATATATATATATATATATATATATATATATATATATATATATACTAGTACTATAAAAATAGGGATATTTTTTAAACAAAGAATGGTTTAAATTAGAGCAATTTTTACAACCAATTAGCAATTAGAGCACGATGTATATTATTACGTTATTGTATCAAGGTTTTGGGTGTCTATCGGAAGGGAATAGAAAAATATTCGTTATATCGAAGTTCAACTGTACTTTTTTTTTCCACGCATATTATGGCGGATAATTTATTCTTGTTTTTATTTCACCACAAACGTGCTTGTTATTAGAGAAAACGATTGCGGAGAGAGTGCGCGCAGGGCGGAGTACCAGATTAAAACGGAAAAGAAATGAGCGGCGATTGAGTGAAGAAACTTTCATTGGCCAAAGGGCGAAAAAAAAATTGATGTTGAATGTTTTTTTTGCATGAACATTTCGATTTTTACCTCTTGAATACGAATTTACCATTCATTTCCCCCGAAATCTTCAATTTTCATTGAAAATCGTCAAAAGTTTATGACATACACGTTTTTCGCATTTAGCCGACATAATCTTGAGCTTTTGACGAAAAAGTCCGTGATTTTCGTAATCAGGAGTAAATTTTCGATCGGCCCTTAAAATATATTGTAGGCGAAAAAACAAATTCCACTCCTTTGGCCACTTTTGTCAAATCGCAAAAATTGAAAAATTTTAAACAGCCATGGAGACGGTCCTATTCGAGACGGATATTTAATGGTAGATTTCTGAATAGGATTTTGGTAGACTTAGAAAATTCCGTTGGATTCATACCGATATCTCAAGTAGTTTGCCCGGACAGCCCACTTCAAAAATGGCTGAAAAAGGCAAAGGGATGGAAAAATTATGGAAAAAATCGTGAAAATCAATATTCCGACTTTCAAATTGTGTCAAAAATCTCAAAATGACTGGAGCTCAGTTAACTAAGCGGCATTTTGTGGGAAAATGACAGCTAAGAGAATGAGCATAATGTGGAGTTTCAAATCGAAATGAAAAAAAAAAAAAATATATCGACGATTCCGTAAAGTAAATTAATTTGAACAGAGATGTGAACAAAATTTGGGTTTGTTTGGGTTAAATAATAATAAATATATTACATTTAAAAAAATGTATTTATGTAACCCAAACAAACTTTAAACACGTTTTTTCGAAACAACGTTTTTCGACGGCTTGTCGATAAAGTCTCCGAAACTACTGAACCGATCTTTATGAAATTTTCAAGGTTTCAAGTCATATCAAGGTTTTACATTTTTTTTTGATATTTATTATTTTTTGCCAAAAATGGTGAAAAAAACACGTTTTTTTTGTTTTTTCGAAAAATGTCCGTCATTTTGCTACTGTTGTATATATAAAAAATCGTATGATATGCGCTAAGCCATTAGCATACTGAATCTAAAACCGTTTGATTTTTTTGTTTCGGATGATCCATCTTCGAGATTTCATCGTCAGCGCAGACCTCCAATTTTTTTAGGACATTTTGTCAACTACCATTTTCGTCTATAAATAGTGGTTTAAATAAATAAATAAAACATTTTAAATGTATTTCGAAAGTGTATTTATTAAAGGGCCAGTCCACTTTGAAAATTACAAAAAATCGAAATCAAGCAAGACTCGAAGAAATCGACGATGACGAGCAATCAGAAGGGATTTTGTACGGTACAGGAATTGCCGATTGAGTTTAGGTACTCCCAACGCGTTTTTAGGACTTCCAACGCGTTTTTCTCGAAAGAACGTTTTCAAAATCTACCTCCATCGTATCTCTAAAACTAATAAACCGATTCTCTTGAAATTTAAACCACATATTGTAAACATGATTCGCAACAAGATGACCCTCGATGGTTTAAAAATTTTGATTTTTACTCTTTTTTCCGAAACACTGCGAAAAAACGCATTTTTTTTACTTTTTTCGTTTTTCATCTGCCATTTTTTTATTTTTTGATAAAACTTTATATCCGAGGGTCATTTTGTAGCTAGTGTCATACTGAATCTAATGGACTTTGATTTTTTCGTTTCAGACAAGCCGTTGCCGAGTTGTGGTGGAGCTACCTAGCCCACCTATTTTTGAGGCGTTACGTTAAACTATAGTTTTTGTACGTAAAAATGAATAAAAATGAATTAAATTTTTTTCAAAATGGATTTCAAGACTTTATTTATCAAGCCCAACAACTTCTATATTCATATATTTTATAAAATCCTCAAAAAAGATCGCGAAAATAGCCATTTTCGTGGCTCCAAAGTGGACTGACCCCTTAAGTGTAACAACTTTTATATCAATATTCATAAAACATACCTATCAAAAAATGCATGAACCTTTTTTAGCGTCTCAGGTGAGAAGACCCCTTAAGTCTGACAGAGACTTAAACAATTTTGTTTTGTTTTTGAGTCTATACCAATTTATTTTTACCCCCTTAGCACACGATTGGACTATTCATTATCGTAAAAACCGAACATTTTCATTAAAATTTTTTAAAAGCGCAGAAAAAGCCGGTTTTCCGTTTGGCCCGCGTAATTTTGAGCTTTCGCGAGTCAGCTTCGCATGTGACGAGAACCCTTGGTTTCCAAACCTGCCATGCACCCTTGGCTACCCCTTGGAACAAAAGCGAGCGAGGAACTTTGGAAACGTACGCGTACGAAAAGTTGAGCTGGGAGAAACGAGGAAGTGTTAAAGAGCGATGCATCGATCGGGTAAGTGCCGCGGAGAGTATCGCGAGCCGCGCGCGCAAAAGATTCCCGTTCCATCCGCGCCAACTGGAAACTCTATCACGAGTCGAGGGTGGTTCTCGAGAAACTTCATTGAGGAGAGCTCGTTGTAGTTTTATGTCATCATTATTTCGTAATACACGCTGACCTCCTTCAACTCCATCCGTTTTTACAAGCTTCACGGTACATCGCTGAGGGACAAGTTAAATATTCTTCGAGTCCTCGGCATTCCGTATAGGTTTGCTGCTTTATCTTATCGGAATCCCTCGTCTGACGAAAATTCGTTTCGCGTTCGTCGCCTCCGCACTATCGCCCCGTTCATAATTTCGTTTCCGACGAACGAGACAAATGTCACGTATACCGTAAAAGTCACACTTTTTGCCATTTTTGTACCATTTTTTCCGGCCACTTACGGTGCGAAACGACGTCAGTGACTTTGGTACGCCGGTAGCCAGAATGAGGACCCGTGCAAATATTTTTCAGACCCCCCCAAATCCTACCGCATTCCTATGGGGATTTTAGGGAGACGCAGCGAGTAGGGAGGCCACATTGGAATCCTAGTGGTTCGACGCTTTTTCCCTGATTGACATTTGGGATTTTTTTTTTTTCTTTCAGTTTTTGGTCCGAACTTGTTGGATTTCCCAAAAATATCCTTTCGTGATCCTGTGAACGAATTTATCGGGGAGCCAAAATGCACCAGCATCTCTATAGGAAATTCTTAGGGACATCGCACATCGGAAGTCCTCATTGGGATCCACTTGGATCCCCGTTTGGAAATTCTCACCACGTTCGAATCGAAAATATGTGACAAGTCAGGAGAAAGAAGTTGGCGTGTTGAATCCTAGGTGAAATTTTTTAACGAAGGCTTTGTGAAAATTGCATAGACATGAATCTATAAAGATGTTATACGGAAATGAACATATAAAATCTTCATACATTTTGTATAATCCTTGAAAACCTTATGTGACTGCGCACAGGACTGACAAAATATTAGGTGTACAAATAAGTTTTAGGACACTTCGATTTTGTATCATAACAGCTATTCTAAATTAATTCAAAGGTCCCGCTCACTTATCATAGATGGCGCTTGATATGTAGTATCGAAACGTAAAGGAGTCATAAACATAACCTATAAATTCTGTAAATTAAACATGTAGACCGATAAGCTATTTATTAGACACTACATTCGCTATGAATTCCATCAAGGAAAAAGTGTTAGGAAAGCGTGTGAATCGATATGTTCTGTTCTTGGAGACAACATTGTATCTAAAAGTACATGTGAGTATTGGTATAAGCGATTCAAAGAAGGTGATTTCGACGTTAGTGACCGTGAACGCACGGGGCCTCCTGTAAAGGTGGACGATCAGGAACTGCAAGCGTTGCTGGATGAAAACTCTTGTCAGACGGAGAAACAACTTTCGGAACAGCTTGGAGTAACTCAACAAACTGTTTCTTATCGTTTAAAAGCAATGGGTAAGATTCGAAAAGGAACAAAGTGGGTACCACACTTTCTGACTCAAGAAAATAAAAACAGCCGTCTTAACATTTGTGTGAGTCTTTACAACAAGCAACATAGAAAGTCTTTGTTGTGGAAAATTGTGACCGGCGATGAAAAGTGGATTTATTTTGATAATCCGAAACGCAAATATCATTGGGTTGACCCCGGCGAGCCGACAACATCCACGCCAAAGCGCAATGTTCATTGTAACAAAGTCATGCTGTGCATATGGTGGGATATGAAAAGCGTACTGTATTATGAACTTCTCAAACCTGGTCAAACAGTTACTATTGATCGTAACAATCATCGCTATTGTCATCAATTGATGCAAGTGAATCAAGAAATTGAGAAGAAACGTCCATTTGCTGGTAAAGGAAAACGTTCAGTAAAACTGCTCCATGACAACGCGCGGCCTCATGTAGGTAAACCGGTCAAGGATACGTTACTAGCGCTTGGATGGGAAGCTGTACCACACCCGGCGTATTCACCAGACTTAGCCCCATCCGATTATCATTTATTCCGGCAAATGCAGAACGATTTGTCTGACGTGCGATTCAAAACATTTGAAGAAGTGGAAAAATGGGTCGCTAAATTTCTCACCTCGCAAGACGAAAGTTTCTTTGCGAAAGGCATCCGCGAGTTATCTGAGAGATGGCTGAAGGTCATTCAGTGCGATGGAGATTACTTCGATGAATAACTGTGTTTTACTTCTTTTTTAATAAATCTTGAATTTTTTGAAACCTGTCCTAAAACTTATTTGTACACCTAATATATAAAATAAAATTGTACGTTTTCACGTTGATATATTGATAAAGATGGAAAGATTGATAAATATTTAAAGATATATATATAAAATCTTCATAGATTCTATGTTATCCTTTAAAATTTCATGCGTATGAATATAAGAACAGAAAATCTATATAAAAATAACCTATGTGAAATTCATATAAAGAATTGTATACATTCATAAACAGAAAAAGTGATATATTTATAATTTTTTTAATTCTAAATATATACATTTTTTTATATAAAATCGACAGAGAGTAGTTGTGGTTTTCTGCCATTGGTATATTTACATATAAATATACTTGTATTTTTATATATAAATAATATATAATATAAATATACCAATGACAGAAAACCACCATTACCATTCACTCTATGTGAAATTTGTTGGTATAAATATACCGATAGCAGCAAACCACCACTACTGCTGATCTCAGTCCACGTACAATAATGTAACGACGTGCTAAGTAATATCAATTATTATTATTATCGTTTTTATTCATTTTACTTTGAGCACATTATAAATTAACAGTAACAGGTTGGTTAACAGCAATACAAAACGCAATCTATAAACAGAATTGAAAATCCACTGTATATATACATATACATATACATACATACATACATACATACATACATACACATATATATATATATATATATATATATATATATATATTTATATATATTTATTTATATATATATATATATATATATATATATATACACAGTAGATTTTCAATTATGTGATCCAGCTAAATTTTTAAAATATACTTTTTTACGGGTTACTTCTATCTACGTGGATCAAAGATTTATATTTTCCAAAAATATTTATATTCTATAGTATCATCTTTTAGGTATATTCCATGAAAATTTCATTTAAGTATTCCTAAAATTGAATGGCCTACAGCTTCTAACAATTGACTGGGCGAGCGACAGCAGCACTGTATTGTATATATACAGGAGATTTTCAATTAGGTTATTAATAATGTATTACAATTATGTATTAATGGAAAATCCACTGTATATAATATATATATATATATATATATACAGTGTATAGAAAATCCATATATATATACACAGTGGATTTTCAATTATGTGATCCAGCTAAATTTTTTAAAAATATTTATATTCTATAGTATCATCTTTTAGGTATATTCCATGAAAATTTCATTGAAGTATTCCTAAAATTGAATGGCCTACAGCTTCTAACAATTGACTGGGCGAGCGACAGCAGCACCAAACTTCAAACTTTCAACGCGTTCTTCTCGAATCACGGTTTTCAAAGTCGGCGGACATGATATCGCGAGAACCACTTGATTTTCCAAATTTACAGGAGATACGATGAGAAACATTCAGAGGTCGTTGACGATCTCACTTTGTTCAAAATTGATCTTTATTTTTTAATAGTTACGTAAAAATGCCGACTTTTTTCATAGATTTCGTGTGCTCGAGTGTCAATTTGTAGCCACATTGTTGAAAAAAAGACTTTAAAAATCGAAGATCGTCAACGACTCGTATTCATTGTTAACTTGAATAAACCCTTTGGTTTTTAGATTTCAGATTGACGGTTCAAGCTGGAGAGTGTCCACCGTCAAAATTCGCGGAAAAAAATCATCATCGGCTGGCGGTCACGATTTTCTAGTTTTTCTGTGATTTTTTTTTTCACTCTAAATAGATGTAACATTGTGTTAAAAAATAATCGGGATTTGGCAATTTATTTCGGGCCTGGCGGTGGACGTATCCCCTTAAGTGCTTCATATTTATCTTAGATAAGGTTTATAATTATATAAGATTGACTCATTCTGTACATTTATATATTTCATTCACAATATTCGAGGTACAGAATGCGATGGGATCCATCAAGAATAGTACTAGATTCTGTTCGATAATGTGGCAATCTCAGTGGATTCAAATTGGATTCGTGCATTCCAATGGGGAATCCCGATGAAAATCCAATGTACAAGCGTGACGTTTTAGTCTAGGGATCCAACGCGATGATCCATTGGATCCCTATCAGGTAGCAGGGACGATCATTTCTGCACGGTCGCGTTTGGTATCGAATTCAGCTGATGACTAGCTCCCGCGAGGCAAACTTTGCAAGCCAAGTAAAACAACGAGAAAGCGTTGCGCGAGTTCCCAATTTTTTTACTCGGTACCGTAAAATGGGGTTACTTCGAACAGGCTATGGAAGTTTTTTGTAGGTAACTTTTTTTTAACATTCTAAAGTCCAACTTTTTTTGCTCCAATAGAACAACGTGCCCTTTGGCTACCAAATGTGTAATAAAGTCAAGCCCCACCACCACCCCACAATTTTATATATTTTCTTTTAAGGGGCTATACCAGTGTGACGCTTTAAAAAAATCGATTGTTTTTGCCTTTTTTCGACACTTTATACTTTCAAGAATGTCCTGTAAAAATTTCAAGGCCGTATCTCTAATCATTTTATCTTGCAAAAATCGATAGTTAAATCTTTAAACGCGTCTTTCTCGAAATGAGATTTTTCAAATATGCTGACATTGTAACTCAAAGAGCAATTATCCGATTGACTTGAAATTTGAACTGAGTACTCTTGAATATATTTACTCTACAATGACGTAGGATATTTTTGATTGGATGAAAATTGACGATTTGGCATTGAAAAAAACGACCATTTTATAGGCAAGAAAACGGACTTTTTTTTCATAACTACGCCATTTTGTTGGCTTTTGATATTTTTCGAAAATCCTACGTCATTGTACAGAAAATACCTTTCAGTTTAACGACATTTTTTTCTTTTTCGGTTTCAGCTATTCAATCGGCCGGAATCATGTCAGTAGTGGAGGGACTTTTTTTTTGGCGCCTCCGAAGGCAGCGCAAAAGTCGCTTGGATCTCAATATTTTTCTATGAAAAAATTATGTAATATAGGTCAAAAGTAGTCAAATATATTCTTGATTTACCAAAACATTTAATTGAGTACTATTCTTCGAAATAATTTCCGAAAATCACCCACATTGTCAGCGTTCACACTGGTATAGTCCCTTGAAGTGTCAAAGTAACTTCGAGTATGGGGTTTCTTTGACAAGGCATTGAAATGCAACTTATGTCGAAGATTAAGGGTTACTTTGACATCATTTTGATAAAAAAATATATTTTACGCATTATACATGGAATTAAATGAAATAAAAATACGATTTTTTACAAATCAAATTGTCTTCTTTATTAATCCTTATTCGGCACACTTTAGTGAAAAAACGTACTCGGCACACTGGGTTTGTTTGCACCCCAGCGACAAAAACCGTTATGACAAATAAACTATTTAATATTTTTACTTGAATTTTTCTTTGGGACTTCTTGAAAGCTTTTTTTTCAAAGTAGTCCAGGCTATATAGTCGAACATTTTATTAGAGTATGTTAAAAACATTAAAATTAAAATAAACATTGCGAATGTCTTGGGGTGCAAACCACCCCAGTGTGCCGAATAAGGGTTAAGGAAACATTTTATATAAATTGTTTTTCTGTATTTTTGGGCAATTTCTTTAAAGTCTCTTAACATATGTACTTTTGTGTTGAAAAATAGGCGTTTATTTTTCACCAATCGTTTCCCAGAAAAAAATCGGAATTTGGCAATTTTTTTCGAGCCCCCAGGTAGATGTAGCCCCTAAAGGGAGACCACCAATATGGAGGCCCGAAAAAAAGTGGATGTCGACAATTTTTTATGGATACCCAGTTGATAGAATGAAAATTCTGTTTAGTCCCATTTATTCTACATATCTTCAAGTATCTTGACAAATTTTTACACAGTATTTTGTTGTAAAAAAATGGCGCCCTGAAGCTGGATGAATTGAGTCACTTTTGTCTAATAGTGGCCTGCGACCACAGGTACTATTATTGGCACTTAATCAGTCGTGTAATTATCATTGAGATAAAAATCAACTTCAGCAACATCATAATAAACTTGAACAACAAATTTAAACACATTTAAGGGGTAAGACCACAGTAGAATTTTCGAAAAAGTCGTTTTTCCCTGAAACGGTGCTTTATCACGCTTCAAACGGTGCTTTATTTAATAGCAGGAACATTTTTTTTCACCGAATTTGAGCGTATAACGTAAGCCCACCTCTAGCACGGCCATAGAGTACCTAAACCTTTAAACGCGTTTTTTTTCGAAACAGCTTTTTTCCAATTGGCATGACAAATAAATTCAACAATTTTCACTCGATTTACTTCAAATTTAAAAGTTATGTTCCTAATTGCATTTCGCAGAGAAGTATGTACGGAATTTCTGATTAATCGAAAACTTTTCATTTTATGAGCAGTTTTATACGAAATTTTTCACTGAAAATTCATTTAAATACCTACAACTCAAATCAAATACCTACAACTTTTGAATAAAACAATATTTTTTAAATTCCGTATGTACTTCTCTAGGTATTCTAATGTAGATTGACGAGAATTTTTGTTTTTTGGTCTAGGTAAAAAATTGTGGATGCTAAATGTCACGCCGCGGAGCGCCTAAAAAAAGATAACAAAAGAAAATGCTAGTAGTCGAAAATTTTGTACATCGAAAAAAAATATATATATTTTTTTAACAGCTTGTTATTCATACTAAATAGATGTGTAATTAATTTTATGAGTGAATCACTTTTTCATACAAAAAAAAAATTGTTACATTCGCACATGATTTTTTACCCGTTACCGTGGCCGAACCCCTTAAGGGGAGATATACACCTGGGAACCGGAAAAGGTCATTTTTGTGAATTTTTTTCAAGGAAAACTATTTGAAATTTCGAATTGGGGTTTTAATTATCTAAAAGTATATACATTCAAAAATATGTTTAATTTTCTTTATTTGAAAATATCAAAAATATACGAGGATACTGTATGATCCCTGGAGCGTCGTAAAAAAATCTGCGTATACGGTACCCACTGGCGTTACTTAAAAAATCATCTGAAAAAAAAACCAAAAAGATTATTAAATTAGATACTATAATTTAGTACTTGTCATAGCCGATTTTGTAAATATCGATTTATGACAAAATGGCGGACGTTTGAACATAAATAGTGATTTTTGGGCCAAAAATTAGTTATTATTTTGCCTATAAAACAAAAACTAAGTAACGGAAAAAAAATCCTATGACAAGTACTAGATAATGGTGTATAGAATAACCACAAAAAAGCCTCAAGGCAATCGATTCATTGGTTTTCGAGAAATTTTGGGTACCGAGTTGAAAAACGTGGTTTTGAGAAAAACGCGTTTGAAAATTTGGGAATGAATAAATCATGAAATTTGTCAACTTACATGGAATCATCGATCCCAGGCCCATAGTGTAGGCGTTCTACGGCCGACGGAATGTTCATAGCTTCTAAATCTTCGACCTCGACCATCTAGGTGTATATCTCTCTTTAAGGAGGTTGGAGCATTAGCCACAATCCAAAGTTAAATTTAATAAAAAAATACATGTTATTGTTTACACTATACTGAGTCTTTACGAATTTTTTTAACTTTTTTCACCACCAGACACCAGAGATAAAAAATAGTTTAATGTATGTAATTTAACGTGCGGTTAGATGGGCAAGACTTTCACACTAAAGGTTATGTAATTTTTATTGTTATTTAGCACCAAGATAAACCATTTCTAACAACGGATCATCGCAAGCTGAACCATTGTGAACATTTAGAAGAAAAAAAATCCTCATCTTGCCCGTCGTAAACCATGGGCCAATAATCTCGTGACGTAAATATGAATAGGCATAATTACGAATTACTCAAAATTTCATTGTGAATTGTATTTGTTGTCGTACATTCGTTGTCGTACTTTTTTCCATAATAATCATCGATAATCTTATGCTTTTTCAAGTTGGTAGTAACACAAAAGTTTTTCTACTTTACGTAATAAAAATGTTAAAATGCATAATTTGGCCCTTTAATTATATATTTTAAAAAATAGCATATATAGAATAAATGTGTACCTCGTATGCATTTCTTGAGGTTCATTGAAAAAAAAAGGAATAAACCGTCATTTGACTCAACTGAATCGCTCCAACCTCCTTAAATGCGCACTCATTTGAACCGTATTTTGGCGCTCTGTAGTAGCCCCAAAAACTGTCCAAGTTACCCTTGATGTCAATTCAACCCCGTTTTGCGGTAAATAACGAAACTGGATTGTCCGTAGGACGGCGTATCAATAATCGTAATATAGAATCAAACGTGAGATGAGGGGGGGGGGGGGGGGCGAGAAAAATGGGCACGGGAACAGCGGAGTCGCGCAATAAAAGTGAAATTGCGGTATCCGAGCGTGCGCATCGATGTTTAATGCAAAATTCAAATGTTCGGAGATTGAATCGGGATGCTTCTGCGACTGAGGCGTGCACGGGCGAGCTGACTACCTCACCCGGCAAGAGGAAGCCGCTACGAGAGTACGTACGCCATTTCTGCAAGCGTCGCTGCTGCTCCGAAGAGCAACTCATTTCCGCAACATACGACGAAATCTTTATAAAGAATTGTCAATGGGAACTGCTTTCATCTTTAATGTATGAGACGGCTTCCGGTTTTCCGGGCAAACTTTATAACGGCGAGGAAGACGATCGGAGTCGCATTTTCGACACTTCACGATTGGTACATCCGCGCGATCAATCGTTATCAATATTTGCACAATAGGCAGTCGAAGGAAGTGGAATTTTGGATGTGCGTAAAACCACGTGAGTCTGTGCGTTGTCATTTACAAAATATTGAGGCAGGACATGCTTGACTCACGTTGATTGACTGGGAGATGAATTTGATAGGTAACAGGTAAAATGTATTCATTGGAGACTACCACTTTGGAGGCCCGAAAAAGGTGAATTTCGACAATTTTTTGTAGATCACCAGCACATGGAATGAAAATTCCGTTCAGTGGCGTTTATTATACATGTGTTCGAGTATCTTAAAAAAAAAATTCGTAAGATTTTGTAAGAAAATGGCGGCGCTGAAGATGGATTTAGCGAGTCACCTTTGTCTGATAGTGTCCTGAAGTCAGCAACATTAGGTATGTCGCCAATTTTTTACTGATTGATTTGACATTTTTTCAAAACTTATAACAATATTTCACATTGTCGTACGCAGGGGATGTCCGACATGTTGAAAACTTTGTCCGAAAAAAATTATTTTCCGCGATCTTCCTTACCGAGAAGAATATTTTTTTCAAATATGCACCATTTGATCTAAGATCGATATTGCTAGATTTCCCTACGTACTTCGAAGGCGTATTTTTTTGTAGAATTTTATTTTGAATAAATTTAATTTAGTAAAATTCGAATTATTTTGAATTTTACTATTTATTTGCAAATTATTTTATATTTTATTCTTTATTTTGAATTATTTTAATCGTACTTTGAAACGTATCTATAACTCAAGATGTTTTGAATTTTCGCTCCAGGTGGAAAATTGGAGGATAACTCTTGTCGGCCGCAGGACAGTATCAGACAAGGGTCTCGCTTCATCCAGCTTCAGGGACGCCACTTTTTTTTTTAACAAAATAGTGTGTAAAAATTTGTTAAGATGCTTGAAGATATGTAAAATAAATGCCACTAAACAGAATTTTTATTTTATCAACTGGGTATCTATAAAAAAATGTCGAAATTCACCTTTTTCGGGCCTCAATAGTGGGGAGTCTCCCTTTAGGGGCTACATCTACCTGGGGGCTCGAAAAAAATTGCCAAATTCCGATTTTTTTTCTGGGAAACGATTGGTGACAAATAAACGCCTTCTTCTTTTAACTCAAAGATTCATATGTTGAGAGCCTTTTAAAAAATTGCCAAAAAATACAGAAAAACAATTTGAAAAACATGGCCGCTGGCAGATTATACTGTTTTCAAAATCGGTGGACATGATTTCTCGAGAACCACTTAATGGATTGTTTCCAAATTTACAGGTGATACGACGAGAAACATTTTAAAAGCGTTGACGATCTCCCTTTTTTTAAATCGATCTTCATTTCTTAATAGTTACGTAAAAATGACAACTTTTTTCATCGATTTTGTGTACTCGAGTTTCAATTCGTCGCCCCGTTGTTAAAAATAATGATTTCGGAAAATAACGATCATCAACGACTCGTATTTATTATTAAGTCGAGCGCTCGGGGTCCCGCGCGGCTGCGCGGGACCCCGAGCGTCACGGAGCGCTGCACCGCTCCACAAAATATTCAATATCTCCGAAAATAATTATTTTTTCGACCTGGGTCCAACGGCATCTTAATCTTAAATGTATTTTAGATTTTTCTAGATGGTGTTCAAAAAATCGATTTTTTGAAGCCGTCACAGTGGTGTTGTCCCTTAAAGTATCAGCGTAGTTGGAGCAATTTCTCGCTACAGGTCCGATTCCCGTGTATACGAGGACCCGGTGGTACTCATCACGCTCGACGCGAAACATTCGGCCTTTTCCGCACAGTCGTCCGAATCATGTCTGATTCAAGGCGAAATACAGCAAGTTCGTTTCATTTGTGGCAAAGGTATAAAGTACAATAAAGTTCCTCGGGCGCTATCAAAGAGACAGTATGATACTCGTCCCGGACTGGAAGATATAACGGTGTCTCTCGACTCTTTGTAGTGCCAACTTACATACGAGTTGGGGTGAGCTGTTCAGAGATGTACGTCCCGAATGAGAAACGTGTCACATTGTGCGAGAGCCACGGGGTGCGCTTTGCTACTTTACTTCATGAAGAACGAGGAGAGAGAGAGAGAGAGAGAAAAGCAAGGTACGTGGGCGTGCGTCGCCGAGGGTGTGAAGTTCAGAGAGAGAAGAAGCTTTCTCTCACTTCCGGTCCACACCGAGAGATAAAGCCAAAGAAATATACAAAATAATAAGCTTGGGGAGCCTGAAAGCGTGTGTCACATGAGCGAACACACCTAATAGAAGAGTCCGATGTCATTGTAGAAGAACATAAAGACTCGTTCATAGTTGACTGTACCTGATAAGTGCAACATTTACCCCACGCACTTGTGTTATCGAAGTTACCCAACTCGCCCACGGTATTGTAAAAATTAGCAGAGAAAGTTGATTGAGAAAAACAACTCTCATGATTGTCATCCAGAATTGGGCAGCAGACATAACTTTTATAACTTCATTACCCGTAAATTACAATTACTGTAAATAACTGCAATATTTAGTCACTAATTACAATTACGGGAAACAATTATAAATTTTTATTTATCAATTCCATTTACTATAAATAATTGTAATTTTGCGATTATCAACTACCATTACTCGAAGTAATTGTAATTTTTTTGTTGCTAAATAAAATTACTGGAAAACATTGTAGTTTTTCGCTGCTAATTACAATTACTTGGAAGAATTGTAATTTTTCCGTTATCAATTACAATTACTGGAAAAAATAGTACTTTTTGTATTATTCGTTACAATTACTTGGGAAAATTGTTACTTTTTTTATATAAATTACAATTTTCTTACGATTAACCCTTCAACGTCACAAAGACACTTTTCACAAGTCTTCTTTTCGACGTGATCATTTACCATGAAAATGTCGGGGAAAAAATTCCTAAAGTACTATCTTGTCGACTATTTTCAAGGCCGCTCTTTCGAATGGCGCAACTGAAAATTTCGCTAAAATAATTTTTTATACAATATTTTTGCGAAATAAGTTGAAAAAACACGAATTTTTGAGTGACTTTTTTTTTCATTTTGAATTTCGGAAGTCTTATCGGATTATTTTCGCACAATACAGTGCTCTAAAGGCGTCCTCGATAGTTGTACTTTCGAAATATGCATACATTTTTTTTCTTCGACGTTATATCTGCAAAATAACAACAAATAGACTAACAGATTTTCTCCGTTTTTGGAGTATTCAAATGTTGTGATCGGAACGAGTCTTTTACAGTCGATATGTAAATTGGCTATGGTTACCAAAGTTTTTCGGGTAGCTAATCAAGAATTTGACATTATTTTTGAAAAATTAATTTGTTTCCACAATTTGCTTGACCAGTCAATGTGACTATGTAAGCTGCATTTGGTTTCCGATGTTTTCTGGGTCGCTTCTTGGGAATTTGACATTACTTTTCCAAAACTAATTTGTTTAAACAATTTTTTTGAACAAATTATGAAAAACAATTAACATTTTTTTAAAACGCAATCGACTTGAAATAATACCCGTATCATAATTATACCAGTAAGTCAATTTTGTAAAATAAGTTTTGTCATCAAAAAAATTGTTTAAACAAATTTATTTCGTAAAAATAATGTCAAATTCTCGACAAGCGGCCCAAAAAACATAGGAAACTATGTGCAATTCACATAGTCACGTTCAAACAATTTGTTTAAACAAATTAATTTTGCAAAAAAAATTATTTTACGAAATTGACTTCGGGCCAACGGGTGTCACGTTCGGGAGATCCAGCTCGGTATTTCGTAACGAAGATCCAGAGGTCCAAATTATTCAGTTTACTAAGGAGCGTTCTACAGATCTGATATTAGTGGATAGCTATCCGTTGGTCAAGAAACTGTTTATTCGTTACAACACTCCGCTGCCATCGTCTGTTCCAGTCGAACGTTTACTCAGTTTCGCGACAATGATGGATCTGCCTAAATATAACCGACTCTCTGATATTAATTTCGAACGACGAGTACTGTCGGTGGCAAACGCAAAATTATTCTAGCCATATTGAGAAAACAATCTTCGATTATCTTACCATATATTACCATATGTTCATTGTGTGTTTCGAATATTAATATAATACATATCTATTATTATATTAAACATGACTCAATTTTTTCCCTCTCTTAATTCGATCCTTGAGGCTTCGTTTTTACGAAAAAAAAAAACGAGATAGTCATTTCGATGATTAGAATTCTCTCAAGCAAAAAAAAACTAATGAAACCACATTGCGTGGTTTACTATTACTGAAAGTAATTTTAATAATTTCTGATTTAATTACAATCACTGAAAATAATTGTAACGATTTCTCATTCAATGACAATCACTGAAAGTAATTTTAGTGAACTTCGATTTAATTAAAATGACTCAATGTAATTTTAATTAACTCCAATTCAATTACAATTACTGGAAATAAATTCAATGGACTCTAATTCAATTACAATTATCGAAAGTAATTTCAATGAACTCCGTTTTAATTATAAATTACCTTTCGTAATTTGTAATTGTTAATTTTTTATTACAATTTTGCCCAGCACTGTTGTCATCATGGACATGATTTTCATAGTCTCCATAAATCATGCGTTGACGTTTATCGGCGAAACGCTCGAAATTCCGGACGTGGAGGAATCTTACCACAATGCTATCGTGGAGATAAAAAGTGGATGCATTGTTGCTTCGTTTGGTAAATATTTACAAGTGGGGCTTCAGCTAAAAAAGGGGTTTAGAAATTTTCTACCGAGTTGATTTATTTCAGGGCACTTTGTTTATAATATTTAAGTCGAGGGAAGAGAATTTCAACCCTTATTTCAATCCCCAAACGCTTTTTTTTCACTTCACTTAAGGTATGGAGGAAACGGGTTTGGTGACATCGAGTGGGTCAAATGGCATGGGTTATTTGGGTTTCCGGAAAATATATATTTTTTCTTATAAAATACCCCTCCCCCATCATAAAAAAAATATTTTCATACTGCAGAATAGCCCCGAAGGGGTGAAATTTTTTTTGGAGCCCCACTTGTAAATATTTACTCTTCGTTTATCCTGCAAGGAACTTGAGGGTCCGCTTTCGTTGAAATTCATAAATGTGACAAAGCATGGAAAACTATTAGACACGTATTTTTTTTATTGGCGGAAAAACGGCTTCAAGGGGAGAAACTTCCCCTTAAAAAAGGGCGTGTCACCCCTTAATTTTTTGTTCAGTATTTCTATTGTTTTTCATCGCCTTGCGTACCGCGAATTTTGCGGATTGTCGCCCATGCTCGGCCAAGTGTATGCCGAAAGACGTAAAAATTATACATCTTGTGATGCCCAAGCAAAAGGGACATCAGTTTGTATAGGGTTTCTCAAAATGACCTGACATTTTAATTTATCAATAAAACTTATTGGGAGCACAAATAAGTATCCGCCGTTTGACAAAGGATGGCCCCACCAATAGGTTATGATTGAAATTGTCAGATGTAAAACGTCATACCGTAAGGTTGGACATCTGGCAAGACCATGACCTTGAAATATTAGCGATTTTGTATCAGCATCGCATAATTTTTTTCGTGCGAAATTGTCGAGTTTTGAGCCGAATAAGCGTCATTTACGGAAACTTTTGATTCACTTCTTTAATTTGAAGAAATCTGAAGCTCAGGCGCATCGATTGCTTGTAGAAGCATCTGGTGATGCTGCTTTAAGTGAGAGGAGTTGTCATGAGTCTGAGGACGTTCGTGAGTTTAAGGACGTCAAATTCACCGTCCTTAAGCTTTTGAAACCGTTTAAGGACGGTGAATTTGACGTCGAAGATAAAGATCGTAGCGGAAGGCCGAAAGTGTACGAAGACGCGGGATTGGAAGCATTATTGGAGGGAGATTGGTGCCAAACGCAAGAAGAACTTGCACCTACATTATAAGCAATATTGAGGGATTTTTTAAACGAAGAAATAATTATTCTACAATTATCAAACTTCAGGTATACTTTAACGGCGGGGTAAAGTTAATTCGGCGAAAAAAGGCATGTGTTTAAGATTTTTTTTTGGCGTAACGAATAGTGTTCGTTTATTGAAAAATTTACATATAATAAAGTAACATTTGAACAACATTCTCCTAAATTTGCATTGCAAAATATTCAAAATTGAGCGAGTGAAAATTAAACCCCGGAGGCGCATCGAAAAAAAGTTGGTTTGCGGTGTGCACCATAACTCGCAACAGAATCATTTGAAACAAAAAAATCAAAATGCATTTGTTAAAGGAGATGTTTCTCGAGGTAATGACGGGAGGATTTTTTTTTCTTCGATTTTTCGATTTTTCGTAGCACTTGGGAGCCAAAAACCCGATTTTCGCTAAAAAAAATCGGCTAATTTGTTGTTGAAAAATTAGTAATTATTAAAAAAAAAAAAAAAAAAGCTCTCGACAATACCTGGTAAATTATGTGAAGAAGTACTGTGCAAAATTTCAAAGCGATTGGTCCAGTAGATTTTGAGTTATCGTGCACACGGACTTCAAATATGACAAGTCTCAGAAAAACGGTTTGAAAAACGCAGAAGAGAAGAGAACGGCATGGAGCAATAGACGCTCAAATACTCATAACTTCGTCAATTTTACTCCGATCGACTTGAAATTTTAACACAATATTCTTGATATATTATGCATTCATTTAAAAAATTTAAAAAAAATTAAAAAAAATGTAAATACTTTACCCCGCCCTTAATAGTATAATTAAGTATACAAAACAATTTTTCAAAATTAATTCATCGTCAAAATGGCGGAGCTGTGGCAGAGTGTTACACCAAGGTCGCCGCGGGAGTTGCGAATCGGCGTGCAGTCTAGCTTCCCGTAGACTTTGATTTGCAAAAAAGTTTAAACATTTTTTCAGCTGGAACATGTATAGTTTCTATGTGACGGTAATTAAAATAAAGAAAATGCAAATTTAAGAAAAAGGCGTAGATTTCAAAAAAAAAAAATCAACATTTCACGCAACATTTCTGTAAAATTTGGATTAAAACGTAGTTTTTTTTTTAATTTATCAAAAACAATTCTCGTCAAGTAAAAGGTACCAATATTATCAATATTTCTACCAAGTTTTAACTCAATCGGTTTAATGGTTTTGGAGTAATCCTGCACGCCAATTTCGATAATGCGGTTTGGAGAAAAAGGCGTTTGAAGTTCACGCCCGCTCTGAATTCGAGCGGTGAGGCACAGCGTTGACGGGCTGTAACGTTTGAAGTTTTTCGAATTTCGTTTTGAAACTTTGGGATAATATTCACATATATTAGTACAGTCGTACTGTCGCTGAAAAAGCCTGGAATCGGAGAAAATTAGAAGAAAGCTAGTTTTTTTGACAGGCGATTTTGTAGGTGCCGCGGGTGCTAGATCCAAGTTTGCCTAAAAATCGGGGTGTAGGGTTCTTTTTTGGGGAATGAAAGGAGAAGAGGGGGATTAATGCCAAACTACAACCCCTACGAAGTCGGCGCCGTGAGACAAAATGTTCAGAAAAATCCGGGCTTTGTCCACAGCGCCGACGTCGTGGAAGTTCATTTTGGGGGTGAAAAAGTGGGGTGAAATTTTGAAAAATCAGTTTTAATTAAATAACGCTTTAAAAAAAAAAATCGTACACTTTTTGTTCAAATGGGAACGTTGTAGCTCTTGAAAAGACGCGTTAATCGAGTATTTGATCATCACTCTCCGATAATATCTTCAACCCCAAAAAAATGGTTAAAAAACCAAAAGAAAAATTCTTTATTGAATAACTAAAAAACAATCGGTTTTTCGGGTATCGTTCAAACGTACGAAATGTAGAGAATAATTTTCTCCATATTTTCGTTGCTATGGACCACCCTTGAATTCTGATTTTCCAACCCCTCTCGGGGGTTGAACATTCAAAATGAAATTCTGGGAAATCTATTGACCGCACGAATTCGCCGCCGTGGAAGAATTTGTAGCTTGAACCCTCAGGTACATTTTTGTCCAAAGCGCCAAACTCGTATCTCTTTAGTTTCGGTCAATAGTTTTCCCAGAATTTCATTTTGAATTTTCAACCCCTGAGAGGGGTTCGAAAAAGCAAAATTCAAGGATTTTCCATAGGAACGAAAATATAGAGAAAATTATTCTCTACATTTCGTATACTTGAACCATCCCCGAAAAATCGATTGTTTTTGAGTTATTCAATAAACAATTTTTTTGTTAATTCTTCAACAATTATTTTGGGGGTGGAGATATTATTGGAGAGGGTTCATCGAATACTCGATCGACGCGTCGTTTCAAGGGCTACAACGTTTCCATTTGAACAAAAATTGTATGAATTTGTCCTAAAGAGTTATCGAATGAAAACTGATTTTTCAAAATTTCACCCCACTTTTTCACCCCCAAAATGAACTTCCACGACTTTGGCGCTGAGGACAAAAATAAAACCCGGATTTTTCTGAACATTTTGTCTCCCGGCGGCGACCCCGTGGGGGTTGTAGTTTGGAATTAATCCACCCCCAACCCCTAAAATAAACCCTACACCCCTATATTTAGGCAAACTTGGTTTTAACACCCGTGGCACCTACAAAATCACCTGTCGAAAAAACTAGCCTTCTTCTAATCTTTTTCGATTCCAATATAAAGCACGACTGTACTATATAGTTTTATCGTTTAAGAAATAAAAAAAGAAATCGATTTTTTTATCGTTGTAAATGTATATTCCGCCTTAAGCATGTATCACCCATCCGTCCTAAAACGTCAGCGCACCAAAAATTTCACCCAAAATCCTATCCCATAACAACAATATTATTCCAGCTCTATTATAATAGTTGGGCAAGTTTATGACCGCGGTACAAGCTTCGGGGCGATATTTTTTTTTGTTCGCGAGGGTGCTGAAACGATGAGAACGTACCAATTAGGTATCCTCATTATCAGCTTCCTCCACGCGAAGAGTCGTCCTCGTGCACGTTTCTGTGTGAGAAGCGGTTCGCCAAGAAAAAAGTAAAAAAAAAAAAACAAAACAAAAAAAACGTCAAGTTGCCGAGTCAACGGGACAAATTATTTTCTAGAGCGACTCTTAGCCCCCCAGAGAACGAGGCATCTTTACTGTCCTACGTGTTGCAAGGGTTTTGATACGCCTCGGGTTATCCGTCTCTTTAACCTCAATTCCGTCGATATTTTTGTTTGTTTTTTTCTCTCTTTTTTTTTAATAATGCAGCTATCGCCGCTTCAACAATTTCGTTGGAAATGTATTTTTAAGCTTCCTAATTAGAAGGCAGCCTGAAAGAACACGATGTGCAATAGTTTATAACCCGGTAATTCAAAGTTTATCATTTCTGTACAGTGGAGAGTCCATGTCGGTTGGTACTGTTCGCTCATCGGCGTACTCCTGCCAACTTTACTTTAAAGCTTCGAGGCCATTATCGCGTGTAGATAAAATTCGTCGGCTAATAAGTTTCGCCGAGGTGCCCAAAGCTGCCGTAACTTTTAAGGTGTTGGGCGTGCATGTAACTAGTCGAAATAGGGTTGGGGAAAATATTCAAATAGCTTTACTTCAATACCGAAGTAATTTTAATATGATAACGTATAATTTTACATATGATTTTTAATCTTGCTTGAGTTTTTAAATGCCCACGTATTATTCATAACGTGTGAAAAAGATCAAGGAGGCTGCGTAAGGTTGAAATTTCGAAAATAGGATTTTTTATTGGGTTGTTTTATAGGGTCTTGACGAACCTTGTAATTTCGGAATATTACAATTGGGAATTTTAAACCGTAGGTGCATTCAAAGTTCGGAATTTCAACTCGACCCCCATGTTTAAGATCATGCCCGCGAATACACAGTTGACTGTAAATTATGTAGAACGTATAACATTGTCTAGACAAATTTCAAAATTGCGGCAAAATCACTTCTTAATAAAAAGAAATTCGTGAAATAATTCGTCGATTTATTGAAAATTTTGAAAATTTAAAACTTCTATAGCCGAATTATTTTGACGGTGTTCAGATTTTCGGAGTTTTGGTCTTTCGTGTAAAATTCTTTCGGAGTTCTGAGTGTTCTGATCATTCAAAGTTCGGAATTTTAACCTGGCCCCACCAATGTTGCCAAATATCAAACCTACAAATACCGCGCGAATCGTTGCAATAACTATTTTTTCATTTTTCTAATTAAGGGGTTAGGCCACTCTAGAGGCCGAACAAATAGGCTTTTCGGGGATTTATTTTCAGAAAAACTACAAAATAAATCGAGATTACAAAAAAGGGTGTTTATCATACATATCAGTGATTGTATACAATAATTTTTGTGGAGCGATTAGTTTCAAAATGGAGGCTGTGCAGCGTTTATCTCAAAACTGCATTTTTTAAGTTGGCCGGGAACATAACTCCGACAATTTTCAACCGATTCACTTGAAATGTTGAATATATCTTGAAAAATACATTGTCCATGGAAGTACGTAGGTTTTTTTTTTTATATTGCATACTTCATTTGTTATGAACGATTTTTTAGGCAATGCTTGGAAACTGACAAATTTGCCTAAAAAATCGTCAGATAATTGTCGATAACAAATTAAATATGCAATATAAAAAACAATCCTACGTACTTCCATAGACAATATATTTTGCAAAAATATTCAACATTTCAAGTGCATCGGTTGAAAATTGTCTTAAATGTGAAAAGACCTTAAATGTGAAAAGGCCTTAAATGTGAACATTCATTAAACAGTTTACACATGGAAAATGTTAGTTATTACAAATTATTTTTTTTGCATATGTTCAAAATATCAATTGTACAAGTCTGAAGTATGATCAATGGTATGACTAGTGTGAAGCGATAGGATTACCTCAACTGCATAAGTAGTGGTGGTATAAAGATTGAAACTTTATTCATTGTTAATTGCTATCAAACAAAGAATTTATGGTCATTGGATTAATAAAGAAAATGTTCGATACGTTTTATATTATATGAGTTGATTTTCCCGGAAATCCGAGATATATTTTCGATTATCCGAATTTTCGCTTATCCGAACAATGTCCGGTCTCAATTAGTTCGGATAATCAAGGTTCTACTGTATCAGAAAGCCGACCTGCATTTGGTCCCCAAGTTTATGGAGACCCGTTCCAATAATCCAAAAATAAAAAACAACTATCTATAATATTCGATACAAAGTCCGGTATTTTTACTCTGAAGGTTTTTCATTCCAGGTATCAAATTCGCAATGGATATATCCACTGAGCAATGAATTTTAAAAAAACCCAATAACTCATTACCAAATGCGGATATGCAAATTTCGGGAATGACTCTCGTAAAAAATGATCCTGCCGGATCTTCCAATAGAGGGGTGAATGAATTTAAAAAAATATATGCGCAATTTGACTAAAGCTTCTCATTGGAGCTTCCGGAAGTCACTTAACAACGCGAAAGGTGAAGTCATCTTCAAAGAGCTGTTTCGTGTAGATTTTAATCACGAGCGCGTAGCTTTCCGTCTCTTTAATAAATGTTCCTACTGCGATTTACCTACTGCGAAACGCGGACTCTTGTTTGCACGCGCTTATTGCGCTCGAGGAACTGCTTTGGTTAACTAAACTTTCGTAATGAAAAATACGAGAGCAAGTGTTGAAAGAGGCGTCTCGATGAAAGACTCCGGCAAGATTGTCAAGTCAAGTGGCTGCAAAAAATGACAGCTCGATAATAACAGACACCGGAACCATCCGAGTTGAACCGTAGCAAAATTGTAACAAAGGAAATTTTATTTATCGTGAAAATATTACTGCAGGCCGAAAAAATATGAGGTGCAGCTTCGAGAGTTTTTTTGTTAAAAAAAAAAAAAAAAAATCTATTCAAAGAACTTTATCGTACAAGCGTCGTATGAGACCATTTTTTTAATCCCCACAAAATAGCGTCGGCGGGATAAACTGGAGCTTTTTTGCGCGAGGTGCTCCCGGGCTTGCAGCCCGATGCAAATTTTGACCATGTGCCAAAGTTTTCCATAATCCGCTATGATAAGGGCTGGAGAAACACGTGGGGAATTTTTTAAATATTCTTTTCCATAAAAATGGCAAAAAATTGAGGAAAAAAATACTTTCGTCTCGAACAGCGGACCTTAAGGTGTTTTCGACAAGTCGAGAAATTTCCACGCATTTCCGTAGAGAATTTAGTGAACAAGGGTACTGCAAAAATCTGATGCGAATGGGATTCAAAACTGGCGTGACGTATAGCTGAAAAACTAATCGAACAATTCTGATGAAATTTGGTGTAAATCTTTCTAACCTTATTTTCTAAAATATGAACCTAAATTTTTTGGAAAAGTTAAAAAAAAAGTATTTTTCCATTGTCAAATGTAGCCACTTATTTCGGAAAACTCAATCTTTTTGTTTCAAAGCGTACCATTTTAACTATTTTCAGCATTTTGCACTTTTTCTTGGTTCATATTCTGCGTATGAGTGTTAATGAAAGAAAAATCTTCGTTGTTTTTTTTTTTTCAGATTAATCCCGCCGACGCTACGTGTCACGCCGCCTGACAACATCCCCCGCAACCCGCTTAGGGGCCATCCATAAATTACGTCATCGACTTTTGCTGATTTTTGACCCCCCCCCCCCTGAAATCATCCTATCCGTCATATCGTTGTGATCAAATTAACGTTACCGTCATCTAACGACCAGACCCCCCCCCCCTATTTTAAAATGACGTAATTTATGGACGGCCCCTTAGAAGATCGTGCCATCCCTCCGCCATTATCAAAGAATGATAAAATGTTTTAAAAATATCATACAATAGCCAAATGTATATAGTAATAAAACATACCCTGTCTAAAAAATGGTGAAGAATTCTTTCCTTTAAGGGACCATCACAATGTAAAATGGTCAAAAAATCGATTTTTTTGCATTATCCAATAGTATAGACGGCTATAAATATGCTGTTCAATTTTTGAGGCGAAATCCGAATTATTCCGATTGCTATAGCCTTTCTCAGAAAAAAAGGTTCAATGAGCTGCAAGAGACATCGCGCGGACGGACGTGTTTTTCTCGAAATGTCGTTTTTGGTTTTTATAACGACAAAACGTTTTTCAAAACGATGTACACTTTCAAAGGAAGAGTTTTCAAGCTATTCGTCTCAAATTTTGACACAACATTCTTCACGTTATTCTTCATCTTGCTATCGAATCGTTTTTTTTTGTTGAAATATTCATTTTTTAACGAAAAACTGTCGATAAAAATAGGCTAAATTCGATACGTTTTTTTTCAAGTCACCTGCATTTTGTCAATTTTGATTTTTAAAAAACCTCCATAGCAAGATAACGGCTTTCATACCGATTAATAATCTTTCTAAAAATGTTAGTTAATATAATATTTACGTCTACAACCGTGTACACGTTGAGGACTTCTTTTTTCGAAGACATTATCAACCGTTAAAAAAACTGCAAAAAATAAATAAAAATAAACGTTTAAAAATTTATTTTCCGTTTTTCAGGAGTGTTTTGATTTGACATAACAAAAATCAGACTGTTTAGCGTATTTTAACTATCGAAAATCGCGGAAATCCACTATTGTTCGACCGGTTACACTGTGATGATCCCTTAAGGGAGTATGAGCGCGCAATCTTGATTTCCATAGATTTTGTTCAAATTTTAATCAGACATTGTTTATATCATTATGCATGTTTGAGTGAAATTTCAGGACAGTCAACTATTGAGATGGGAGATAAGGGGTTTTAAAATTGCAACTTCTAGCACTGCAGGGTCTGCATTGAAATTTAGACAGAATAATTTTCCGTAAATAACATTTGTCCCCCATAATAATAATACATATGGCAACACCGAATCGTTCCACGATTCGATAATCGAATAAAAGTTCTTAATTAGTTATGAATAAACCAACACTTTTATTTGTTAATGAAGATAACATAAACAATATAAAATATTAATATTTATGATGCAAATATTTTTTTATGACAACATTTTTAAATTCAGGAACACGATAATTTTTTTTTTCTCGAAATATTGAACAATACTGTTCTGTGGTGTTGGCATATGTCTTCTTATTATAAGGGACAAATAGTTTTTTACGGAAAATTATTCTGTCTGAATTTCAATGCAGACCCTGTAGTGTTAAAAGTTGTAATTTTAAAACCCATTATCTCACAATCTAAATAGACGACTATTCTTAAATTTCACTCAACATGCATAATGAAATGTACAATATCTGGTTAAAATTTGAACAAAGTCTATAGAAATCAAGACTGCGCGAACGTACTACCTTAAGGCCTTAGGCCACAGTAACAGGTATAAAATCATGTGCGAATTTGACAATTTTTTTCATATGAAAAGGCGATTCACTCATAAAATTAATTACACATCTATTTAGTATGAATATCAAGCTGTTAGAATATATATATATATATATATATTTCGATGTACAAACTGGCCGACTACTAATATTTTCTTTTATCTTTTTTTTAGGCGCTCCGCGGCGTGACATTTAGCATCCACAATTTTTTACCTAGAACAAAAAACAAAAATTCTCGTCAATCTAAATTCGAATACCTAGAAAAGTAGGTAGAGAATTTAAAAAATATTGTTTTATTCAAAAGTTGTAGGTATTTGAACTCAAGAAATGAATTTTCTGTGAAAAATTTCGTTATAACTGCTCATAAACTGCTCATAAAATGAAAAGTTTTCGATTAATCACAAATTCCTTACGTACTTCTCTGCGAAATGCAATTAGGAACATAACTTTAAAATTTGAAGTAAATCGAGTGAAAATTGTTGAAGTTATTTGTCACGCCAATTGGAAAAAAGCTGTTTTGAGAAGTTTCGAGTAGTCGGCCATTTTGTACATCGAAAAAAAATATATTTTCTAACAGCTAGATATTCATACTAAGTAGATGTGTAATTAATTTTACGAGTGAATCACTTTTTCATACGAAACAAAATTGTTAAATTCGCACATGATTTTATACCCGCTACTTAAGGCCCGGTGTGGCTTAAGGCCTTAAAAAAAATCATGAAAATCAGCAATTTTTTCCTCGCCTAGAGGTATCTCCGCCTTAAGGGCCAAGAAACGCGATTTCCTTCAAGGAGTGTTATCCCTTAATATTATAGTCACCGGTATGTATTCTTCCCATGTGGGATAGAAGATCTCACCGAATGGGCACCGAATATCCGTTTCAACGCTATACAGCAGCCAAGAGATCCAACTCTCGCATACAGAGCATTCAATTCCAATTAAGGCAGAAATGTTTAAGTGGAAATGAGAGGGGGTGCGGTATGAGGGGTGGGGTGGCGGAACGAGAACAGTGACCGGAAGGGATGAATGTGGGAAGGTGGAGAAATCGCAGAAGGGAAAAGAGAGGTATGGTCCTCGCCTTCGGCGTACGTAGAAGCCTTGGTCGGTTAATCGGATGAAGGCGACCGGGCCTATGGTTCGTAGATGGGGTATAGGTATCAGCTCGGTATGAAATGTCTTGAATTCTCCCCGTTTCTCTATCCCACGAGTATTTGACTTTCAAATTGAGCTCAGTCGGCTTGTGATCCACCGTCACGGGTAGCCAACGTCGCCTTGTTCCCCATATAACCGCGCGCACTCAATTTTGACAAGCAATTCCGCTTTGCCGAGCACCAAACGCAACCCCCCGCGTTCTCCTTGCGCACCGAACTTTTCTCTTGATTGCCTTCGGAAACTGACGCGTTTTGGTGGTCCAAAGATCTTCCCCTTGTTTGGCGAACGGATGAGCGCGCGCGTGGGGTAGGTACCGACATTGATGGATGTAAATTGAACCACTAGACAATCGTGTTGGTTAGCGAGAATGACAAAAAGTGCTGCCGCTGCTGCGTTATTCAGGAAGTAAACTTTTCATAATTTTTTAGTAATGTTTTCGTCACGGTAGCGAGACTCTGCTATATTCGGCGTTAACGGAGACTTTGTCCTTGAAATTTAGCGGGAGATGTTAGCGGCTCAACATGAGCAGCTAGAAGAAAAGGAGGGATGCCTCTATGGACGAGGCATTGCCAATTAGCGGTAATTATAAACACATTTGTGTAAACATAGTACGAAACTTTAAACGCGTTTTTTCTCGAAAACACGTTTTTAAAAATGGCTGACATTCTCCTGACCGCTGTAATTAACATATCGACCTGAAATTTGGAGAGCATACTCAGAAAATATATCTTCAAGAAATGACGGATCGTTTTTTCGATAGATACATTTTTGCATTTATTATTCATCTTTTTATGCGAAAAAAACGCGAAAATTCGATTTTTTTAAAATTGCCGCTATTTTCCGCAATTTGTACCAAACGAATAACCCATCCGTCATTCCATGACCAAAGGGTCACAGATTGATAATATGCTTTGAATTTGTGTTTCAGATCAACAAAGAGGGGGCAGTGATGTCAGCCGTTTACCTCCCGCGATTTGAGGACCTGTTTTCGCGGAGCTGCAACGGCCGCCATTTTGGTTTTTTTTTTCAAAAAAATTTTTTTCGAACGTTCTGTATATCATGAATAAAAGCAAGAAAAAAACCGCACTCAAAAAGCTTTACTCGTTTCCTTTAAAAAAAATAAAATGTAAACACCTGAAATATGGCACTTCAAGGAGAAAGTCTCCCTTAAGGTTGTTATGGGGTTAAGGCCTTAGGCCACTCTAGAAGCCGAAAAAAATGGCTTTTTGGGGATTTTTTTTTTCAGAAAAACTACAAAATAAATCGACATTATAAAAAGGGTGTTTATCATACATATCAGTGACTGTGTACAATAATTTTTTTGAAGCGATTCATTTCAAAATGGCGGCTGTGCAGCGTTTATCTCAAAACTGCATTTTTTCAGTTGGCCGGAAACATAACTCAGACAATTTTCAACCGATTCACTTGAAATGTTGAATATATCTTCACTTGAAATGTTGAATTTGTTATCAACAATTATCTGACGACCTTTTAGGCAAATTGTTGGAAAGTGACAAATTTCGTCAGATAATTGTTAATAATAAATTAACTATGCAATATAAAAAAAAATCCTTCGCACTTCTATAGATAATGTATTTTTCAAGATATATTCAACATTCTAAGTGAATCGGTTGAAAATTGTCTGAGTTATGTTTCCGGCGAACTTAAAAAATGCAGTTTTCAGATAAACGCTGTCCAGCCGCCATTTTGAATTAAATCGCTTCAAAAAAATTATTGTATACAGTCACTAATATGTATCATAAACACCCTTTTTGTAATCTCAATTTATTTTGTAGTTTTTCTGAAAAAAAATCTCCAGAAAGCCTACTTTTTCGACCTCTGGAGTGGCCTAACCCCTTAAGTCAACATGTTACCACCGAGCTGAACTTTTTTCCGGACCTTTATAACCTCTTTGCTAATCATCCTGTGCAGTTTGAATACGATCTACGGAACCGTTTTTTAGAAAAAAAAAATCGGCAACTCGACATATTTCGTGGGCTAATTACCTTACGTTTATGGAAAACTCCCGACCATTTTTCAGTACATTATTAATATCTGCTAAGGCGATGTTACCATGGAGCTGAAAAAATAGGTACGGTTCGACGAATTATCGGACCGAATATAACCCTTGGTACCGTGAAAATGAGGATTCACAGTACCGTTATAAAATTATTAATGTTTTTAATAGCGAATTTGTCCGAAAATCAAGCACACAAAATATTGTACTGTGCAATCGTGGCAACGTCGTAGACGGCACGAATGCTACCTATTTTATCGGTATTCGGCAATTATGCCCGGGAACCTCAAACTACTCGGTCAGGATAATTAACAACGAATATTATTGGTACTTATTCTCTTAATTAGTAATAATTACTTAATATTAATTTGATAACTATGTTCAGAAATTATACATTTCTAGACATTTCTAGGCAAAGACAAAATAACGCGGATTTTTTTTTTCACGCATAAATTTTTCTTTTAGAATATCGGAAAATTATTAAAGTTTTTTATTTCTTCGAGATTATAGACAGCTTTGGTACACACTTTTTCTTTCCAGCGGATTTTTTTTTACTCTGACAGATATTCATTTTTGACAGCTCCTTGGGCTGATATTGAGGTTACGAACGGGGCGCATATGTCTCTAACTTCGCGACACTTCTGCCAACCTGGGCATTATGATATACCACGATTTACGACGTTGCCAATTCGTTTCGCGTTAATTGAGCGAAAAAAAGTTATAGAAAATAATTATACAAAGTAATGAAAACACTCAGTGTAATTACCGAATGTTCAAAAATGCATATTTTTACAAGTAGATGTAGAAGAATAGTTCGAAAACGTACGTTTAATATGACGATTATTTGAATGCTAACAGTTGTTAACAGTTAATCGGCTTCGTGGATAAGCATGGGGCGCTCCCCTCGTACTTTACTCCCGACGGCTAAACCCTTAACAACCTTAAGGAGTTTCGACATCAAAATTGATATGCTTGTAGACGATTGAAATTCATATCACCGAGAGATTCATTTAGGATGCATTAACTGTTCAAAAATTAATCCGCTTCACCACATAGTTTCGGAGATTTTGAAAGTTCAAGTTGAACCTTCATACATTTGGTAATACACGTGGCACTTCGTAAACACTAGTTATAGGGCTGTAGGGGTTGAAATAATGCTTCGATTGAAATTTAAAATAATGAAAAAACTGCGATTGGTGTTATAGGGATGTCGAGTTAATAAATTAAGCAGTTGCTCCACTTGGTTCATTAAGAGGTTACTCCCACTTGCGATTTTGAAAAAAATCGATTTTTTTATTGCTTTTTTTTTGAAGTATAAGTATCTGAGATTATGACCTGAAAATTTCAAGTCGATCCGAACAAAATTGACTGAGATATGAGCGTTGAAAGAGAAGAATCCGTTGTGTAAACGACCGCGTTTACGAAACTTTAAACGCGTTTTTCTCAAAATGGCATTTCTGAAGACGGTGACCAAGATTACTCGAACACCAATGAACCGATCTTCTTGAAATTTTGCAGGCTTATTTAATACATAAAAATGTAGTCTTTAATCGTTCGATTTTTTTTTTCGAAAAAAATGGCCGTTTTATAGCCAAAAAACGGCCGTTTTTTTCGTTAAAATCGAACCATTAACTTTGACTGTCCGCCATTTTGTGAAAAATGAATATTTTTTAAAATCCTTCGATTAAAGACTAGTTTATACTTATATTTGACTAAATCCATCCGCATTTTTTTTTTCAGATGATCCACTTCGCCGCAATGTTGGTCACCGCAAACCGTGTATATAAAAACATTATTTCATTGACGGCCATTTGCCACGAAACAATGTAATATTTTTCAATAAAAAAATTACTGCAAGTTCTTCAAGATGTGTTCTTTAAGATGGTATATTGATCGATTAAAAATGTTTTGTAGTTTTCTTTTAAAAAATTCATGAAAAAGGCCTTTTTTTGCGCTACAAGTGGGGGTAACGCCTTAATAATAGTCGAACAACTACGTGAATTTTGAGCTCAACAGGTTTGTTTTCGAGCTCGAACGATTTTTTTTATCGTTGAGCATGTATATCCCGCCTTAAGGCCGGAGCCGGAATTAGAAGGTCCGAAAATCGTTTTTTTTTTGTAATTGTTTAAATCGATAGATAAACTATCAAAGAATATATTTACAAAGTAACAGAGGCCAATTGTAAATATTTTCGAAGCTACAAGGCCAAAAGCAGAGAAGCGATTGATATTTGATATTGATATTTCCTCCTATTGAAAACTTGGAAGCGCGTTTTCTCCAGTTTTCATTTTCACTATTTTTCCAAATTGACTGGCGTGATAGCAAAAACAACTAAACGACCTATTGAATCAAACCAACGTTTATTTTCTTCAGTATGAAAATCTCGTCTATGTGAATTAAAAAAGTCGTTGAAAAAGTCTTTTTCAATAATTTGTATAGCACGTTAAAGTGTTTTTAACGTGTTTTTAAAGGTAAAGAAACACCCTTTATTGATATATTTTAGGTATATAGATATATAACTAAAATATATGAATAAAGTCTGTTTCTTTTTTTTCACTGTGGCGTACCAAACCGATCATTTTAGAAAAAAATATATAATGTAATAAGGTGCCCAAAGATTATATGAAAAAAATTTCGTTATTGTACCCCAAGTGGATTATAGTAAAAAAAAATAAAGCAAGGAACATTATTTTTTTTAACCTTAATCTTTTGCAAGATGTTCTATAATTTTATCTCGTAACACGTTTGATTGTAACAAGTACCAAAAAAAAATCGAATCGACCCACTGAAGCGTTTCCGGAATTTTTTTTTATTTAAAAAAATTCATTTTTCTAAAACCATTGCGTTGACGGGGATGAAATTTTCAGAAAACTTGTTTTTTTTTATACCTCAGAATATACTCCAAATTTCGCTGGAGAAAATGCGGGGGCAATTTTTCCTCACTTACCTGATCTGCCTTCCCGAGATAATATCAGGCTCTGGTCGGGCCTTCCACCCTGGAATAGGTTCGCAATGTAACAGGTCTAAGGTTAGTTCCCGTTCCGCTGTTCCCTTTCTTGGGAACTGATCAGGAACGGGCCGGGGAACAAGCGTAAAATGACCAGGAAAGTAGTAGAGAGTAGATCGGGAACTGATCAGGAACGGGCCGGAGAACAAGCAGTAAATGACCAGGAAATGTCGATAAAACCAACCTCAAAATTACTTTCTTGATATGTAGAGGACAAGAAAAATGAAAAAAAAAAAAAAATTACCGTAGGCATCGTACTATAGATATTAATAATTCACCGTGATAATGTGATTACATTTATCGTAATTATATCCTCCATCATATCAGCAAATAATTTTCTTTGACTGTCATAATTTATTCTTTATGATAGCATTGTCCGGCGTCGATTATTCTTAAAGAAAATAATACGATGATAAAACGGAGTACACAATTACAATAAACGTAATCACATTATTACATTCAATTATTAATATCTTTGATGACGCAAAAAGTACTATGTAATAATAGGTTGGGATTTAATATTCAGGAAATGTCAATGTTCTCCCCAGGAAAAGGTTTTGTGATATTCCTAGTCTGTTCCGCAAAAGGGCCCGGTTAGGTAAACAAAACGAGGCAAGCCAGGCCTGGACCAGACGTCAAGTCGGGTATGCCCCGTCACATTTCTGCACGGGCAGGTAACGAGTTACGTTTTCCACTCGGGAATATTCCCAAATCGTACCTTTCGAGTATTTTCCCCACATGTGCACACCTCGAACAGTTTAATTTCGAATGCGACAGAAAAACAAATGACCACCTCAACTAAAAGCACACCTCGTTTTTGTTCACAATCAAAGGAATTGCAAATAGCGAGAACGGTCCTCAGGGGCCTCCAGGCAAGTCCTACGAATACAGGGCACACGCGAAATGGACAAGCCCAACGGCCAAAACTACAGAGACCGCAACAAAATATAATTCGGTAGAAGTTAAGCTCGATGGAGCGCATCGAGTTGATTTACAAATAAACAAAAGGGTCTGGGGCAATCGATGAAACAAGAGAGGGCGCGAGTCGGTCGTTAAACGCAAAAGTTTCAATGTCAATTTCACTCGTCGGCCACCGAGAGAGAGAGAGGGTACGAGCCGTTGAACCGGAAAGTTAGTAGTATAAACAAAAGTTGCCGCCGGTATTGACATCGCGCGAACGACGAGGGCGGGATTCTGTACACAGAGGTATCTGACACGTTCCACGGGATCAGTCATTTCGCGCAATTGATTTTACTCTTCAAAGACTCTTCCCGCTTCGAGTCCATTGGCATTTAACATGGGAGGCTATACCTTCTCGATGGCGTTTATTCGCTTCGTTCGCCGTTTTTTTTTCGTCCCTTTCGGTTCTTTTTTCCTTCTCGCTTCTCTCCCGCAACCACCCCCTCACGGTCGCGATCGAAACCCGGATGAACGTGATTCGATTCAGCGCACATTCCGATTCAAACTTTTTCTCGGCCCTCTCACCAGATGCCCGTTTCATCCCCCGTGACACCTCAGCGAGGGTAATTTCCGTTTGATTAAGGAGGGGGTGGGTATGGGATCCAATATTAGCGTTGCTCGTGTCACAAAAGCCGGAGATGGAAAAATTCGCGAGGAAAGGTGTCTCCCCTTTCTACCTTATACAACCCACTAATACTTTTACACTTTTGTACTCGCGTGTGTTCTCGCCCTAACACGTCTCTCGTAATTAAATTAAACGTGGACTCGATTTATCGTATTTGCGACCGTTTAACGGCCTGAGGAAAATCCTCGACGTCTTTTCACCCCTTTGCATGCTGGTGCGGCCTTTTTGCCGATGCTTGCAAATTCACCACGAGTCTATGGCGAGTTTTGAGCCACTGACGCGGATGATTGTTTTCTTTGGAAACATTCGAAATTGGGCTTTCCTATACGTTATTGCGATTAAATTTGATCCTGGCTCTCGTCACAGCTATTGATTGGCAGACCGAGGATTTTCATTCTTTTGCATCGATGCACGAAGAAATTCCTATTTTCAGCTTCAGTTTTCGCGAAATCGGAACTACAGACCATTGATGAGAATGAGCATCAACGGGGAAACATCATTTTTTGCTAAATCATTTTTGAAGGGTGGGGAGAGAACAGAAGGTTTTATGCTAATACATTTTGTGACGTGATCAGTGCCAACTTATGGTACACTGAGAAACAAAAACAATTGAGTCAAAAAAAAACATTGGGTGACCCAAATAAATGTTCGACATTGTTACAATACTATAAAATATTGGGAAATGTGATTGATTTTAATAACATATTATTTTGTTTGAAAATCTCGTTCTTTCCATATCTCCATAATAATTCAAATAAAATTATAATCTATTGAAATCATTCTATATACAATCTGCAGATGTATGGATGAAATAATTTAGCGATTGCTACAACAATATTTATTTCGTACAAAAATTTTATCACTGGAGTGGATTATTTTTGTATTACATTAAAACGAACCTGCCATTAGACGTAACGTTTTGGTACATCGTACAATGTCAAAAGTGCAATATCATGCAACTAGTATGAGATAGAGACAATTGTATATCATGATTGAAATATCAGCAATATGGATCCGAACTAATGGTATTTTTTTGGCATTCAGTCTCCGGTGGAAAAAATATAATATTCGATGAAATAAATGTTCATTGAAATCAAAAGAATATATTGATAATTGAAAGTTTTACAATTTTTTAAAAATCTTAAATAAAAAGTGAGCATTAGAATGATCATCCACGATAATAGTGGAGAGAATATCAGATATTCAACTGATAAGAACCGATACTACACTTTGATCTTAGCCACAGGCCAAGAAGCGAGATACTCTTTAGAGTTTCTCCGGCATTTAAGCAGATTTTTGGTTCGCGCTACGCTCACGAGAAATAAGCGCGCGTGCGGCTTTTAGCGGTTACTCCAAGAACTACGGGTTTCCTCACACTTACAATTTCTGTAGCGCTCGGCCATGATTTGGTTCCATTCTTTCAACCAAATACGCAAGAAACAAATTTTATTTTCGCATAATTTTTTAACCAATTCAGACATTTGCTTAATATTATTTCAATCAAAATAAAATATTAATATTTTAACGAATAATATACTTGAATATCAATATCGGATATGGTGAAAAAAATAAAATATTTCCTCAATAGAAATTTTATCTGAATCAAACGAGCGAAATTCAATTTTTCTTGTGTACTCGAATCAAAAATGTTCATGTTATGAGTTGAAACGCTTTTTTGTTCGTTGCGGAAAATGCATTCAAAGCTATATAATTTTTTCGCGATAATTTTTTAGATCGTTTCAATAATATATTGTTCTCGGCTAACAATATATCTTTTGAATGAAAAAGAAATGTTTCATTTTATCATGTTATTAAACTCAATAGCGTTTTGTTTGGACTAATAAATCCGATTATTTACACCAACAATTTTACAATTGAATCAACGAAATTTCATTCAATAACACCAATGATATTGGATCAATAATTTTTTTTCTCATTGTAGCAAAATATTAATTACATGTACGATTGAATATTGCGAACATTTTCAAATGTACGGTAGATATTCGTAATGATTATTTACACATATGGTAATTTGAAGGAGTTAGGATTATCAGAAAATTAAATGTCGTTTAAAAATTCTTTTCAAATGGACGCGAACTTTGGCAACGTCGCACGTTTCTGTCGTTTGGTCTTTTTGGGTCTCCTAACTGTATGTATGTACTCCCTTAACGTATTGAAATTGGCGCGCTAGGTTTTCGATTGGTTCTGCTATCCCCATAGTTCCGAAGTTGTCACACATTTTAATACGTACTCCTCAACAAGCCTCACTTTTTCGTAATCTCGTTGCATATTTTTCACACATTTTCATTAACTAGATCGGTAACCTGTCCATTGTTTTCGGTAATATTGTTCTGTACATTGACGATTATCTGACGATTTATCGTCACTGTCTGACACTATTATCTTACGATTTTTTTGGCAAATTTTTCATTTTCCAAAAATTTGCATCAAATAATTGTTAATAACATATGAACTATGGAATATAAAAAAAATCCCACGTACTTTCATAGACAATGTATATTTAAAGATATATTCAACATTTCAAGTGAATCGGTTGAACATTGTCTGAGTTATGTTTCCGGCCAACTTAAAAAATGCAGTTTTGAGATAAACGCTGCACAGCCGGCATTTTGAGATTAATCGCTTCAAAAAAATTATTATATACAGGCACTGATATGTATGATAAACACCCTTTTTTGCAATCTCAATTTATTTTGTAGTTTTTCTGAAAAAAAAATCCCCAAAAAGCCCTTTTTCGGCCTCTAGAGTGGTCTAACCCCTTAAGGAGAGATATACACCTAGATGGTCGAGGTCGAGGGTTTAGAAGCTATGAACATTCCGTCGACCGTAGAAGACCTACACTATGCGCCTGGTGTCGATGATTCCATGTAAGTTGACAAATTTCATGATTTATTCATTCCCAAATTTTCAAACGCGTTTTTCTCAAAACCACGTTTTTCAAATCGGTACCCAACATTTCTCGCAAACCAATGAACCGATTGCCTTGAGGTTTTTTGTAGTTATTTTATACACCATTATCTAGTACTTGTCATAGGATTTTTTTTCCGTTACTTAGTTTTTGTTTTATCGGCAAAATAATAACTAATTTTTGGCCCAAAAAATCACTATTTACGTTCAAACGTCCGCCATTTTGTCATAAATCGATATTTTCAAAATCGGCTATGACAAGTACTAGATTATAGTATCTAATTTAATAATTTTTTTGGTTTTTTTTTTTCAGATGATTTTTGAAGAAACGCCACTGGGTACGGTATACGCAGATTTTTTACGACGCTCCAAGGATCATACAATATCCTTGTATATTTTTGATATTTTTAAATAAAGAAAATTAAAGATATTTTTGTATGTATATACTTTTACATAATTAAAACCCTAATCCGAAATTTCAAATAGTTTTCCTTGAAAAAACATCACAAAAATGACCTTTTTTCTGGCTCCTAGGTGTATATCTCCCCTTAATGTAAAAAAATAAATAAATAAATAAAGTAATTTAAAAACCTGCACACGTTTTTCCAGAAAAAAATTCCGAAAGTGCCTCTTTTTTTCGGCCACGAGTTCGGTGTACCCCTATGGAGTGGACACTTGAGGCCAGCGAAGAAAAAATCGACCAGTTCGATACGTTCAAACAAGTTGAATTTCCAGAAGGTTCTGACTAATTTCGAACTTTCGACATGTTCGCTCGTTGATGCGTCACCGAAGTGCTCTTCACGCCACCTCGACACGGGGCTCGAAAAAAAAGTTTTGGTTTCCGCCCCACGTTTAGCATTGCCTCAACGTACACCAACGCGCAGCTATTGCGAAATTTGTCGTCGGTCCAGCTGACCAGGGAACTGAAAAACGCGGCCTCCCCGACCTAACTCAATTTAGATACGTTCGCGCGGAATTCGATCGCTTGTAAGTATTATCGGTATTTATCAGGGTCAGGCGTGACGAGCGCGCATCGCCCTTAGAAAAGTACGGTGCCCTTTAAAAAAAGAGAAAAAAAACTGGGTATCGCAGGTATTTGAAAGATGGCAATAAAATCCCTAGAGCGAGAGGGGACTTCAGCTGCGTTCTCTCATAAATTGGAATTTCCAACTTGGCGAGCCGCGAGTTACGAACGACCAGCCAGCAAAATAAAGCGAATGAATTCGAGCCGCTATACGTATACGGTATTGGATCAAGAGAAATTCCGGAAGTTTTGCACGTGAAATAAAAGAAAATCCAAACGATTGCAAAGTCCTCGTCATTTGATGTCCCTAGATGAACTTTGGAAGAGGGAAACAAGTAAAAAGGTGACAATTCGCTTTGACGACAGGGACTGGAGGGTCGTTGAGACAATGCCCGCTTTTCATTCGCTCATCAAAGGAATTCCGAAGAGCTGACGATACTCGTGCAGCTTGCACTTTTCCTTTTTATTTGGAACTCGATACGTATTCAAAGCGGGAAACCAGTTTAGGAGAACGCTTTTTTTTTAGTGGTTTTCGAGATTTTTTTTTTACAAGGAATGAATGAATGGATTTTATTCAAACTTTGGGACTATTTTATACATATGTTCAAACAAATATTTAAATTTTTTCGAAGCATTTCTTCTGAAAATATGGAACATATAACCTGCCGCCCATCGAAGGTCTCCATGAGACCTTGTGTACGCTCTGGAGGCCACAGTTTTCATCGGAAATCAATACGGTTCAAAGATTATTTCAAGAACATGCTTTCCTTCCATATGAACCTAACCCTGACCAAAAGAAATCGAAAATTGCATTTTGTAGAGGTGTTTAAACAAAAGGGTATAATTTTTGCCATTATTTTATAATCTTTTTTGCTATAACAATATACTTTAAACAATAGTATAACCCTAAATTTAGGCTCATATAGAGCGTAATCGTATAAAGAAACTGATTATCGCTTTGTAAAATTATAGGTTGGAAACATTTTGAGCTAAAGTTTACACAAATTGAAAAAAGTCGTGTCGAGAAAAACGCGTTTGAAAAAATTACCGAAAAAATAAATTCAAGGCGGTAATGAATTTATCCTGCTTACCGGTCAATCAGCGATTAGTTTTACTAATAATTTATGGAATGAAAAAAAAACGA
This sequence comes from Ophion obscuratus, assembly GCA_964007375.1. Classification (NCBI taxonomy): domain Eukaryota; kingdom Metazoa; phylum Arthropoda; class Insecta; order Hymenoptera; family Ichneumonidae; genus Ophion; species Ophion obscuratus. Next base: position 22,280,390 of record OZ023323.1, read on the forward strand.
TTTTTTTAGTCATCTAAACTCGTTTCTCGCCTTAAAGGTTTGCTCGAAGATTTTCTCATTTCCCTGGTCTTATTACACGGTGGATGGGAATAACTCACTCAACGAAGGATACTCTCGTCGAGACGTTCGTAACGACTTTTGTTTCGATTTATAAATTACCGAGTTATCAAATTGCGAAGATAGCAGAGTTCGTATAAAGATACGAGAGTAACGACCACGTCCTCACTATTGTTGCAGCGAACTTTTCCGATTTCCGCGTTACAACACAAATTCCGTGTTGCGCTTGCTCGTATTTCTTTCGTGTAACTTCCGGCTACAGAATTCATCGCAACGTGGCGTACAAATAGATGTTTGCTCGAATCCGTTGACGAATAATTAATTCATTGGAAAAAAAACGTTCAATAATTGAACATGAGGCGATTGGTGATTTGGAAATCTGGCCTCAAGAATATGCTGGCTGTAGAGCTCCGGACGGAAGTCACTTTTTTTTTAACGAATATATCTGTGTTTTTGTGGGTTGTGCACTGTGTATATTTGCATTGATTAAGGGACCGCGCTAATAGTTAATATGATAATTACAACTGCGAATTGATATATTTATTTTGCTAATTTCGTGATCGGCAGAAAAAACTTTTGGACGTGATTTTGACCCAAAATCAACTGTGGAAAAATAGAAAAACCGTCGTGTGTATTGGTAATATTTAAGGGAGGACATTCTGTGACAGGCCGAAAAGAGGTAGTCTTTTTTGATTTTTTTGTCTACGAGATTATTTATTTGGGCTTTAGGGCTTGAGAAGGTACGTAATAACGCACCTTCTTTCCAAAATTTCGTCAAAATTACACTTTTTTTAACATCCCCCATGGTGAGAATTTTTTTTCGAAAAATTTAATTTTTAATTTTTATTTTTCCATTCTTTTTTTAAATATAAATTTACACGAAATAAGTTCAATGTATGTTCAATAAAGCATATGTTGAACTCACTTCGTGTGACTTGGTATTTTTTGAAAATTAAAATTAAATTAAAAATTAAATTATTCGAAAAAAATCTCCAAATGGGGGATGTTAAAAAAGTGTAATTTTGGGGAAATTTTTACTCGCAGTCACGGGCTTAAAAAATACTGAAGTTTAAACGTCAACGATAGCTACTGCAATTACGGAAATGTTGTTTTTCCAAAATTGATTGCCCTCACTAAATCGTCTGTAACTTGGCTAATTTTCAATATTTCAACGTGAACTTTTTTTTACATGTTCTTGAATATGTATACTTTGAGAAAGTGCAAAAAACGATTTTTTTTAACCCGCCATGCTGGTGTCTTACCTCAATATATACGAGACAGTGAATTATACCCAGAAACACATAAAGTAGATTTAATAAATATCATTGACATATTAACCTTTTCAATACTCGTTACAAATAAAAATAAAATATCTGAAATCATGCAGTCGGAGTGGCATCCCAGCATTTCCCTGGTCTGTCAACCCAAGTTGCTACCCCTGCGGTCTTGTCGTGTATGCGCATTCCGTTAGGTAGCCCTTTGCAGCCCAGCAGCACGTACTCGCAACACCGTTGCCACATTTTAGCAGTCTCTGTGCCCGATTTCGCAATTTCGCTTTATTTTTCTTCACCAATAACTCGACAACCGTTCATTGAATCGCCATGATCCATTTTTAGAAACTTTGGTCGATACATGACGTTGAATTTTGCATAATTGGAATTAAACGAAATTTTTTTTTTTTTTATTTCCCAAATTTCCTCGGACAGATTTGGGCTATGAAAATCACGCAAATAATTATTTAGAATTCTTATTTAGCGAACTTCAACAAACTTGCAAAATATAATTTTCGATATTAATGAAAATGAGGAACTGAAAAGAATTTATATTGCTTTCGGACGATGCAAACGCAAAAGGCGTTACTTTATCAACCCAAAATATAATTTTCACTATTTTGCCAGTGTCGCTCCTCGAGGATGATCATAGCAGCAGAAAATATGTGAAAAAAATATTTAAAATAAACAAGCTTCTATTTAATGTACTAAAAAATAGAAAATACTTTTTTTTACCAAGTCATCTATATGTGACTATAAATAAAAGCTTGAGGGCGCTCACCTTTTTAAATGTTCAATAAATTTGATCAATTCAGTTTCATTAACCATATTTAATTTGGCACAATAGGTATTAGAGAAATTATTATCACACGTTTATGCTCAGTTTCAGGATTTTTGTTTAAGAAATCTAAGGTTGTTTTACAGTAAATGAAATACAGTTGATATGTAAACGGGTTTATGTAAATTAAAGATTATATGTCTAAATTTCGACCGCCCCAAGCTTTTATTTATAGTCACATATAGATGACTTGGTAACAAAAATTATTTTATACTTTTTAGTACATTAGATAACAGTTTATTTAAAAAATATATTTTTGTTTGCATATAAATTCTTTTCTACTTTTTAGTCTTTAATTGAGTTTACTAGTTTGCTGTTACTAGTAGTTCACTCGTTCACGAATTTTTACTTTAGGAGCATGGAATGCTTGTAAAAAATAAAAAAGACTGTAATTGGGATTGAACTTACGACTAATTGCTGCATATAAACTTTTCACATTCAAACACAGTCGGCTATGAATTTGGCTGTGTTAGTGAGATTTTACATGGATGATTAGATATCGCTAATTTTACGAGTAAAAAATTCCGAATTTCAATGTTCCGGAATTCCAGATGGGGCCGGGTTAAATTCCGAACTTTGAATGTTCAGAACGCTCAAAACTCCAAAAGAATAGTACCCCGAAAAATCAAAACTGCGAAAGATTTTTACACGAAAGACCAAAACTCCGAAAATCTTAACACCGTCAAAATAATTCGGCTATGGAAGTTTTGAAGGTTTTAAAATTTTCAATAAATCGACGAATTATTTCAAGAATTTTGATTAATTAAGAAGTGATTTTCCGTCAATTTTTAAATTTCTCTAGACAATGTTGTACGTTCTACATCATTTACAGTCAACTGCGTAGACTTTCGCTGGCATGATCTTGGGATGAGGTCGAGGGAACTTTGAATGCGCCGACGGTTTAAAATTCCTAATTTTAATGTTCCGAAATTACAAGGTTCTTCAAGATTATGCCAGCAAAAGTCTACACAGTTGACTGTAAATTATGTAGAAGGCATAACATTGTCTAGACAAATTTCAAAATTGACGTAAAATCACTTCTTAATAAAAAAAATCTTGAAATAATTCGTCGATTTATTGAAAATTTGGAAATTTTTAAAACTTCCATAGCCGAATTATTTTGACCCCACATTTAAAAAAAAAGTTGAATTATGCATTGTCACCTTTTAGATGCATGTTTGCAAAATGTCAGATCCCCAAGTAGTCGGGAGGTGAGTGAAATATCAATTTTCCGTTTTGCATCTCACAGAAAGTCAAGTTAAATAAAAGCTTATAAAATGCCGTTGCTTCATGAGGACTGGCGTAAAACGAGAAATGCTCGCGAGCCCGTTACCGAATCGGTTTGAAATTTTACACAAGTTTTCGTGTACCAAACGCAAACCTCCATTTTCTGGGCATTTCCGATGCTGAAACGACAGCATCAGAACATCCCTGAATTCGTCGGTAAATCGAGGTAAACCGGTCACCCTTGCAGCTTCATCGCGAAAGGATTCTCTCGATCGAATCCCGTAAAACGTCTGCCTCGCACAAACTAATAATGCAAATAATTAGTTTGGGAGAAGGTGAGAAGCGTTGCGGTGAGGGCCCATACGTGTGCCAGGTACGAAAGTGTGTTAGCGTGCGTGAGTGCGCGCAAAGCATTGCACCGGTGTGGCTGGTAGTCCAGGAATCAAGTTAACGCCGCAGTAAAACCAGCCAAACAAACTCAGCCTGGCTCGAGGGATTTCGCTTTAGTACCTCCACCCCCGCACACCCGCAGCTCGACAATATAACTCGAGTGCGAAGAGAGAGAGAGAGAGAGAGAGAGTTGCTCACCGGTTTGCCTCTTCCATACCCTAGTCGGCTTTTGGATGGGCGACTCCCGCAGTGGAGGGAGTTGTTTCAGGGCAAACGAAAGGAGAATGGGGAATGATTGCAATCACGCCGCCTCGTAAAGTGATCGCCCACATTTTCACCACTGGGCCGAGTGCCGCCAGAATCTCACTCCCCCCCCCCCCCCCCCAGAGTGCGCGCCCTTTGCCCTTTAACGCCGCTGGTACACCAAAGTCACAGCCTTCTGCTCTCCTCTGCTCACCTCACCTTCTTCTCACACGTACGATTCTCCGCCGGGGTGTAAACTCCAAATTGTCTTTTAACGTGTATTCGCGGAAATGAGTATCGCGTTATTCCCTCTGACCTCAGCCTCCTGCTCTGCCTATGTAGAGTTGCCTAATCGTGCCATCATCGCGTTTCGCATATCGAATGTCACATAGCATCGCTGATGGATGTTGATGACACGTCGGACGTGTCGGCTAGGCAGTGCTGTGCAAATTTGTTGTCGCTGTGAAGTATTAGGACAATCCAATTTTTTTGATTACCTTTTTGTAACCTTTTTCTTTTTGATTGTTGAGTGATACGTATAGAGACCGATCTGTCTCTAACCAATATCAGCAACTCAAATGAACTGAAACGTTGGTAAACTCATTCACCTCCTCGCCACACCTCCAAACTCCAGCGCACTCCAGCACTGTGCTCGCACACACTGTTTAGTAGCTAGGCTTATGATTCATCTTGCCCCGCGTATTCGTCTTGCCCCGAGTTCCCCTAATTGTTGGTGAATGGTACCGATGCGAGTGCGGACGAAGCCTACTGGTTTATAGTTTACGGAGCATTTCTTCATTGAGGGCGTACACAAATTACGTAACTCAAAATGTTTCAGTTTTTACCCCCCCCCCCCCCCTCCCCCACGTAACGGGACCGTAACGTTTGACCAGGACCCCCCCCCCCCCCCCTTATTGCGTTACGTAACGGGTGCTTTGTCGTCAATGATTGCGATTTTTTTCATAGCCATAACTACTTATGACAGGATCGGGTTTAGACTCATTTTATGAAGTAAATATTCATCTAGTTATATAACAATTTTTATGACAAAATCTTGAAAATTAACCGAGATATATGCCTTGATTTGACGACGAAAAAAAAATTCTCTCCATTGTCCGATTGATATCTTTATGAAAGGTTATCCACAAATTAAAAGTCAACAATTTATCGATATCTATACAAATGTAGCTATCGTTATGCGTAGCCGTTTTTTTATTATGGTTTTTTTTACAAAATGCCGACAGTTTAGACATTTTTTCTTCTAATTTCAAGGCCCTTTTCCTGTATTCAAGTAGTCTTTAAAAATAGTAATTATCAAATGTTAAAAACGCTGATACGTACAAGCCTAGTCACAGCGATTTCAAAAATGTTTCTTTAAAAATTGAAAATCGGTTGATAAGTTTTTAAGTATTCGTTGGGACAAGATCGAAAAAACTAGTTTCGAGAAAAACGCGTTCAAAGTTTACATTCCGTGTTTATGATATGAAGTTATGTTTTTTCTAGAATATTGATACTTACATTGAAGTATCTAGTCGTGAGCGATAGGACGGTTCTTCATCTTCTCGATAGTTCATAAAATAATAAGAGCCTGTACTTTATCTATTGTAAATGATGCCACACCTGTAGGGACTGAGGGCACTAACCGGTCACGCTACCTGTTCTCACTAAAGTGACCCGTCTATTTTCGGACTTGTGAATAAAAATGTTGCCAACATATTTTTCAATACATGTAATTTCAAGAATTATAAAAAAAAAATCCTCAAAACTTTGCTTCGGGGATGTGGGAAAGCTACTGTGACACAGTGACTTTCCCCCTTAACTGGCATAGCGTATAGAAAACTGTGAGCAGTCCACGGTAAAATTGCACGCGAGGTTTAAATTAAAAACTTGAACATGCAGAAATTTTGCCATTTCTGGCAGCTTTAAAATCGTGACGTAACGCAAACCTTACCCCCCTCCCCCCACCATGTCTGTAGACCGTAATGCCTGGCCGACCACCCAACTCCGTTACGTAATTTGCGTACGGCCCCTTTGCGACTGCGGAACTAGTTCATTTTTATCTTGTTTTAGGGTGATTATCGGAAATTCGAACGGTCAGTATTCAGAAGGACGAAAATTTCGAATTCACTAATGACAAACGTTTCAATATAGATAGGTCAATTTTATGATAGTCTGTAAAATAGTTAATCGAAATTGTGAATACAAAAATCTCGAAGTTGACTTATAGCGAAAACAAATATCAGATCTAACAAAATAATGAGAGATACAATATCGATTCGCCTGTACATATACACCAAACGATTCGAGACGTCAAATCGTCGAATTGCAAATATTACGACAGTTTACAATTTCGAATTCATTAAAGGGAAGGACCAAAAATTCGATCAGTTAAAATAGCGATGGGCCGAAATGGCAAACGGTCCGGATAGCGAAAACTTGGGTTCGAGCAATACTACTTGCGCTTCAGAATGAAGATGGCAGATGGCGTTAGTGGTCGGTCGGGTAAGGCAGCCATGTCATGTTCGCCATTTAGGTACTCGCCATTTCGTACCATCGATCATTTGCGTTTCTACGATCTACACATTCGATGTTTGTAGTCTCGATGTATGACTTTTTGGGTGGGAGTCGAAATATCGATGGATCAATATTCGGATGGGCTGAAATATCGAATTAAAAAATGTCGAATATTTGAATATAGATAGATCAATGTTCGGAGGGTTTATATAGTCGTAAATAAAAATTCCGAATATCTCGAAGTTGAAAGATAGCGAAAAACAAAAACCGATTTAAAAAATATTAAGAGACATAATATCGAATTGCTTATATAAATAACACCAAATAATTCGAGAAGACGAATCTTCGAATTGTAAATATAGCGACGGGTCAAAAAACAGAAAGCATTAAATAGAACGGCCAAAAAGTCGAGTGGTTAAAATAGCGAAGGGTCAAAATGTCGAATGGCCCGAATGGCGAAAACTTGTGATCGAGGCAGATAACGTTAGCGGTCGGCCGGGACGGCATCCATACCATGTTTGCCATTTTGGCATTCGCCATTTCGGACCATCGATATTTTGCGTCTCGATATATTGCTTTTCGCTATAGGCGGTATTACGAATATTAGATACTCGTTTTTTTCTGTTTCGGAGATATGGATGTTATAGATTGTTCCAATCTATATTTGTATGTCTCAAATTGTAGACGATCTGAATATACGTTTTCAGATAAATGAGCTCTCGAATAAATGATGCTTTGCTTTATAGTCAATCGATTTTTTCTTCGATCGAAACATAACATTTCGAATAATTAAACCTTCGTTATTTTGAGAGCTCATAATTCTGTCGTTTCGAAATATATGTCGATCTATATTTGGTCCTTCGACATTTGGATCCCCACCCGACTTTTTGCCATAGCCCATATTACGAATATTATATACTCACTTTATTCTATTTCGGAGATATGAATGTTGTAGATTGTTCGAATCTGTATTTATATGTCTCAAACTGCAGACTATCTGAATATATGTTCTCGAATAAATGAGCTCTCGAATATATAATCCTTTGGTGCAATGGTTATTTGATGTCGTCATCGGTCAAAGGATAGAATTTCGAATATTTTCACCTTCGTTATTTTGAGAGTTCATAATTCGTCGTTTCGAAATCTTTGTCTTTCTAAGTTTGATCATTGGACATTCTGACCCCCACCCTCCCAGCGCTGTTTCATCTTGCCCAGCATACAGTGTAAGATGGAAAAAATAAAAGTTTAATTACAAATATATATATTGTATGGTAACAATCAGAAAGACTGATTTTATTCACTTCCAAAATTAAAAGATTAACAAATGTTGATTAGTTTAAAAGAATAATTAAAATTGACTGACTCCTATATGTATTGTTTTATTGGAACAGGACCTTAGCATTATCATCTTGCGCCTACTTCCCCTCTATAGTTTATCCACATTACAATATAAACCTATCGCGAATAAAAACCCGTCCTTAAGGGCCTCGATTTCCGAAAAATCTACCCCAGATCAATCGAATCCAAATTAACATCCCGCCGATCTGAAAAAGGATCCAGACTCCCCGCGCAATAAACGAGCAACGCAGCACCCCATGTGCCAAGTTCTCACGCGAGTCTAATTTTTATCTTTCCTCCCCCATACGGCAGCCCTCCACTTGCTAATCCGAATTAACTTTGCACACCGCAACAACGCGCTATAGGTGAGAATTTCGTAGTCACGCGCGCATTTTTTGTTCCTCTTCTTTCCTCTTCGCGTAATTGTCGTTTTTTTTTTCACCGCGGTGCGTATGCGACAAGGAGGAAAATTTCGTCGCACAGCATATAGAGCCTCGCAGAGCTGGCACTCGCGGATATACTTCTTTGGATTTCGTGTGGTCCGAGGCGGATGGTAACACGGCTTTCCATGCAACGACCAGCCGCCCACGCGAGCTCTATGAAAATCACAGTCTTTTATTCATGAAATCCCACGTGACGTTTTTTTTTCTTCTTTTTTTTGTTCACCGCGTGCACACACAATGGAGACAGAAACTACATTCGCATGCATTTTGCGTCGCGCTCCGTCCGCTCGTGTTTCTCCGTTTTCGACGGATCTCCACGCTGGACCAGCAGCCTCCAGCTAGACCAGCGACGATTCATTGCAGGCTGCGATAGACTCCATACACATATACACACGTGGGTGTGTCTGTCCGTGTATGTGTGCGCGTATACACAGTGTACACGTGGACAAACTACGCTCTGTACCGTATCGTATATTCATATAGTGTGCCCCATTCCATACGCTCTTTCTCTCCACGCCGTACATCTCGCCTAACTTACCACCCGGCCATACATATGCAAAGGAGCAGCTCCGGGGAGACTGGAAATCCTAAAGACAAGATATATTAAACTACACCCGACACGAGCCACCTCTTCACGCCACGAGCTGCTTTCTTTTTCTATACAAGCGCGTGAATTTGTCGACTTGCGCATATGGACGCGTCCAACTGCATCAGGCATTTTTGGCAACCCTTAGGAAGGTTCTTTTTGAGCTCTTGCCCAGTGGGTTCGAGCTCTGGAGGTGCTGATGAAAAGGTCGTTGGTGGGATGCGGGAAAAGAGGATGGGACCGCTGATAGATGCATTTTGAGTCAGCAGGTGCGCAGTGTCTAGTTGGGAGAGAGTTCCGCTTTGGAGATGTTGAACTACCGTTGTTGCAATACCGCAGGCTGGATAATATTGAGAGCAGTTCACGTGGTTTGCAGTTATACAGAACTTTGTGAAATTACACGTGCGGAAATTGCCGGGGAGTCCACAGATCCGACCACATCAATATAGGGACTTGATAGGGACACATTGGAATCCAAGTGGATTCCGCACTGTTTCCCCATTGGGGTTTGAGAATTTTTTTTTTTTCATTCTACACTGGAATTTGTTGGATTTTCCGAAAAATATCCTTTCGTGATCCCGTGTACAAATTTGTTGGGAAGTCCCAAGATGTCCAAGATGACATCTCTATAGGGATTGGTTATGGACTCCGCACATTAGGGCCTCCGCCTTATTGGGATCCAATTGGATTCCGCACTGTTCTCCGATCAACGCCGTTTGCGAATTTCTACACCACGTTCGAATGATTCAAATCGATTTTTAGATATACTTTTTTAAGCGACCATACTTTTTCATTATGAGACAAAAACTTTTCGAAAATCCACTGATTTTCTTTACAAAAGTCGACGTACAGAATGCGATGGGATCAATCAAGAATCGTAGCTGAATCTGTTCGATAATGTAGGAATTCTTCAAGATTCAAATTGGATTAGTACATTTGGATCCAATGGGGAATCCCGATTGGAAATCAATGTATGAGCGAGACGTTTTAGCATAGGGATCCAATGCGATGACATATTGGGTCCCTATCAGGAAGTGGAAACCCATTGGATCCAATGGGATGACCCATTGAATCCCTAGCAGGAAGTGGAAACAAGTATGGGAATCCAATTGGACCCCTATAACAATTTCTACACTGGTGTCTTGACACAAATTGCAGCTGTTTGACAGATGCATATATTGCTGTGAAAGATATAAAAACGTCCCGGACTCCAATTTCGAAAAGACCATAGTACGACAAGGTGTAATTCATCATAACTTACCATAAACTTAAGATCTTCTATGCCCCACCATCTCATTGAAACCTTCGTCAATCGCTACTTTTTTCCAATACCATTCTCATTCTCGAAATCGTTGGAACACGTTGCGATTTTTCTTCCTATCTTCGTCCATTGGATTTACTTATTTAGCCTGAATAGCTGATGAACTTGCGTGACATTTTTAACCCGAACGCCTGTGTGCAGTCACTTGAGATTTCTATACATTGCAATCCCATTGGAACCTTCAGCAGTCGATATTTTTCTCCAATGCCAGTTTTATTCTCGAAATCTTTCGAACACCTTGCGCTTTTCGTTCCTATATTCGTCCATTGGATTTACTTATTTAGCCTCAATAGCCGCTGAGCATGCTTGTTCTTTTCAACGCAAACGCTTGTGTGCATTATCCGCAGTATATAAAAAAATTGATGAGCAATCAAATAGTCATATCACCGCTGCAGACACTTGTGGGTCGATGGACTTCTTTTTTGATGGTGCAACAAGTCAATATCGCATCACTTCGCATATATATTATTACAAAGGCAACAGTTTTTCGTGAGCTTTTTTATAGGTATCTACGAAGAAGAGCAATTTTTTTTTTTCAATCAATAGTTCGCAGTGTCACGAACACCGCGGTACGTGAAAACGATCCGGACAGGCGGAATACCGAAGGGCTGCGTTGAAATAGGAGACTCGGCGAATATATATATATATATATATATATATATACGGAGCTATTGCGACTCATTGCAATCAGCATAATTCAATATTGCATAATCGAAACGCTGATCATGCCGGTCTCCGGTCGAATGTTGCAAGTGGGCAGCAAACTGCGGGTGAAGAGATCGTCGAAAGTCCCTACCTTTCCATTATCGGGCTGGCAAAGCTAGAGCGGAAAGATCCCGCCAAGTGCTGACGGTGACAATGAAATTGTCCGAGCTGCTCGAGCGTTCATGATCCTCATTAATTAGAAATCTCCCCCGCTACGCTGTGCAAACGCTCAAACGGCAGGTTAAACGGTAAACTTCAAGTTCCCGGGAGCACGCAAATCAAATACTGTTTTTCGAGGGAACTTTCACGAAAATGCAAACTTGAACTCTTGGATAGCATTAAAAGTCAATTGTTCCGGCAAACTAGTCGTAAAGAGGACGAATAATTTCAGCAACTGATAACGAACTGAATGACAAATTTCTACTGCAGTTACTTAAACTTCATCAAAAAAGTGCTTTGATGGATAAGGTCTCATTCCAAAATTACCGTAGCTGTATGACGCTGCGAGGCATTATCGATAAAGGTGGTACTGGCTATATTTAAAACTGTAGCCGTTTTCGATCGCATCGTGAATAACCCGGGCGCCGAGCACCGCGATGTCACATCGTTACGGATAATAGTACGAATGTTCCAAATGGAAATTAAGAAATTACTTTTATTCTCGATCTTTTATTCAGCACACGATCAGCAGGTAAAAATGGTTTTTATCTTACTAGAATTATAACATTGCCTGCTTGTGCATCGGTATTTTTAGGCTGTAATTGAAGACGTCGACTTTTGTACCGATTAAACGTCATTTGCGGGAAGTGATACTGCATTATTGTGTTTAAAAACAAGTGTAGCTAAACGTCATCGTTTGCTTGCCGATGCTTGCACAGAATATGCTCCATCGATAAGTACGTGTGAAAAGTGCTTCCAACGATTTGGAAAGCATGATTTTCATTTGGATGGTAAGCTGAGTGGATAGCTGCCGAAGAACTTTGAGGATGCACAATTGGAAGTATTATTTGACCGAAGATGCATGTCAAACGGAAAAAAGAATCGGCAACAGCATTAAACGTTATCCAACAATGCATTTCTTTACCAAAAGCAAGGAAATTGGGCACCACACGAATTGAAAGCACTTTACAGTATGGCGATACCAGACACGTGTTCATGGATCCATCAAGAATTGTCTATTAGGACGTTGAACACGTTCTCGTTGTTTTCCAACAGATGACGTTACCAGGATTTCGTGCGTGTAGTTTAAGATGGTAACGCATTTATAAAGAAGTACTACGCTACTCCTAGTGTATGTAATATCGCCAAAGCGTAAACAACATTTTTTGTCATGGTTTTAATCATTGAAAATTTGGTGCCAAAAAAGGAGTTTTTGCGGTGAATTTGACTGCATTACTTTATTCAGAAAAAATCTGCAGCCGAAGCACACTGAATTCTTGTTGAGACGTACGACGTCCATGCTCTGTCGGAAACAACATGCAGAGATTGGCTTAGACGCTTCAAAAGTAGTGATTTCGATGTGTTGAATTGGAGGCATTACTTCACGAAGACTCGCGTCAGGCGTAAGCTGAATTTGCAGAATCATTAGGGCTTGATCCCGTAGAAATTTCAAAATGTTTGAAAGCATTAGGAATGATTTTCTTTTCAATGAAGCATTAATCATCAACAAAAACAGCAAGAGGTTATTCAACATCGCAATAGAATACGGAGTGAACTGGGAGATTCTACCTAAACCACTACAATCACTAGACATAGCTTCCTCAGATTACTATTTGATCCAATTCATAGCGTTAGCTCTTTCTGTCGGAAACAATACGCAGAGATTGGTCGAGACGCTTCAAATAATAATAATAATTTTGATGTGTTGAGTTGGAGGCATTACTTCATGAACACTGATGTCAGACGCTAGCTGAACTTGCAGAATCATTAGGAGTTGACCACATAACAGTTTCGAAACGTTTGAAGACATTAGGAATGATGTTTTTTCCCAATAAAGCATTAATTTTAAATAAAAACAGCGAGAACTTATTCAACATTCCGATAGAATACGGAGTGAACTGGGAAATTCTACCTAAACCGCTATATTCAAAAGACATAGCTTCTTTAGATTACTATTTGATCCCAATGGCGGATTTATACTTTTCTGCAGTATAGGCTACTCGACTTTGCGCCGGGTGGGGATCCAAATATCGAAGGACCAAATATAGATCGACAAATATTTCGAAACGACAGAATTATGAACTCTCAAAATAACGAAGGTTTAATTATCCGAAATGTTATGTTTCGATGGGTGGGGATCCAAATATCGAAGGACCAAATATAGATCGACAAATATTTCGAAACGACAGAATTATGAACTCTCAAAATAACGAAGGTTTAATTATTCGAAATGTTATGTTTCGATCGAAGAAAAAATCGAATGACTATGAAGCAAAGCATCATTTGTTCGAGAGCTCATTTATCTGAAAACGTATATTCAGATCGTCTGCAATTTGAGACATACAAATATAGATTGGAACAATCTATAAAATCCATATCTCCGAAACAGAAAAAAGCGAGTATCTAATATTCGTAATACCGCCTATAGCGAAAAGCAATATATCGAGACGCAAAATATCGATGGTCCGAAATGACGAATGCCAAAATGGCGAACATGGTATGGATGCCGTCCCGGCCGACCGGTAACGCTATCTGCCTCGATCACAAGTTTTCGCCATCCGGGCCATTCGACATTTTGACCCTTCGCTATTTTAACCACTCGACTTTTTGGCCGTTCGATTTAATGCTTTCTGTTTTTTGACCCGTCGCTATATTTACAATTCGAAGATTCGTCATCTCGAATTATTTGGTGTTATTTATATAAGCAATTCGATATTATGTCTCTCAATATTTTTTAAATCGGTTTTTGTTTTTCACTATATTTCAACTTCGAGATATTCGTATTCGGAATTTTTATTTACGACTATATAAACCCTCCGAACATTGATCTATCTATATTCAAACATTCGACATTTTTTAATTCGATATTTCAGCCCATCCGAATATTGATCCATCGATATTTCGACTCCAACCCTTTGCGCCGCCCTTCCTATCTTAATCACTTGTATTTGCCTAGGCCTTTTTAGGTGCCTTTAAAATAAGCCACCCCCTAAAGTCTACTGCCCCTAGGGAGCTGCCCATACGGCCTATTGGCAAATCCAGGACTGTTTGATCGGATCTATACCTCTTTCTGGGGGGGCGGTTGCGTTCTTATGAAGAAAGTAAAAATTGGCTTCGTAACTGGATCGCTTTAAAAGCACCAAACTGCTACCAGCGTGGAATTCGTTTATTGACTGGAAGATGGGCAAAGGTTGTATCTTTCAATGGATCATATTTTGAATAAAGTAAGAATGATTTATCATGTTTCAATGTGTTTACCCAAATTGTGTACTCACTAGGAAAATGTTTTCTTTCAACTGCACACCAAACGTCCTCTTTTTGATAAATAGAAAACGTGATTTCCGTCTCATTGATCCTGAAATCCATTCACAGCGCACACGCACGAACCAAACTGACGACGATGAGGTGAGCAAAGCCGCAGACAAAAGCCAGTTAGCCATAAAATTTGGCTGTCCTCCAGTTTATCAATTAAAGCCTTTTCTTCTCCATTTGATGGAAGGGTCAAACGACCGCGTCGATTGATTCGATTAGCCGGTTTAACATCGAAAGAAAAGGTTTTCCTTTAGCCCAAGAACGACTCGGCGAACGGAAGATTGCATCGTGGACAGGTCCAAATAGGGTTTCACCTGCCAGGCACTTTGTCCATCGGGAATATGGAATGGACAGTGATTGGCGTGAAAGGGGCTTCTTCAAAGGCATTAACGTCGGGGGCAATTCCAACGATTCGTGTCTTGATTGGATTTAAGATTTAGGATAGTGATTCGAGATCGCGGGAGTGTATGTGCCATGCTCAGGACAGCCCGAAGAAAAATTGGCAATATGTGCGTTCCAGTGGGCTGCCCCGGTTCTGCTTCGACGTGCCTTTCCGCGCATCTAGACCCAAGTCGTGCGTATCCTCGGGAAAAAAATCCCCGGGATCGATTCCATGCCAGTGACGTATGCGTGCTCTCTTCTCGCGGTGCTTTTCGACTCGTCGGTTACGCCCGAGGGAATAAGAATCCGAGAGCAAATTGATCGCCCAAAGGGCTCTCACCCCCGGATATCCCTCTCGCTCGCGCCTTTCCCCCGTCGGATCATAAGAAAGTTATTTTAAGAATGGGTCAGCTCCGCGGATGCTGATAAGCCAAAAAAAAAACGTTAACCCAATACTAGTCCAGTAAAAGAGACGAAAACCCAGCACTTTTTAGAGAATTTTAGACTAAAGCAGATGATTGCATACTGGAAGTAACCCCAATTAAATGTTGTCTCTCAACTCGCCCTAACCCTAAGAAACAGGGGTTGGAAACTTGAAAATCGCCGTATCTCGATCATTAATAGCCCGATGAAAAAAGGCTTCAAACAAAAGTTGTTTGGAATGATAAAATTCGTATAAAGTTTTCTGACGCCAAACCTCTTATCTTTGAAAATAGCGGCACAAAAACGATTCGAAAATTTGGGGTTGATGCGTGTGCGAGCGGAGTTGGAGATAGGGTATTGGACGTGAAATAACTTTATACGTATTTTATTATTCTAAAGAACTTTCATTTGAAACATTTTTTCATCGGGCTATTGATTATCGAGATACGGCGATTTTTAAGTTTTCAACTCCTGCACTGTAAAAAATGATATGAAATTTACAATACATTTAAGATACAAAGGAATTGAATTTTACGAACTCAGTAGATGAAATTAAATTTGAAACACTTGTACCGTAAATTTAAAACAGGAACATGAAATTCTAACGTGGATATAGAATTTAATAGATGCAACATGGAATTTCAAAAACAAGTTTGTAAATTTGTGGAAAATGTATTGCATTAACCCGTGTCTTCCTTTGAAAATCACTACAGATGTATAATAAATCAACTATAAAAAACAGAGTGTTGAAAATACAAAACAAGTTTGAAATTTATTTACAGCTGCCTGAAAAATATAGTATATGTGAAACTGAATTTTACGATACGTACAATGCATGATCACAACAGATTTATTTAAAAGAGCGAAACTGGAATTGAAAAAAAAATCATAAACGCTGATGAAAATCACATGAATCAATGTGAAAATTATATTAAATTTACACTAGATTTAAGGCACAACAGAATTGCATTATACGAACTCAGTAAAACAAATTGAATTTAACACACTTGTACCGTAAATTTAAAACAGGAACATGAAATTCTAACGTGGATATAGAATTTAATAGATGCAACATGGAATTTCCAACACAAAAGCCACTGAGAATAACAATTGTTTGTCAAAAACAAATCACAGTTAAGTTGAATTTAATGTGTTCGTATATTAATATTGAAGAAACATTTCATGATTTTCATAATTATTGACCCGGACGATACCTCAAAATCACATGAATTTCAAATACACGCGTGCAGTGGACAGCGATGGGCGCGCGGTCGGTGTACGGGCTCGGCGGTCACTGAAGTTAAGCAGCATTGGAGGCTGTCAATACTTGGAGCGGTGACCGCTTGCCCGTGCACTGGTTTGCGCGTCAACCTCTGAGTGGGAGGCAGTTTTTCTGAGTTTCTGATGGTAATACAACTGAAACTCAGCCGAATAAAAGCCGCCTGTATCTGCCCAGGTTTTCCGCAGTTTCCCTGGGCCCTCGTGCAAATGCGATACAGTAGTGCATTAGGAGAAAGAGTGGATGCGGTCAACACTCTGGAGGGGGGGGGGGGGGGGGGGGGGCTCTGGAAGGAATGTAGAGGGAACTTGTGGAAGGATTGTTGTGAATGATGGAAGGAATAAAGGAGGGGATGGTAAAAGGGGAAGGACCCGTGCCTCTGAGGAATACATATATAAAGAAAAAAAAGTACGTGCAGTGATTGCACTGCATTTTACATTTTATTATTCAAGGTATTCAATGCTAATTTTGGGATAAAGCTGCGAAAAAATAATATACACAAGTATCACGAAAGCATCATACAGTACATGAATTGAGTGGTCTTAATTTGATAATTTTTACATAAAAACGTATTGCAATTATCAATTTCTGAAATAAACTTAATACTTAGGATCAGTAATTTTAATACACACCCGTATATTGATATCAGCAAATGGTTCTTGAATTTAATATACATTCGTATTTTGATATCAGCAAATGGTTCTTGATTTCAATATACTTGGATGTGATTATTTCTTTACACGTTCATTTTTTTTTTTCAAACGCACAAGTATATTAATATTACGGAACTACACTTTCATTTTTTAAATAACCTGTTTTGGAATTTCAAAATCGTATCTGAAATTTCACAAGCGGTATCCGCATAAAAACTTCCTACACTTGTATATTAATGTTTATACAGACATTTTTTACAGTGTATTTCTTAGGGTTGGGGCGAGTTGAGGGGCAATATTTTATTGGGGTTACTTTCAGTATGCAACCATCTACTTTCAGTCAAAAATGTATGTTCTACCCTGAAAAGTGCTGGGTTTTCGTTTCTTTTACTGGAATATACATTGTTTCTTAAAATGAGGTTGACGAAGAAAATGCTACTTCTTCAATATTTCCGAATATTCGTAAGAATGTCAAAAACGCGGGCTCATGTTTCTGAAAAAAAAGCAACAGCGATGAAAAACCGTGATAAATCCTGATAAACGAGGTCCCGATCGCTCTCGAGCTCAATACGGTTTTATTCATTTTTTTAGCAAGTAACGTCGCCTGTACACGAGGGCGGACTAATCCCCGTTAGTCAGTATATGAAAAAGAATTAAGCTAAAGGAGTGTACGCCTTCAATGACGGAATTTCCTAATGAATTAGCACGTAATATTTTTCGAGATAACATTGCGACCGAAACTCGTTCGGATGTGCGGATTCGCCAAAGTCTTTCGCAAGTTCTGAATGAGTAGGAGCCTGACGAATTGAGATTAAGCGCTCTCGCATATATATATATGTATCAACGGGCAAAGCTCCTACAATCCTTTAATTCAATACAGCACTCCTGAACTTTCGTGATGTCTTTATCCAAAAAATTCACTTCTCCTCTACCAAGGCCCTTTGACACTGGAGCTCCTCTTCTAATTCGAATAACTTAGTGCTGAAGTACGCGAAGTTAATATCATCACAAGTGGCTCGCTTTACGTCTGGAGAATTCCACTACGGAACATTTTAGCCGTACTCGGCTCTCTCTTGATGGCCCGGCAACGAACGTAGCGAGAGGTGCAATGGGAAATCACCAGATTATGATCCTCGCAAAAAAGACATGGTTTTTACATGGATCGTTCGCGTCAGCGATTTCACCCGCGACACTGAACTATTTGTGAGTAAACTGACATATTTTGAACTATCCGGAAGCGTCGCACACCTACACTCGCGCGAATTTCTGCCCAGGTGGGTCTTCAAGATTGCCCACTCAGCGATGGTCAGTTTGCCGAGAAGTTGAGTGATTGCTGAGAGAGCCTGAAAGGAGTATTCCTAGGGGTGGGCCTCGGCCGAGGAAATCGCCGCTGAAAACGCAATTCATCCGTAACAAAGGGCAATCACTGAAGAATCAGCGGATCCGAAAGGAAAAGGGTGGGCGTGCGATCGTACACGTCGATGAATCAGAATCGCGTTTGTATGGCAGCCAACATTGATGGAAAAGCGTTTCACTTGCCAGTTTCTCCGTTTCCGTAAAGACGAAACGATACACGCTGGATATTTTCGACCTCGGAGTGTCTTTATCGGTTCTTCGTGAGGTAAGCTCGCTTTCTACCGCTAGATCCTGGCTAGCCTCAAGGCGGAGGCCTGAATTGGAAGGTCCAAAAAAAGCTTTCTTTTCAGGAATATTTTTTTAAAGGGAAGAGAAAAGAATTGAGTCCAGTAAACATTGAGGTATATTTTCATGCATGTTTGAAATGTATAAAAAAAAAGTTCAACGTGAAACAATAAATAACTGCAGATTTATTAAGAAAATTAATTAAAAAAGATAAATTGGGAAAAAGCTGAAAAAATCGTGAAATTATAACTTTTCTCAGGTTTGAAAAAAATGTGTTTAAAAAAGTACTTAAGGGGTTACCCCCACTTGCGATTTTGAAAAAATCGATTTTTTTTTATTGCTTTTTTTTGAAGTATAAGTATCTGAGAATATGTCCTGAAAATTTCAAGTCGATCCGAACAAAATTGACTGAGATATGAGCGTTGAAAGAGAAGAATCCGTTGTGTAAACGACCGGAAATTGAAACTTTAAACGCGTTTTTCTCAAAATGGCATTTCTGAAGTCGGTGACCAAGATTACACGAACACTAATGAACCGATCTTCTTGAAATTTTGCAGGCTTATTTAATACATAAAAATGTAGTCTTTGAACGTTCGATTTTTTTTTTTTTTCGAAAAAAATGGCCGTTTTATAGCCAAAAAACGGCCGTTTTTTTCGTTAAAATCGAACCATTAACTTTGACTGTCCGCCATGTTGTGAAAAATGAATATTTTTTGAAATCCTTCGATTAAAGACTAGTTTATACTTATATTTGACTAAATCCATCCGCATTTTTTTTTAGATGATCCACTTCGCCGTAATGTCGGTCACCGCAAACCGTGTATATAAAAACATTATTTCATTGACGGCCATTTGCCACTAAACAATGTAATATTTTTCAATAAAAAAATTACTGAAAGTTCTTCAAGATGTGTTCTTTAAGATGGTATATTGATCGATTAAAAAAGTTTTGTAGTTTTCTTTAAAAAAAATCATGAAAAAGGCCTTTTTTGCGCTACAAGTGGGGGTAACGCCTTAAACGTGCTATAAAAATGATTTAAAAAGTCTTTCTCAACGACTTTTTAAATTCACTTAGAAGAGATTTTCATACTGAAGAAAATAAACTTTGGTTTGATTTAATAGGTCGTTGAGTTTGTTTGCTGTCACGCCTGCCAATTTGGAAAAATCGTGGAAATGAAAACTGGAGAAAACGCGCTTCAAAGTTTTCAAGAGGAGGAAATATCAATCGCTTCTCTGCATTTGGCCTTGTATCTTCGAAAATATTTACAATTGGCCTCTGTAACTTTGTAAATATATTCGTGGATAGTTTATCTATCAATTTAAGCAATAAAAAAAAACGATTTTTTGGACCTTCTAATTCAGGTTCCCGCTTTAGCTGGCTACATCTACCTAGATGGGTAAACAAATTGCATTTTCCTAAAATATTTGTATTCGATGAACCTTTTAGCTATATTCCCTGGAAATTATATTGAAATATTCCTAAAATCAAAATATTTGACGTAGGAAATATTCCTACTTCAAACTTAACGCATTTTTCTCGAAACTCTGTTTTCAAAGTCGGTGGACATGATATCTCGAGAACCACTCAATGGATCGTATCCAAATTTACAGGAGACACGATGAGAAACATTTAAAGGTCGTTGACGATCTCACTTTAAAAAAATTGATCTTCATTTTTTTTAAGTCTCCAAAAAATGACGACTTTTTTCATAGATTTAGTATGCTCGAGTTTCAGTTCGTTGTCACGTTGTTGAAAAAAATGATTTTAAAAATCGACGATCGTCGATTTTTAGAATCGATGATCGTCAACGACGACTCGTATTTATTGTTGACTTGAATAACCCGTTTGGTTTTCAGATTTCAGATGGATCGTTTCAGCGGGAGAGTGTCCACCGCCAAACGTCGCGAAGAAAATGGTCGTGTTCGTTGGGTCTCATCATTTTGATTGCGAATGCGCATAATGATGCGCATTTGATGATGCGCACGTTTTGTTGCGCAGTTGCGCGTTGCGCATCATTATGCACATGCGCACTTGTTCGTATCAAAATGATGAGACCCAACGAACACGACCAATGTCATCATCTGCCGACGGCCATGTTTTTGTTGTTTTTCTGTATTTTCCGGTGATATTTTTTTAAAGGCTCTTATTATATGTACCTTCGTGTTTAAATAAAATGCGTTTCTTTTTCACCAACTGTTTTTCAGAAAAAATCGGAATTTGGCCATTTTTTTATGTAGCCTCTTATACGTATAGAAGATAAACTTTGAGGGAGCAGCACGGACGCACTCTGTGACAATTGTCAGCAATTGCCTAGACGATAGTTTTCGCTACTTTTCTCAGCTACTTTTCTCACGGAATGCAATGCCTCGAGCGTCAAAATGCGTGTTTTCAGCGTGGCTAGAAACTACTTCTCTTCGATTTGCGATTAATTCAACCTCAACATCATTTTCAAGTCCTATTCGAATATAGTTTTCCAAGGCTAATGAATCGCTATACTTTTTCAAAATCCCAAACATCGGAGAGTCTTAGGTCCTTCCTGCAACCACTGGACATCGACTGTAAAAATTTCGCGTCCGTCGGTTCCGCCGTTTTTGAAAAAAATTCCGAAAACTCGGCATGGATTTCGTCATCGGCCGAATCGAGTGCCACTTCGACTTACCGTTCATTTACCACGCGAATTTTCCGGAAAATCCGCGTGCAACGTTTATTCCTCTCGAATTTGTTTCGTCTCTGTTGTGTTTACACCTGAGCACCAGGTTTAAAGAAGCCTCGAAGAACTCGGCGAATTTTCTTTCACGTAAGCACAATTTATGCTCGTATTATCTGGATAAAAATTCATACGTTCTTCCGCAACGTAGCCTGGGCGGAGAGTAAATAAAACCTCTTTATGCCAGCTTACGTCCGTCTGCCAGGTCGAGCGGGGGACTCCGGTAGAGCGAAAAAAAGGAAGATCATTCGTAGGATGGAGAGAAGCAACGGGGCGAAAATTCACACTCGGTCTCAATGAGCGAATGCACCATTTCCTTTTTCCGGAAACATTCGCTTGATGAAATGCTTGTTTTCACGAGATGTCAGCCTGGCAAACGAATACCCACTACTCAGCGAGGCCACCTGACTGGAAATGTCATTTACATATGCAACCATCCCTGCCTTTGCGTTCTCTCGCACGTAAAACGTACCTCTGCGTACATTTTGGATGTGCCACTTTCATCGCAAAATTGTGCTTTCGTTCGAAATCTCTCCACGTTCGCGACGGTGGAGATTCTCTGCGACCTTAAGTCCTTGATTGAATATTCACTCGCTACAGGCGTTGTAAGATTGGTTTTCAGAGTTTCCATTCGTTTTTCGCTAAACAAGAGAATTTACCCGAAATTGCAACGGTGCTGGAGATATTAAGGGGTTAGGCCACAGTAACGGGTATAAAATCATGTGCGAAATTAACAATCATTTTTACATTTACTTATAGATATGTATTTACTAAATACATATCTATTTAGTATGAATATCAAGCTGTTAGAATTTTTTTTTTCAATGTACAAAATGGCCGACTACTAATATTTTCTTTTATCATTTTTTAGGCGCTCCGCGGCGCGACATTTAGCATCCACAATTTTTTACGTAGAAAAAAAAACAAAAATTCTCGTCAATCTACATTAGAATACCGAGAGAAGTACGTACGGAATTTAAAAAAATTGTTTTATTCAAAAGTGGTAGGCATTTGAATTGAGTTGTAGGTATTTGAATGAATTTTCAGTGAAAAATTTCGTATAAAACTGCTCATAAAATGAAAAGTTTTCGATTAATCAGAAATTCCGTAAGTACTTCTTTGCGAAATGCAATTAGGAACATAACTGTTAAATTTGAAGTAAATCGAGTGAAAATTGTTGAAGTTATTTGTCACGCCAATTGGAAAAAAGGTGTTTCGAGAAAAACGCGTTTAAAGTTTTAGGTACTCTATGGCCGTGCCAGAGGTGGGCATACGCTCAAAGTCGGTGAAAACAAAAAATTCTTGCTATAAATAAAATAGTAACTTATTCTTATGATGATAGAGCACAGTTTGACAGAAAAAAATCGATTTTTTTAAAATTCTATTGTGGCTTTACCCCTTAACGCGATTGGGAAATGCAGTGGTTGCATTCGGTGCATTGTTCAGATTTTTATTGGGATGTTGAATAAGTTTTCGGAATTTTTTTGCGTGAATATCGATGCTTTATTTTAAAAACTCTACAGGTATTACACGAAGTGTAACTATTTCATGAAATTGAACATGTAATCAGACTTTTCGGGCAATAAAATACAGGTACATGTAAATAATATGAGTTGGTTTTTATTATTTAAATAAAAATATTGATACATCGAGGTGATATAATTTTTAAATTCGAAACATTAGAATTGGATGGGGAGAGGACATATTTTTCAATCGATCACAGGCGTTCGGCACGTCGCAGCTCCCCCCACTCTACTACACACAGTGGAAGTGGAGTGGGGGTAGCGTTATTTTCGTGTGACATCCAGCTAATAGTCCAGTAAAAGAGACGAAAACCCAATACCTTTTAGCGTAGAATATTAATTTTTTACTGAAGGTAGATGGTTGCATACTGAAAGTAACCCCAACGAAATGTTGCCCCTCAACTCGCACCAACCCTATGAAATAGGGGTTGAAAACTTAAAAATCGCCGTATCTTCATAATTAATAGCCCGATCAAAAAGTGTTTCAAACAAAAGTTTTTGGAATAATAAAATACGTATGAAGTGATCCGACGTCCAATCCCCTATCTTTGAAAATAGCGGCACAAAAACACGAGAGCACCACTGACCCAGGCAACGGAGCAGAGATATATCTACTCCGCTCGCACACGCATCAACCCCGAATTTTCGATTCCTCTTCGTGCCGCTATTTTCAAAGACAGGGGGTTGGATGTCAGATAACGTTATACGAATTTTATTATTCCAAACAACTTTTGTTTGAAACCTTTTTTGATCGGGCTATTAATTATCGAGATACGGCGATTTTAAAGTTTCCAACCCCTATTTCTTAGGGTTGGGGCGAGTTGAGGGGCAAAGCTTTATTGGGGTTACTTTTAGTATGCAACTATCCAAGGGCGTCGACAAGGGGGCCAGCGGGGCAGGTGCCCCCCTCCCTAGATATATGAAAGCATGTATATGAGGGTCTAAAATGTCCGAAATTCGTATTTTCCCAACCCTCCCTGGCCCATTAGTTGGTGAAGTCCTTGCAACTATCTACCGTCAGTCAAAAATTCATATTCTACCCTAAAAAGTGCTGGGTTTTCGTCTCTTTTACTGGACTATAAGTCAGACCCCTATACCCAGCCTACCTCAACAAACATATACAGATTTAAAAGCTTTTTCAATGCTAAACATCATTCCTAATACTTTCAAACACTTCGCAATCGTTGTGTGATCAACGCCAAATGATTCTGCAAGTTCAGCTAGCGTCTGACATGAATCTTCGTGAAGCCTTCGTGAGCCTCCAACGCAACACATCAAAATCATTATTTTTGAAGGGTCTAAACCAATCTCTGCATGTTGTTGACGACAGAGTATGGTCGGCGTAGGCCTCAACAAGAATTTCGAGTGCTTCAGCCGTAGATTTTTTCAAGCTTTAATTTAACTTGACTTCCTGTGAGATGCAAAGCGGAAAATTGACATTTCACCCACTTCCCGAATATCTAGGGCTCTGAAATTTTGCAAACATGCATCTGAAAGGTCACAATGCGTGATTCAACTTAAAAAAATAAAATTCATAAAATGTTCAACTTTTCATGTAAAATTAGCGATATCTAATCATCCATATAAAATCTCACCAACACATACAAACAAATTCGTAGACTGTGTTTGTATGTGAAAAGATTATATGCAGCAATTAGTCATAAGTTGAATCCCAGTCTTTGTTATTTTTCACAAGCATTCAATGTACCTAACGTGCAAACTCGTAAACTAGTGAACTACTAGTAACAACTAACTAGTAAAATGAGTTAAAGACTAAAAAGTAGAAAATAATTTATATGTAATAAAAAATATTTTTACAAAAAAAGCTTTTATTTAATGTACTAAAAAGTAGAAAATAATTTTTTTAGCAGTCACCTATGTGTGACTATGAATAAAAGCTTGGGACGCTCAAAATTTCGACATATAATCTTTAATTTACATAAATCCGTTAACATATCAACTGTATTCAATTTACTGTAAAACAACCTTAGATTTCTTAAATAAAAGTCCTGAAACAGAGTACAAAAGTGTGATAATAATTTCTTTAATTACGATTGTGCTAAATTAAATACGATTAATGAAACTGAATTGATCAAATTTATTGAACATTTAAGGAGAGATAAACACCTAGATGGTCGAGATCGAGGATTTAGAAGCCATGAACATTCCGTCGACCGTAGAAGACCCACTCTATGGGCCTGGTATCGATGATTCCACGTAAGTTGACAAATTTCATGATTTATTCATTCCCAAATTTTCAAACGCGTTTTTCTCAAAACCACGTTTTTCAAATCGGTACCCAAAATTTCTCGAAAACCAATGAACCGACTGCCTTGAGGTTTTTTATGGTTATTCTATACACCATTATCTAGTACTTGTCATAGAATTTTTTATCCGTTACTTAGTTTTTGTTTTATAGGTAAAAGAATAACTAATTTTTGGCCCAAAAATCACTATTTATGTTCAAACGTCCGCCATTTTGTCATGAATCGATCTTTTCAAAATCGGCTATGACAAGTACTAGATTATAGTATCTAATTTAATAATCTTTTTGGTGTTTTTTTTTTTCAGATGATTTTTGAAGAAACGCCAGCGGGTACCGTATACGCAGATTTTTTTACGACGCTCCAAAGATCATGCAATATCCTTGTATATGTTTGATATTTTTAAATAAAGAAAATTAAATATATTTTTGAATGTGTATACGATTAGATAATTAAAACCCCAATACGAAATTTCAAATAGTTTTCCTTGACAAAAATTCACAAAAATGACCTTTTTCCGACTCCTAGGTGTATATCTCCCCTTAAGAATTTGAGCGCTCTAAGCTTTTATTTATAGTCACGTATAGGTGGCTTGCAAAAAAAAATTATTCATACTTTTTGGTACTTTAAATAAAAGCTAATTTTTTAGAAATATATTTCTCACATCTAAATCTGTTTGAATAAAGTAGCGGAGTACAATTCCCCGCGAATACTCTTTTTTGGCACGAATATTCTCAAGTTTAACACAACGAAAAAAAAAGTTGTTTACACTTCGGTGAAATTACATACACTGAATTTCAAGCTTGCTTATAGTACTTCTTTATAGCTGCCTTACCATCAGAAAACAGCGAGAACTTATTCAACGTCCTGACATACCGGCAACATCTTCAAATGCGTTGACATCAGAGCAATGATTTTTAAATTTTGTACGAATATTTCGACGGACTCGAAATATTCGGGAAATGTTCGATCATGATTCGAGACAATTCCAGTGGTGACCTACATCGTATCCGCCATCAAACACATACCTATCCTTCCGGCTATACTCGAAAAAAACAAAACGCGTGCTTCCAATGCCGAAATGATTTATTTACGAATAGCGATTTGCGTAATTCCCAGTTCTGACGATTCCCACGCTTAATCCGCATTTCCATCATTTTTTAATCCGAACCCACACACGCGTTCGAAATTTCTCGCGTTAATACTAATTACCGGGGTGACTTCAATTACCATTGTGCATATACGAAGAAATTATGTGACCCGGTTATTATCGACGAGCCGTTGAAGTATGGCTCTTTCATAACGATTTTAATGGCGCGCGTGGCCGAGAGAAAAATGATTGTTACGCGTAAGAGTGTTGCGATTTACCGCCGTCAACGAGACTGCAATTTCCCACGGTAAATATCAAGGGAATAAAATCTCTGCGTCAAGGGTATCCGATGCTCGATTTTTTTTTTATTCGCGCGTAATCCCGAAACATCGAACATGCAAATATGGCTTTCGCGTTTCATTGGATTCGTGGGTGGAGGGGGGGGGGGGTGTGCAAAAAACGGTACACGGACGACGAATTAAATATAGCGAAATGTTCAAAGGTCCGAGAAATCGATATTACGGGGGAATAGCGGTATCGCTTTGAATTACACAGGCCACGGAAAGAATGCGGGTGTTCGCGTACGCGGATTTTCCCACATACATCGTACAACAAATTTACGACCCCTGCATTTTCGTTCGAACACACTCGCCCCAATTTCAGGCCTCATACTTTCGAATATGCGAACTTCATTTCGTAATTCAAATTTTTACGCCTTTTTTTTATTTTGCCCTTTCGTTCGTTGCCTGTAGTGAGCTATTTTTCGCACGACGCGGAGGAACGTGAGTACCGTTGGGAAAAAAGTATTGGATTTCATGGTTACCGGGTTGCTTTTCATCTCGTTACGGTAAATATATCAAATTTCTGATATGCCTTTTTGTAGCGACGCGTATAATATACCTTCTTATGCGCATGTTCAATTTAGTCTTCGTTAAGGTATTCTTTTCACAAACTGAAATATTTTACACTTACCTGATTTTCGTCTGTAACGAAGTAAAAATGCATCCCAGTGTACCGGTAAAATTTCAAGCCAAGTTACCGAAACTTTGACGAAAAATTACGGCCCTAAAAATCGTCTCATTTTATGGACATGTCACGCTGGCCACATTTCTATCTAATAATTTATACACTAAATAACTCTAGACGCCCGGTACAAACTGATTACAGATGTGAAAAAGTCTCAAGATTCCGTAACGACAGTAAAAACAGGGTCACCGAAAGTTTAAAGAAAATATCAATGTTAAAAGTTGGAAAGATTGGACTAACAGAAGAATTTTCGTAGCCGTGACGTTTCAAATAAATGTAAAAATGTAAATCTACTAAATTTGCACGAAATTTTTTATTCTGTTTTATCGCTGTATATAATAATCCATTGTAACTTATTTTTTTATTAAGCGAAATTGTAATTTTCCGACGATTCAGAAGGCCCTGCTTATGCCCCCACAAAACACGGCCCTCCGCGAAAGGAATACCTTAAACCACTTCGCGTGGGTATGGGCGGATCAAAATGGTATACGCCATGGCAGAGTGAGCTGGATTGTACCCCCTGAGGACCTTTTTCGTTTGCAACACGTCCCATTGTTAAATTAAAAAAGGAGTGTTTTTAGTCGAGGGGGTTATTTAAAAAAAAATTGTTTATTTTTGAATGTGTGATTCTTTTTTATTTATCATTATTTATGGCACATTTTAACTATATTTTGTATTTCCCTGAGGGGACAATAATACTTCATAGCCATAGGTACTGCCCAAAGTATAGTACTGCTTATGGACATTTCAGCTGTTGCACGAACTATGCACATATATTAAGGCTTTAGGCCACTCTAGAGGCCGAAAAATAGGCTTTTCGGGGATTTTTTCTTTAGAAAAACTACAAAATAAATCGAGAATTGAAGCGATCGATTTTGAAGCGATTCATTTCAAAATGACGGCTATGCAGCGTTTATCTGAAAACTGCATTTTTTAAGATGGCCGGAAACATAACTCGGACAATTTTCAAACTATTCCCGAGAAATGTTAAATATATCTTGAAAAATACATTGTCTATGGAAGTCCGTAGGATTTTTTTTAATATTGCATAGTTCATTTATTATTAACAATTATCTGACGATTTGTTAGGCAAATTTTTGGAAAGTGAAAAATTTCGTCTGATAATTGTCCCTTTTACGCTTCCATTTCCGCTTTTAAGTACGTAGGATTTTTTTTTATATTGCATAGTTCATTTGTTATTAACAATAATCTGACGATTTTTTAGGAAAATTTTTCAGTTTCCAAAAATTTGCCTAAAAAATCGTCAGATAATTGTTAATAACAAATGACCTATGCAGTATAAAAAAAATCCTACGTACTTCCATAGACAATGTATTTTTCAAGATATATTCAACATTTCAAGTGAATCGGTTGAAAATTGACGAAGTTATGTTTCCGGCCAACGTAAAAAATGCAGTTCCGAGATAAACGTTGCACAGCCACCATTTTGAAATTAATCGCTCAGACGAAATTATTGTCTACAGTCACTGATATGTATGATAAACACCCTTTTTTGTAATCTCGATTTATTTCGTAGTTGTTCTGAAAATAAATCCTATTTTTATATAATCCCAAAAAGCTATATAATATTAATATAATATTTATAATAAATAATATATATAATAAATATAATATTTATATAATAATCCCAAAAAGCCTATTTTTTCGGCCTCTAGAGTGCCCTAAGGCCTTGATCAGTCTTATAATTATCATTGAGATCAAAATGAACTTGAGCAACATTACAATCAACTTGAACGACAAAATTAACCAACAATAGAATAAAAGTGTGCTGTGCACACACCGTGTTTTGCACACTGCTAAAGTAGCCCCAAAAACTGTCAAAGTTTACCCTTAACGTCAATTTAACCCCGTTTTATTACGACTCAGGCGCGGGTAAGGTTTTCACAAATCTACCATACTTGAAATTCCCATGGTGTTTTCACGAAACAACGGGTCTGAAAAATGCCATCACTTACGAACTCGCGGAGCTCGCGAGATACTTTTTTCTCCCTTTCTTGGCGATAGCACGGTCGTTTATATCTTAAAACGAAAAAAAGAAAAAAAAAAACGAGCGTTAGGTACTCCGGTATCGCTTCTGGAGTACGAAATTTCGACGTTGGCATTGATATTGCCGTTTTGGAGTGCGGGGCCGAGGGTTAACAGCGCCACATCCGGTGTGCACCCTATTGTGGCCCGAATGATCCTGACCACTATCACACAAGTACGTTGCGGTACTTCACTATCGTGAACACCGTCGCATTCACCTAACAATACCCACCGGGCGAAATTGGATTTATATCCTCCATTACGACGAGGCCGCGCGCGACATGCTGGAGAGCCTAAAAACCTCTCCCAGATATTCGACTCTCAACTCCCCAACGACGATTCTTCCGAAGTACCTCATTTGTTGCCGAGCCATGTGCTCTTTTTTTCTTTACTCTTAAGCTGCCCTCGCGTGTCCCCGCGGATAAAGCTTCCTCGATTAGCGGCAACTAAAATGCATCGTGAGGAGATTGTGCGACTTATCTGCACCTTTTTAGAAATGTAGGAAGAAACTCATCTTTGTCCCAGTGATTGGAGTACCTCCGCAATTTAAAAAAATCCGTTTTTTAATCGTCGATTACTATTCCGTCGATTTACGTGTTAAAAAAAATGAATAATGAGAAAGGTTGGTTTTTTAAAACGTCAGATATTTTTGAGGCGGTCATCCCGTGTGACAGGTCCAAATAATCGAAGACATTTTTTTTGCACAAATTGCAAATGTGTGCGTGTTATATGGACCCGGCATTGCAGACTAATGGTGAGTGAAGATTTTCTTTGTGTAAATCGTACTTGAACTTTGAAACCCGTTTTTCTCAAAATTGTATTTTTACGAGCTTTTATTTTTACGTATTTATTTAATTGTATTTACGTATTTATTGTATTTACGTATTTATTTAATTGTATTTTTACGAGCATTCTGTGAAATGCAAAACTGAAAATCGATATTTCACCCACTTCCCGACTACTTAGAGTTCTGAATTTTGCAAACATCTGAAAGGTAACGATGCGTGATTCAGCCTAAAAAAATGTCCATAAAATTTTCAACTTTCCATCTAAAATTAGCGATATCTAATCATCCATATAAAATCTCACTAAAGTGTGGTAAAGATTCAAAGATAGTCTATTTTAATGGTTCATAAAAAAATGCCAAAAAAACCGGAAGAAGCTGTCACATGGAATGGCCCTGTAAATGCAGCTTTTTTGAATTTTCGGAAATAATTTTTTTATAATCCGTCCAGCCGTTTTTCCTTTCTCATTCGCAACATTTGTTTTAACCATCCGTTGACACACTTATATTTGGCAACGATTTTGACAATCTGGGGCAATTCGACCCGATAAGTAATTCATCCACCTGCCATTAACGACCCTTCGGTTGGTTTTTATTGAAAATAAAATCAGGGTTGCAATTTAAATCTTTTTAAACATGCCTGCATAATTAAAATTCCAAAAATATCAAATTCATTTGCGGTAAAACATTATGGAAAATTTGCAATTTTAGCAAGGTGAGCATTTTGTTTAAAAGGATGTTTTTATTGAAAATAAAATCTGGGATACACTTTAAATATTTTTTTACATGCCGGCGTAATTAAAATTCAAAGAATATCAAATTCATTTGTTGTAAAAAATTATGGAAAATGTTCAATTTTGGTACGGTGAGCATTTTGTTTAAAAATTCGTCGGGGTGTCAACGTAGGGTTATACATCTAAACCGCGGAATTCGTCACGAACAAAAAATGTTCCGATTGTCAAATGTGACAACTGGTAGTGTATTTCGAAATTTAAAAAATGTCTCTACGGGCTATATTAATAACGTTACTCTGCAAGAATCCTCTCAAATCTTTGAGATCAATCAACTCCTGGGCAAATTTTTATACAGGCCATGGGGACTATTTTTGACAGAGGCCTGAAAGACGAACAAGAATATTCAACTTTAATTATTAAATAAATGTGAAATTTGCATCTAGTCAAAGTACCAATGATCAACGTATGGATAATTTTACGCTCTACCGTTTAAAAAAATCCCGCAAATTTTCTCCACATACGCTGGACAGAACAGTTTGTATAGTATTGTTTCTGCCAGAGGGAATGGAAGTTGAAGAACTGTGACATCCGTATGTATTCACTACCGGCCAAAAGATTTCCGGACACTTCAGATAATTGCAAAACTTTCGATCACTAGATAATTGCCAAATAATGTTAGAATAATATAGTTCATTTCATTTTTCATTTTACGAAGATTAAAGTGAAGCCTCGTTTTGCACTTATACATTTTTATCATCTGTACGTCAAGTTTCTCTAGCCCCGGCAGATTCCATTCATAAAGATGGTAATAAAGTTGCATTTCTACGTTTTTCACTTATACGTTTTTCGCGCTTGTACCTTATTAGTTCTATTCCCCAACGTCGGTTTCAATGTTCACTTTTTTCTCAGTTACATGTTAATCATACGTAATATTCTCTAGCCAGAGAAAATGTCATGTGACTACGTCTTGATGTTTTGATGTTTCGATGTTTTGATGTTTTGGTGTTTCGACGTTTTGATCTTTTGATGTTTCGATGTCTTGATGTTTCTGACCTTGACTATGTATGCATGTACTGTGATTACATATCTCTTATCGATACGAACCTGCCTGTCATTTACTAGTCTAAAACGTCAAAGCTTAGTGTTACAAACTTGCATTAAATAAAAGTTCAAAACGGAAATTCGAAAACATGAGTTGGCTCATCCTCAATTATTACCAACAGAATTTTCAGCTGGAAAACCAAACATTAACATCCTGAATTATGCACCAATCGCTATTTTCAAATGTTAAAGAGTTTCAGATACGTACTGTATTTCACTTCTACGTTATTCTCACTTATACGTCATAATCGATGTATCCCTTGAAAAACGTATACCTGAAGTTTCACTGTATACAGCCCTGTATGAATAATTATATTATTCTAATATAATTAAGCAATTATCCAAAGTGATCGAGAGTTTGGCATTTATCTAAATTGTCCGGAAACTTTTGGCCGGTAGTGTATATCGTACAATATCCGCAGTAAGAATAATTCAATGGTG
Organism: Ophion obscuratus; assembly: GCA_964007375.1. Lineage (NCBI taxonomy): Eukaryota > Metazoa > Arthropoda > Insecta > Hymenoptera > Ichneumonidae > Ophion > Ophion obscuratus. Next base: position 22,312,888 of record OZ023323.1, read on the forward strand.
TATCTTGTTTGATTGGTAATATTTGGAACTATCCATCGAGGTATAATGGGTTATTGGGCCGGGGAGAAGGAGAATTTCGGGTATATCTGTCCGGAAGTTAGAGGGATTAGTGTCGAATACGCGTATGAGGAGGCTCCGAGCAGCATTCACGACCACTGTGAATGGACCTGCATTTACCTTTGTGTTTAAATCCAGTATATTACCAATCGATCGGCTATGCTCTCTTGCTCCCTACCAATCATCTCTCACTCACGGTTCTCCCTCTATCGCGAGCTATTGCTGAGCTATTTCCACTCTTTAAGGGGTTATGCTTATTTGTGAAAATCGAAAAATCACTTTTTTCAAAACCAATATATTTTGACGGTATATCATCTTATAAATGTTCCCTGAAAATGGCAAGGTGATCGGATGAAAACTGACGGATTTATCGACTGTTATGTTGACACCTGTCGGAACGCTCGGAACGTTGTTCGAAACTTTAAATCCTTTTCTCCCGGAAGTACGTTTTCAACGTAGGTGAGCAAAATATCTCAAAAACCACTGCATCGATCTTCCTGATGTGTTTAGGGCTTTTTTAGATGTGGAAATATAATATTTGATCAGAGAATTTATTTCCCTGTATACTTTCCATTTTATGAGCGAAAAATGTCAATTTTTTCGCAGAAATTTAAGGGGGTCTTCTCACTTTAGACGCTAAAAAAAGCTATTTTCATTTTTTTGATAGGTTTATATTATAGATAATGATATAAAAGTTTTTACACTTAATAAATACACTTTCGAAATACATAAAAAATGTTTTTTTTCAAATGTATTTATATAACCCAAACAATCTTTAAACGCGTTTTACTCGAAATAACGTTTTTCGACGGCTTGTTGGTCAAATCTTCGAAACTACTGAACCGATCCTCATGAAATGTTAGCCACAAATTCTTTACAACTATAGCTTTAGCGCATATTGAGGATTTTTTAAAATGGTGATATTTACTGTTTTTGCTAAAAACGATGGAAAAAACACGTTTTTTTGTTTTTTCGAAAAATGTCCGCCATTTTGTTATTTTTGCATATATTAAAAATCGCATTATATGCGCTTTAGCCATTAACACACTGAATCTAAAATCGTTTGAATTTTTTGTTTGATGATCCATCTCCGAGATTTCATCAACAGCGCAGAACTACAAATTTTTTAGGATTTTTTTTTACTACCATTTTCATCTATTAATTGTGACTTAAATGAAAGAATAATTAAAAAAAATGTATTTCGAACCCCTTAAGAATCTCACTTTGAACGCGCGCCATTTCGTTTTAATTTCGGAAGTTTCGTCAATTAATCATAGGGTTAACTATACACCAACGAAATCTGATTTTTTGATATTAGATAACCTGGTTCAAAAGGGCAGTGCTCACGCTAAAAAGTGCATCGATAATAATTAAATATTTTTGCACAAAACAATTACAGAGTATTTTTCAAATTATACTTTTTCAAATACCTATTTTTTGTAGAAAAGTGTCATCGTGATTTATTTTTAAAAAATTCCACAAATGTGTTCTTTTCGACTGCAAACACATCGACTGTGAGGCATTAACCCCTTAAGGTTGTATCTACAGCTGATAATATTTCAACTCTGGAGGCGTTCTGAAAATTTAATAGATCGTTTCCGTTTGGTACTCGAATACGTGTGTGAAATTTGCAACCGATTTGATAACGGACTCACGAGTTATTCAATTTCCCATTTTACATCAGTCCTCGTGTAGCAATCGCATTTTCCTACTCATACAAACATTGTAAAGAAGCAACACTGGCAAAATAGTGAAAATTCTACTTTTAGTTAATTTCGTTAAACAAAGTTTAAAAAATGGATCATGTCCATTCACTGACTCGTTATGGAGTAATTGATGACAAAAACAAACAACGCGAAATTGCGTAAACAGGCACTTGAACTGTCAAAACGTGGCAACGATACGTAAGTATAATTTCACCAAAATGATATGTTTTTTTTAACATTCCCCATTTGGTAATTTTTTTTTTCGAAAAACGGCTACGTACAACGAAAACTATATTCATATAGATGATAAGACTTTTTTATTTTTATTTTCCAGACCAACCATTGTCACTTTATCGATCCGGTCGTCGGACCATATTTTTATACAGAAGCTCTGTTATACCTCAATAACCTTGTTAATTTTCATTTTTTTTCAAACAAATATTTCCACGAAATAAATTCAATGTATGATTACTAACATATCTTTTTCCCAAATTCCAAATAAATAATCTAGTAAAAACATCGACCTTCTTCGATGCGTTACAGTAATGTCATCCCCTAAATATTGTCAATACAAGTGACGGTTTTTCTAGTTTTCCACAGTTGATGTCAGCTCAAAATCACGCCCAAAAGTTTTTTCTGCCGATCACGAAATTAGCCAAAGGAGTATCTTTATCGATTCGCACTCGTAATTATCACATCAACTAACATAATCGAAGTAGGTAGGGTCAAAGTGGGAACAGTGGCAACTGTTCCCACTTTGTCCCAAAATCAACAGTGGTTAATTGATATTCAATAAATGATTGTGATTGATCTCATAATATGCTGTCTTTTTTTAAATTAATTTTTCAATAGTTTACTGTACAATGCTCCCCATTGTATAGAGAAAAGCACTCCATTACCTATAAGTGTACAGTGGATGAGGGTAATTTTCTTCAAATTTCTCTTGATTTTGAAATTTTGTTGACTGTGAAATTAGGCATCTTTCACTGTGTTCGTACACCCCCAAGTACAAAGAGGATCAAATCCCATTAAAAAAATGGTTATTATCTCAATATCTATTGGAATTAGGCCGTTCAGTGTCTTTTAACAAAATGAAGCAATTGAACACACCTCGCGTTTAGTCAAGATTTCATTGAGATTGCGTGAACGGTTAGGCAGCTATAGACCTCTGAAAAAAAAAATGAGCCACTGATCCCACTCTGACCCTGCGCTAAACAATACGAGCTTTTGTACGTAACTTTTGTCCGGGTCTGTACAGCCGCTATATATCCTTAATCCGACAGGGGTGGAGTTCCACGCCACCCTATATTACAGGAGGCGAGTCTGAGTCGAAAAACAATTGTACCGATCCGAGGATTCATCGCGAATCCTTCGTACGAAATCCCCATTCGTGCGGCGATATTCGCACGGGTATTAAAAATTCAAAAACAAAATCAACTGTCAACAGCATCGTAGCAGTGTCCAACGAACCCAATAATTCAGGAGCTGGCCAACAAATACGAACTTGTCCACTTTACGTCAAATTTCATTTATTTTATTCGTTTTCTTCAAGTACACATTTATTAGCTCCCAAAATATCTTGTATCAAATCCGGCTCTGAACACCTTAAAATTGGTTGAAAACTGCCTTTTCAAGCGGAAACAGACTTTTCCATGGCTGGCTTGTAGAAAATTTAGTAACTGATGCCCACAGCGATGACAATGATGACATTGAATGCGATTGTTGTGAGCCTGACACGGAAGAGTTTGTGTAGGATTAGGAAATTGATAATAAAAAACAAATTCATGTTCAATTAAAAGAATCTGTTTTATTTCGTAACCGGACATGTCCGTAAGATTTTCATTCGAAAGCGGAGTTGTCCACCATTTTCATTCAAAACCGGACTTGTCCAGAATAAAAATGAACACATGGTAGTTAGTGTTTTCATTAAACTAAAGCCAGGTCCAGGCTTACATTTCGATAGAGCCTTCATATATTAAGGCGTTACCCCCACTTGTAGCGGAAAAAAAGGCCTTTTTCATGATTTTTTTTTTAAAGAAAACTACAAAACTTTTTTAATCGATCAATATACCATCTTAAAGAACACATCTTGAAGAACTTTCAGTAATTTTTTTATTGAAAAATATTACATTGTTTAGTGGCAAATGGCCGTCAATGAAATAATGTTTTTATATACACGGTTTGCGGTGACCAACATTGCGGCGAAGTGGATCATCTGAAAAAAAATGCAGATGGATTTAGTCAAATATAAGTATAAACTAGTATTTAATCGAAGGATTTTAAAAAATATTCATTTTTCACAAAATGGCGGTCAGTCAAAGTTAATGGTTCGATTTTAACGGAAAAATCGAACGATTAAAGACAACATTTTTATGTATTAAATAAGCCTGCAAAATTTCAAGAAGATCGGTTCATTGGTATTCGAGTAATGTTGGTCACCGACTTCAGAAATGCCATTTTGAGAAAAACGAGTTTAAAGTTTCAATTTCAGGTCGTTTACACAACGGATTCTTCTCTTTCAACGTTCATATCTCAGTCAATTTTGTTCGGATCGACTTGAAATTTTCAGGACATATTCTCAGATACTTATACTTCAAAAAAATGTAATAAAAAAATTGCGATTTTTTTATTGCCACTTGCGATTTTTTCAAAATCGCAAGTGGGGTTAACCCCTTAAGGCCTTAGCCACTCTAGAGGCCGAAAAATAGACTTTTTGGGGATTTTTTTTTCAGAAAAACTACAAAATAAATCGAGATTGCAAAAAAGGGTGTTTATCATACATATCAGTGCCTGTATGCAATCATTTTTTTGACGCGATTAATTTTTTCTTTTAAGTACGTAGGATTTTTTTTTATATTGCATAGTTCATTTGTTATGAACAATTATCTGACGATATTTTAAGAAAAATTTTCAGTTTCCAAAAATTTGCCAAAAAAATTGTCAGATAATTGTTAATAACAAATGAACTATGCAATATAAAACAAAAATCCTACGTACTTCCATAGACAATGTATTTTTCAAGATATATTCAACATCTCAAATAAATCGGTTGAAAATTGTCTGAGTTATGTTTCCGGCCCACCTAAAAAATGCAGTTTTGAGATAAACGCTGCACAGCCGCCATTTTGAAATTAATCGCTTCAAAAAAATTATTGAATATAGTCACTGATATGTACGATAAACACCCTCTTTTGTAATCTCGATTTGTTTTGTAGTTTTTCTGAAAAAAAATCTCCAAAAAGCCCATTGTTCGGCCTTTAGAGTAGCCTAACCCCTTAAAGCTTAAACATTCTAACTAATCTCTATTTGGTTACTTTGGTTTTTGACATCTCCTGTACAAAAGTATTTCATGGACAAGTCCGTTTCTGTTCGCCAGCTTCTCAATTACGATACAACTATATTCATTGCGCCACAACGTAAATTCATTCGTCGAAACTCGGGGGTTGACAAGAAGGATGGAAATTTGACGTTGGACAAGGGTTGTTCGCAGTCCTGATCTCGTTGGCGCAAGTTACCGTAAAACGGGGTTAGATTGATATTGAGGGTAAGTTTGACAGTTTTTGGGGTTATTTTAACAGAGCGCTAAAATACGGTTTAAATGTATGTGCATTTGAATGTATTTTAAGTTGTTGTTCAAGTTTATTATAATGTTGCTAAAGTTGATTGTAATGTTGCTTTCATTTATTTTGATCACAATGATAATTATGAGACTGATTGAGCGCCTATAATAGTACCCTAGGTACTTGATATATTTATGTAAAATGTTTCTTTCACCCTTCGTGGTCACCGTGGGTAAAATCGACCCGTCGATCAACCCTGGGCCCAAATATACAATAGTTTGCGGCTTTGAATGGGACTTGGGTCGCCATCTATGTGAAGATCAGAGTATCCTCTATACGTAGGGACCGATAGAAATTAGAATAAAGTGTTAGTACCTTTTTTAGAACGCGTACTAGGCTGCTATTTTTTTCTCCAGAAGGACTATACCTAAAGAGTTTCATATTCAAATTTTAGGTAATTATATTGAAAATTCGCGGAGTCATGATTTTTTTAGTAAAAAGGTGAATTTTTTTCGTTTTCATCTCTTTATGAGTTTGAAAAAATATTTTGTCATTTCATTTCTTATAAATAAATTTTTCGTAAGTCATCTACAATGTTCGAAGCATGTTTAGTGGTTTTTTGAACCTTTTTTGGATAGATAGCTTGGTCACAATACTGGTTTGAAAATTGACTGGGTAGAATCAACCCAGTGTGACCACTGTGATCGAAATGAGAAGTTTGGCCACGAAAGGTTAATAAAGATGACAATTTGATTGTAAAAAATCGTTGTTTTTAATTTAATTCCATGTACAATGCATGAAATATTAATTTTTTTTATCAAAATAACGTCAAAGTAACCCTTAATCTTTGACATACGTTGCATTTCAATGCTGTGCCAAAGAAACCCCACATTCCAGGTTAATTAGAGGCTTTAAATATATATATATATAATTGTGGGGGTTTGACTTTCTTATACATTTAAGAGGCTATGTGACACTTAAAAAAAATCGATTTTTTTGCCTTTTTCGACAGTTTATACTTTCAAGAATATCCTGTAAAAATTTCAAGGCCGTATCTCTAATAATTTTATCTTTCAAAAATCGATAGTTAAATCTTTGAACGCGTTTTTCTCGAAATTCGATTTTTCAAATTTGCTGACATTGTAACTCAAAGAGCAATTATCCGATTGACTTGAAATTTGAACTGAGTACGCTTGAATATATTTAATCTACAATGACGTAGGATATTTTTGATTGAATGAAAATTGACGATTTGGCATTGAAAAAAACGACCATTTTATAGGCAAGAAAACAGACTTTTTTTCATAACTTCGCCATTTTGTTAGATTTCGATATTTTTCGAAAATCCTACGTCATTGTACAGGAAATACCTTCCGGTTTAACGATATTTTTTCCATTTCGGCTTCAGCTACCCAATCGGCCGGGATCATGTCAGCAGTGGAGGAACTTTTTTTTTGGCGCCTCCGAAGGCAGCGCATAAGTCGCTTGGATCTCAATATTTTTCTATGAAAAAATTATGTAATACAGGTCTAATATAGGCAAATATAATCTTAATTTTCCGAAACATTCAATCGAGTACTTTTCTTCCAAAAAATTCCCGAAAATCACCCAAATTTTCAGCGTTCACACTGGTATAGCCCCTTAATAGCTAAAGGACCCATTGTTCTGTTGGAGCAAAAAAAGTTGGAATATAGGATATTAAAAAAAAGTCACCTACAAAAAACTGCCAAAACCTGTTTAAAGTTCAAAAAATGTATGGTACATCCTCGATTGAACGGAGCCCGCAACGCTGAGATCGCTGACACGGTTGACAACCGGACGAAGGCTCCGCGGGGGTAGCTCGACCATGCTGCATCGAGCGTACAACCCAACGGGCGGTTTTTCCACCGTCATATATCCCATAACCCAACATACGAAAAAAAAAGAAAAAAACAACACGAACACGAATTCTCTCTTCGTCATTTATCAGGATTGTTTATATTCGCAGGAGCGCGTTATCACGGACGAAAAAAAAACAGGGAAAATATGGATCGTCCCCGTTCGAAAATACACGTGTAGGTGTATACATGAGCATCGTTTAGTTTGCGTTAACGAGAACGTGTTACGTGTAATTGCAATTGGACACACCTGAACCTTCGACCACGCCGTTCTCATTAATTTCTCGCTTCGGCCCTCACGCAGCCGGCTGCAATTTGCCGCGGATTCGAATCTCCCTCTTGACAAACCGCATCGCCAATTTATCTCCTCGGAAATCCTAAATCAAGATGCTCGCGCAATTTTAAACGCACCGTTTACGTCGAGCGTTGCTGTTTTGGGAATGTGAGAAAAACGCATTTTTCTTTCATTCCGTTTGTACCTATAAATAACTATGAGTAACGACGAAGGCACGCTCCATGCGAGTCGAAAAAATCGCGAGTATGAGCGATCACCGGAGACATATCGCGATGTCTCGCCGATACTCTTCTAATTCCGATGCCCGACAAATTTGTCGGACCAGCGAACGATCTTGGAAGTTTGAGAGGTTAGGCCACAGTAACGGGTATGAAATCATGTCCCATGTAGGTTTCGCCAATCGAACCGTAACGGCCAATACTTAAACCAATGTTGGCGGGACGATGATTGATTAACCAATTGTACGCCAATGCTCGGCTGAGTATTGACTAGCCAACATTGGTTTGCTGATACGAGGCCAATGTTCGGCCAAATATAGACTCGCCAATCATTGGTTTGCCGATACGCGGCCAATGTTCGGCGAAACGTAGACTCGCTAATCATTGGCTTGTCGATACGAGGCCGATGTTTGGCGAAGTATAGACTGGCCAATCATTGGTTTGCCAATACGAGGCCAATGTTCGGCCAAGTATAGACTTGTTCATTATTGGTTTATCGATATGAGGCCGATGTTTGGCGAAGTATAGACTCGCCAATCATCGGTTTGCCGATACGCGGCCAATGTTCGACCAAACGTAGACTCGCTAATCATTGGCTTGTCAATACGAGGCCGATTTTTGGCGAAGTATAGACTGGCCAATCATTGGTTTCCCAATACGAGACCAATGTTCGGCCAAGTTCGACTTGTTCATTATTGGTTTATCGATATGAGGCCGATGTTTGGCGAAGTATAGACTCGCCAATCATTGGTTTGCCGATACGAGGACAATGTTCGGCCAAATATAGGCTCTCTAATCATTGGCTTATCGATACGAGGTCGATGTTTGGCGAAGTATAGACTCGCCAATCCCCATGTAGGTTTCGCCAATCGAACCGTAACGGCCAATACTTGGACCAATGTTGGCGGGACGATGATCGATTAACCAATTGTACGCCAATGCTCGGCTGAGTATTGACTAGCCAATATTGGTTTGCTGATACGAGGCCAATGTTCGGCCAAATATAGACTCGCTAATCATTGGCTTGTCGATACGAGGCCGATGTTTGGCGAAGTATAGACCCGCCAATCATTGGTTTGCCGATACGCGGCCAATGTTCGGCCAAACGTAGACTCGCTAATCATTGGCTTGTCGATATGAGGCCGATGTTTGGCGAAGTATAGACTGGCCAATCATTGGTTTGCCAATACGAGGCCAATATTCGGCCAAGTATAGACTTGTTCATTATTGGTTTATCGATATGAGGCCGATGTTTGGCGAAGTATAGACTCGCCAATCATTGGTTTTCCGATACGAGGACAATGTTCGGCCAAATATAGGCTCTCTAATCATTGGCTTATCGACACGAGGTCGATGTTTGGCGAAGTATAGACTCGCCAATCATGTTTTTGCCGATACGAGGCCAATGTTCGGCCGAGTAACGCATGATCGAACCGCAATTCGTATATTGACGATTCATTGTTTCGCGTTGAAGTCATTGAGAGACGAGATAAATACTTTTTACGAGTCCATTGGACATTATTCTTAACAAATATACTACCAAATCAATGCACTCATTGTTGGCCGATTCTCGAACGAGCTCATACGCGATATTCTGCCGATTTTTATGAACCATCCTACACTGACAGAAAAATTCTGTTAATATTAACTAACCGCGTCTATTTATTTATTTTTTATTTGAATTAACTAGATTTTTCGGGAAATCAATTTTTTCCTATTGCATTCCATTATTGGAATTATTCATTTTAAATATATTTATTTATTCAAATTAAACTTGAACTAATGAACTAATGGTCTGTCTGTATTGCAACACACATATTAACGGGTTGTGGGGGTAGCGAAGGTGAAGAGAGAGGAATTATATATATAGGTTAGGTTTGAAAATTCTATAACATGTCATTCGATAACACTCTCTAATTATCACAATGATATTAACTAATTGATATAGTTTATGTGATACAAATAATGATAAGAATCCATTTGGTATCTTATGCCATATCTGCGATTCAAATGTTACAAGCACTCGGTAGCATAGGGGCAGCGTGTTTGGCTATGAGTAGGGAAGTTCAAGGCTCGAGTCCCATATGGGTGAAATATTTTCTTCGAACTAATCATTTCGAAAGACCAGGTAATGACGAATTACAATACAAAAAAGGTTAATTTTTTTTTTTTTTTTGGCAGTGCACAACCAATTTTGGTGATCTATATTGGGTCACAATTATCCGCCAAGACTCGGTCGATAATCGGGCTAAGCTCGAGTGCCAATGATGGCAATCTTGAGGGGGCTTATTGTTGGCCGATTCTCGAATGAACTCCTACGCGATGCTCGGTCGATTCTCATAAGCCATTCTAGGACCAATTGCGATTGCGAATATCGGGCCGCTCTTATTATCCAAGGCTCGGTCGATGATCGGGCCAAGCTCGAGTGCCAATGTTGGCAAGTTTGGCGTCGAGCATCGGCCAATCATTGGCCACTACCGATCACCCTACACGGGGTGCGAATTTAACAATTTTTTTCGTATGAAAAAGTGATTCACTCATAAAATTAATTACACATATATTTAGTATGAATATCAAGCTGTTGAAAATATATATATTTTTTTTTCGGTGTACAAAGAAGCCGACTACTCGAAACTTCTCGAAACAGCTTTTTTCAAATTGGCATGACAAATAACTTCAACAATTTTCACTCGATTTACTTCAACTTTAAAAGTTATGTTCCTAATTGCATTTCGCAGAGAAGTACGTACGGAATTTCTGATTAACCGAAAACTTTTCATTTTATGAGCAGTTATAGCGAAATTTTTCACTGAAAATTCATTTCCCAAGTTCCAATACTTACAACTTTTGAATTGAAAAATATTTTTAAATTCCTTACGTACTTCTTTAGGTATTCTAATGTAGATTGACGAGAATTTTTGTTTTTTGTTCTAGGTAAAAAATTGTGGATGCTAAACGTCACGCCGCGGAGCGCCTAAAATAAGATAACAAAAGGAAATATTAGTCGTCGGCCATTTTGTACGTCGGAAAAAAAAATATATATATTTTCTAACAGCTTGATGTTCATACTAAATAGATGTGTAATTAATTTTATGAGTGAATCACTTTTCTATACGAAAAAAAAATTGTTAAATTCGCACATGATTTTATACCCGTTACTGTCGCCTAAGGCCTTAAGGTAGGATAGACAGCGATAAAAAATCGACTTGGTTTTTTTTCTTCTTCCCCCTGAAAACTTAAAAAATGTTTGTTTTTGCATATTCTTATAGTGTGAACTTTGGAGAATATTTTAAGTGGTTACCCCCACTTGCGATTTTGAAAAAATCGATTTTTTTTATTGCATTTTTTTGAAGTATAAGTATCTGAGAATATGTCCTGAAGATTTCAAGTCGATCCGAACAAAATTGACTGAGATATGAGCGTTGAAAGAGAAGAATCCGTTGTGTAAACGACCGGCTAATTGAAACTTTAAACGCGTTTTTCTCAAAATGGCATTTCTGAAGTCGGTGACCAAGATTACTCGAACACTAATGAACCGATCTTCATGAAATTTTGCAGGCTTTTTTAATACATAAAAATATAGTCTTTAATCGTTCGATTTTTTTTTTTTTCGAAAAAAATGGCCGTTTCATATCCAAAAAACGGCCGTTTTTTTCGTTAAAAACGAACCATTAACTTTGACTGACCGCCATTTTGTGAAAAATGAATATATTTTAAAATCCTTCGATTAAATACTAGTTTATACTTATATTTGACTAAATCCATCCGCATTTTTTTTTCAGTAATATTTTTCAATAAAAAAATTACTGAAAGTTCTTCAAGATGTGTTCTTTAAGATGGTACATTGAGCGATTAAAAAAGTTTTGTAGTTTTCTTTAAAATAATTCATGAAAAAGGCCTTTTTTGCGCTACAAGTGGGGGTAACGCCTTAAGACCAATCGGACCCTGAAATTCTAAAAATTGACGAAGTCACACCTATTTTAGTGGAACAGTGTGCGTCGGGTATCACGATCCGTCGAGTTTGAACGCGATTATCTTGAAACTACATATCTTGACATGGCGGGATTGATAGCTTGAGTAACTTTCACACTATTGACTTGAATTTGCACAGTTAGCGTTAAAATAGTAGTTATTTTCGGTTCACGATCGCATTTTTTAACTGAATGAACCATTTGTTAAGATGAGATATACACCTAGATGGTCGAGGTCGAGGATTTAGAAGCTATGAACATTCCGTCGACCGTAGAAGACCTACACTATGGGCCTGGTATCGATGATTCCATGTAAGTTGACAAATTTCATAATTTATTCATTCCCAAATTTTCAAACGCGTTTTTCTCAAAACCACGTTTTTCAAATCGGTACCCAAAATTTCTCGAAAACCAATGAACCAATTGCCTTGAGGTTTTTTGTGGTTATTCTATATACCATTATCTAGTACTTGTCATAGGATTTTTTTTCCGTCACTTAGTTTTTATTTTATAGGCAATAGAATAACTAATTTGTGGCCAAAAAATCACTATTTATGTTCAAACGTCCGCCATTTTTTCATAAATCGATATTTTCAAAATCGGCTATGACAAGTACTAGATTATAGTATCTAATTTAATAATCTTTTTGGGTTTTTTTTTCAGATGATTTTTTAAGAAACGCCAGTGAGTACCGTATACGCAGATTTTTTTACGACGCTCCAAGGATCATACAATATCCTTGTATTATTTTGATATTTTTAAATAAAGAAAATTAAACATATTTTTTTATGTATATACTTTTAGATAATTAAAACCCCAATCCGAAATTTCAAATAGTTTTCCTTGAAAAGATTCACAAAAATGACCTTTTTTTCAGAAGTTGTCGTTTTTCGTATTTTTCGAAATTTCGAAAAGTGCATCGTGAACCCATAGCCAGTTGGATATATTTGAAGAAATTTTTTGTTTGCTTTCGTTTCAGATTACATTTGAGACTGGTAGGGATCCCACCGTCTCGGGCCTCGCCGCTGGAGGATTGCAACGCCAACTGCACCACCACGAACACTTTGAAAGCTAGTCTTCCGAAAAAATTACATTGTAACCCCAAAATGTATACAATTTGCTGGGAAAAAATTAATCTATTCCAACCAATGTGTTACTGGAAAAAAATGCATCATTATGTCCCTTTAAATTGGGAGTCCCTTCCAGGGAGCCCCTTTAAACGATAGATCAATATATGTAGAATATTTTTCCAAAGTTTTAAAGCGCAATTCGAAAAACTTCAAACGTTACAGTCAACGCTTTGCCTCGCGGCTCGTATTCGCGGAGCGGGCGTAAACTTCATAACTTTTTCTCATAACTGCATTTTCGCAATTGGCGTGCATGATTACTCAAAAACTATTAAGCCAATTGAGTTGAAACTTGGTAGAAATACTGATAATATTGCTACCTTCTAATGACGAGAATTGTTTTTGAAAAAATTAGAAAAAGAACGACTTTTTTAGTCCACATTTTACAGAAATTTTGCGTGAAATGTTGATTTTTTTTTAAATGCGTTCCATTTCCTTAAATTTAATTTTTCTTCATTTGAATTACTGTTAAACAGAAACGATACATGTTCTAAGTGAACATTTTCACTTACCCACAGCTCCGTCACTTTGATGATAAATGAATGAAAAAAATTGTTTTGTACACTTAAATACACTATTAAAGTATACCTCCAGTTTGATAAATGTAGAATAATTATTTCTTAGTTTTGAAAATCCCTCAAAATTGCTTATTTTTTTCTTCTTCAAATGTATATCCCGACATAAGGTAATCCTTCCACGAAGCCGAATATTTAGCAATTAACATATTTTCGTCTATAATGAAGTAAAAATACGTTCCAGTATACTGGTGAAATGTCAAGCCATGTTACCGAACTTTCAACGAAAAGTTACGACTCTAAAGATTGTCATACTTATACGACACTCTACGGAGATGACACGCTGGCCACAGTTCTGTCTAATTATTTATACACTAAATAACTCCATAACCTGATATAAACTGCTTGAAGCATGTAACACGTTCTTGAGATTTCGCAACGCCAATAAAAATAGGGAATCACCGAATGTTTAAAGAAAATATTAATAGTAAAACTTACAAAAATGTGATCAGCAAAAGAATTGTCATAGCCACGACGTTTTACAGAAAATGTCTAAGCGCACTAAATTTTTGCGAAATTTTTTATTCCAGTTTATCGTTGCGTATAATAATTGAGCGTGCCCCATTTTCGTTAAGCGCCACTGTAATTGACTAATAATTCAGAAGGGCTTTGCTTATGCCCTCACAAAATGCAGCCCTCCGCGAAAGGAGTACTTTGAGTGCATTAACATTGTATGAAGATGGTGGAAAATTGACGGGTGAAACAAGATTGAAGCGAACCGGCTTGACAGCTTGGGGGAATATGACGTTGGACTTTGCATCGTTGGGATGCAACGAAAATTAATTATTTTTTATTACTCAACGTTTTTTGGCCAGTCTACGCTTTGAAAATCGCTCCAACGTTGCTACGGATTGTTATTATTGTAGAAATGTACGACCTCAAATTGCAAAGAAGGCTTCGGATAAAGATCAAAATGAAGAAATAAAAAATAAAATGACAATCGTTTTCGGTGGAACGAGGCAAACGTCAGCGTCATGAAAGAAGAATGCTCTGTAAAGTTTATGCCCGCAGGTTTGTTGCGTAATAAAGTTTATTTAATTTAACTGGAATCCATTTGAGTAAAATACATTTTTCTGTTGCTTCTTCTCGGCCTGTCGAAAGTGAATTTTTATTTATTCCAATTATTCCTCAATGTAGACAATTCAATAGATACATATCTGGTCGGCATACGACGTTGATTGCGAACGGATACGAGATATGTTTGAGTAGAATAATATATTTATATTCATGCGGCATGTGTCTTAATTTTTTAAATTTTATATCGAATGAAAATAAATTGTATTTGAATTACTAGTATTTTTTCTAAAGTGACGAATTTCCGATGTTTTCTCATGTACAATACATATTTATTCGTGTGTTAATAATCCTCAATGGTTGAAAATTAAAAAAATATCGCTCGGAATACATATGGCCTGCGGGAGAAGCTTCAGGCCCTGCGCCACACGTCGGCCACAGAGCGTACTACGACGTCCATGAATTTGCTAGTCAATTTAAATTTAATAAATCGAAATAGACCCATCAGTTTATACGACTGAATATTTTTTGACCGAACAATATCGTATATCAAAATTATTAGAAGCCTATAACTTACTTTTTTACTCAACGGTTTTAAATATATCTCGATTTAAATAAATAAATACACTTGAACCGAATCTTTGGAATAGTAGGATCAAATAAAAAGCTTTGATTTTGCAAATTTTAAGTTCATTCAATTAAAAAAAGAATCAAATAACACGCCATCTAGTTGATTTCAATATATCTTTTTTCATCAGTGACCTACGATTGAGCAATCAGGTGCGCTTTAAAAAATTAATAATAATTGGGGCTGAGTTGAAATCCCAAACTTTCAATGCTCCGACGGTTTCAGATTCAGAATTTTGATGTTCCGAAATTAAAGATGGGGCCGGGTTGAAATTCCGAACTTTGAATAGTCAGAACGCTCAAAACTCCGAAGAAATAGTACCCCGAAAGATCAAAACTCCGAAAATCTTAAAAAATTTAAATTAAAATCTTAACACCGTCAAAATAATTCGACTATGGAAGGTTTGAAAGTTTGAAATTTTTAAATATATAAAACGAATTATTTTAAGATTTTTTTTTCATTAAGAAATGATTTTAAAATTTGGTTAAATTCGGTTTAAATTCGGTAAATTTTAAACCGATAAAAGCGGTTTAAAATTCCTAATTTTAATGTTCCGAAATTACAAGGTTCGTCAAGATTATGCCAGCGAAAGTCTACACAGTTGACTGTAAATGATGTAGAACGTATAACACTGTCTAAACAAATTTCAAAATGGACGTAAAAACACTTCATAATAAATAAAAAATCTTGAAATAATTCGTCGATTAATTGAAAATTTTGAAACTTTTAACACTTCCATAGCCGAATTATTTCGACGGTGTTTAGATTTTCGGAGTTTTGGTCTTTCGTGTAAAATTCTTTCGGGGTAGTATTCTTTCGGAGTTTCGAGCGTTCTGATTGTCCAAAGTTCAGAATTTCGTGTCGTTGGATCGTATCCAAACTGCACAGGATGATCACCAAAGGGATTATAAAATTCCAGCAAAAAAATTATAAACTATACTAAAAAAATAAACTATATAAAAATTATAAATTATAAAAGGGATTATAAACTTCCGGCAAAAAAATTCAGCTAGTTGGTAACGTTTCGCTCGAACCCCATAACAACCTTAATTATTCTTGATCCGAACGAAAAGCAGAAACAAGTAAAAGAAGATGCACTCAACGCGAGTGTACACGTGTTCATGAATGAAGTTCGTGATGAAAATGGCATAGCCGTAGAAAAATGGCATAGCCGTAGAAAAATTTGTCGTTTCCGCGCGTATTTACGAGGCTGCGGATGAATTTGATCGGTGTGCAAAAGCACCGGGAGAATAAACTTCCGGAAATGCGGAAAGAGTAGACGTCGCGAAGGTAGTCGACATTATAATATCTCGCGAGGACTTTGGTTTTACTCGAAGCTCGTCACTCATTTGCAATTCTTGCTGAGAGGAGTTTCCTTACTTTCCTCACGATATCTTCAACTTCGAGCCTCGGAAGGGCTCAAGATATTCGACTTAATAAGCGCGGGAAAGTCTGTCTCTCGATTATGCGCGAACGCGCTCAAGCGGTCTCTACGGAAGGGAAAATGTTCTTCGTAAAATTTCGTGTCGAGCATCTATGCGTCACGACGCATTTACGTTTATTTCGCTCTGCCGTCAATCGATATTCTCCTCGTGTTTGTACAGGATACAAACGTGGAAAAAAGAAACAAACACGTGTACAAATATAAGGGGGTAAAACGTGAATGTGTGCAATTGTAAACTGTTGCTCAGTATTGGAGTGTTTCGAAAAAAAAATCTATCCTTGCCCCTTAAGGCGGAACACCATTGTGACCGATCAAAAGAATTGGTGTTTTTATTCGCACTTTTTCAAACACGTGAAGAAAAATTCAGTAATAAAACTTCGACAGTTTAAGGGGTTACGTGGGTTTGAAAATTTCAAAAAATTCATTTTTTTAAATTTTATTATCTAACAGTACAAAATGTCTAGAATATTCTCCCAAAGTTTTAAGGGGTTAGGCCACAGTAACGGGCATAAAATTATGGGCGAATTTAACATTTTTTTTTCGTCTGAAAAAGTGATTCACTCATGAAATGAATTACACATCTATTTAGTATGAATATCAAGCTGTTAGAGAATATATATATATTTTTTTCGATGTACAATGTGGCCAACTACTAATATTTTCTTTGGTTATATTTTTTTGGGCGTTCCGCGGCGTGACATTTTGCATCAACAATTTTTTACCTAAATAGCATTCAATTTTTTGAACGAATGCCAGTCTCGCAAAAATTAATATTTTTTTAACATCGCTGTGGACTTCTGTGACAAAACCCATGTTGATAATGAAAAAAAAACTTTTTACTTTTTGACAAGGTTCCATTATTCACCACGTCCTATTTAGTCACTTGTGTGGATACAGATGATTGTATTGGTGTTTGTCGATTGAATACACATTAAGCTAAAACGCAAATAAGTTTTTAGTTACCAATTATTGCCTGTTTGAACATTATGAACGAGTTAGTACCTAATTTTGGGCAAATTTTCCAAAAATCACACTTACCATGATAACTCGAAATCCTTAAGGAACATCACTTTGGTGTCCTCCTTCGATGTTGTTGAAACTTTTTTATGTGGAAGAGTATCAAAAACTAAGAGAAACGTATTTTTTTTATCGGCGGCAAAACTGTTTTAAGGTCTGAAACGCACCCTCAAAAATGGGGATGTTTTTCGTTTTTCGTCGATAACGTTTTAACGGTACGAGATATTTAAAAAATTCGAATTGCAACAAAGTTGATTTTTTTGTGCACTATACATTGGAGATAAGAACGATAACGTTATCGACGAAAAACGAAAAACACCCCTATTTTCGAGGGTGCGTTTCACCCCTTAAAACCGTTTTACCGGCGATAAAAAAAATACGTGTCTCTTAGTTTTTGTGGAAGATACTCTTCCATATAAAAAAGTTTCAACAAATTCGGAGGAGGACACCAAAGTGATGTTCCTTCTTAGACTTTGGACTAAGGTAACCTAGGTTAGATATGTTCCTAACGAGGTTACCTATCACCCCCTTAAGGGGCTATACCAGTGTGACACTTTAAATAAATCGTTTTTTTGTGCCCTTTTCGACAGTTTATACTTTCAAGAATTATCATTTAATCATTTATATCAATATTATTTTATCTTGCAAAAATCGATAGTTAAATCTTTAAACGCGTTTATCTTGAAATTAGATTTTAAACTTGCCGACATTGTACCTCAAAGAGCAATTATCCGATTGACTTGAAATTTGAACTGAGTACTCTTGAATATATTTACTCTACAATGGAGTAGGATATTTTTGATTGGATGAAAATTGACGATTTGGCATTGAAAAAAACGATCATTTTGTAGGCAAGAAAACAGACTTTTTCATAACTACGCCATTTTGTTAGATTTTGATATTTTTCGAAAATCCTACGTCATTGTACAGGAACTACCTTCCAGTTTAACGACATTTTTTCCTTTTTCGGTTTCAGCCACTCAATCGGCCGGAATCATGTCAGCAGCGGAGGAACTTTTTTTTGGCGCCTCCGAAGGCAGCCCATGAGTCGTCCGGATCTCAATATTTTTCTATGAAAAAATTATATAATATAGGTCAAATATAGCCAAATATATTCTTGAATTTCCGAAACATTTAATTGAGTACTTTTCTTCCAAAAAATTCCTCAAGTCACCCAAATTTTCAGCGCTTACACTGGTATAGCCCTTTAACGCATATTCTGTGTGACAATTTATACTTGTTATTTTTTTTGCAAAAAACGTGCTTTTTTGATCCTCGTAGGCATTTTTTGAAATTATTCGCTTACGATATATTCCTAACTTAAGATATATTCCTAATATTAGAATTAGGAATATATCTTACGTATTCATTTTTAGTTATCTATAATATGTGTAGTAGGGTGGGACAATTTCGAGCTCTATTTTTTCCCTTTTTCACCATCCAGTTATCTTCTTTAAAGGACAAAAAAATTGCTGCGAAAGCTGCGAGTGGTCAAAACATATTTAGAGATCGCTCACGCCTGCAAAAAATTCAAATTTCCATTTTAAAAAATCGATTTTTTTTCGTTCACTTCACGCCCATGGATGTTACGCTTTATAATTTTTGTTATACACTGTAAAAAAATGATATGAAATTTACAATACATTTAAGATACAAATTGAATTTTACGAACTCAGTAGATGAAATTAAATTTGAAACACTTGTACCGTAAATTTAAAACAGGAACATGAAATTCTAACGTGGATATAGAATTTAATAGACGCAACATGGAATTTCAAAAATAAGTTTGTAAATTTGTGGAAAATGTATTGCATTAACCCGCGTCTTCCTTTGAAAATTACTACAGATGTATAATAAATCAACTATAAAAAACAGAGCATTGAAAATACAAAACAAGTTTGAAATTTATTTACAGTTGCCTGAAAAATATAATATATGTGAAACTGAATTTTACGATACGTACAATGCATGATCACAACAGATTTATTTAAAAGAGCGAAACTGGAACTGAAAAAATAATTCATAAACGCTGATGAAAATCACATGAATCAATGTGAAAATTATATTCAATTTACACTACATTCAAAGCACAAAAGAATTGCATTTTACGAACTCAGTAAATGAAACTGAATTTAAGACACTTGTACCGTAAATTTAAAACAGGAACATGAAATTCTAACGTGGATATAGAATTTAATAGATGCAACATGGAATTTCCAAGACAAAAGCCACTGAGAATAACAATTGTTTGTCAAAAACAAATCACAGTTAAGTTGAATTTAATGTGTTCGTATATTAATATTGAAGAAACATTTCATGATTTTCATAATTGTTGACTCGGACGATATCTCAAAATCACATGAATTTCAAATACATGCATGTAGTGGACAGAGATGGGCGCGCGGTCCGTGTACGGGCTCTCGGCGGTCACTGAAGTTGAGGCTGCCACTTGGAGCGGTGACCGCTTGCCCGTGCACTGGTTTGTGCGTCAACCTCTGAGTGGGAGGCAGTTTTTCTGAGTTTCTGATGGTAAGGTATAATACGAGGGTGGGGTGAAAAGTTTCCGGCCTGACCAAGAAAAACGATGTTTAAAATTTTTTTTGCTTTATTTTTCAACATAACCTCCATCAACACTGATACATTTCTCATAACGGTGTTCTAATTTAGTTATACCAGTTTTAAACGTAGATTCGTCAAGCTCCTCAAAATACTGATTTACAGCTTCGATAACTTCTTCGTTGCTCTTAAATCTTTTTCCGCCAAGCCATTTTTTGAGGTTAGGAAACAGGTAATAGTCGCTGGGGGCTAAGTCTGGAGAGTAGGGAGGATGAGGCACCAATTCAAACTTCAATTCGTGGATTTTGGACATGGCAACAATCGACGAATGCGCTGGTGCGTTATCGTGATGAAACAAAAATGTTTTCTTTGCCAAATGAGGTCGTTTAATTTGCACCTCGTGCTTCAAACGTTGCAATAACTCTCCGTAGTATTGACCAGTGATAGTCTCACCCTTTTCAAGGTAATCAATGTATATAATTCCTCTCGCATCCCAAAAAACAGTAGCCATAACCTTGTTTGCCGATAAAATTGTTTTTGCCTTCTTTGGGGTTGGTTCCCCTTTTCCAACCCACTGTTTTGACTGTTCTTTATTTTCAGGAGTGTAGTGGTGGACCCATGTCTCATCAACAGTTATGAATCGACGCAAAAATTCGTTTGGATTACGCCTATACAGCGCCAAATTGTCGGTAGAAATGGTTTTTCGAAGCAGTTTTTGGTCGAGCGTTAGCAAACGCGGCACCCACCTTGCACACAGCTTTTCCATGTTCAAATGGTTGTGCAAATATTTCGCACACGTTCAGCTGACATCCTACAGGTCTCAGCTATCTCATGCACTTTCAACCTGCGGTCTTCCAACACTATTTTATGGATTTTTTCAATCATCTCTGAAGTTGTGACTTCAACGGGCCGTCCTGAGCGAGGCTCGTCAGAGGTGCTCCCACGACCCATTTTAAATTCAGAAACCCACTGCTTAATAGTTGAATATGATGGGGAGGAGTCTCCTAGTGCTGAATCCATCTCTTCTTTTATTTGTTTTGGTGTAAAACCTTTCAAATGGAAGTATTTGATGACAGCACGTTTTTCCAATTTTTCCATTTTTACGAAAACATCGGAAGTGTCTCGCGCAATGTGCTCTCGAACGCAAACTAACGTAGCGATTGGGCTGAAACTGTACATGCAAGCTCGGTAGGAATGGTACTATAGGACGCCGCTCCAAAACTAGACCTAGTGGCACCATCTTTTGGTCAGGCCGGGAACTTTTCACCCCACCCTCGTACAACTGAAACTCAGCCGAATATAGCCGCCGCCTGTATCGGCCCAGGTTTTCCGCAGTTTCCCTGGGCCCTCGTGTAAATGCGATACAGTAGTGCATTAGGAAAGAGTGGATGCGGTCAAGACACTCTGGGGTGGGGGGGGGGGGGGGCTCTGGAAGGCAGAGGGAACTGTGGAAGTGCCTCTGCCTTACCTTCACCGTGCCTCTGAGGAATAATATATAAAGAAAAAAAAATACATAAGTGCAGTTGATTTCACTGCATTTAAATTTTATTATTCAAGTATTCAATATTAATTATGGGATAAAGCTGCGAAAAAATCATATACACGAGTATCACGAAAGCATCATACAGTACATGAATTGAATGTTCTTAATTTGATAATTTTTACATAAAAACGTATTGCAATTATCAATTTCTGAAATAAACTTCGTACTTAGGATCAGTAATTTTAATACACACCCGTATATTGATATTAGCAACTGGTTCTTGAATTTAATATACACTCGTATTTTGACATCAGCAAATGTTTCTTGATTTCAATATACTTGGATGTGATTATTTCTTTACACGTGAATTATTTTTCAAACGCACAAGTATATTAACATTACGGAACTACACTTTCATTTTTAAAATAACCTGTTTTGGAATTTCAAAATCGTATCTGAAATTTTATAAGCGGTATCCGCATAAAAATTTCCTACACTTGTATATTAATTTTCATACAGAATTTTTTTACATTGTAGGCTTTGCATCGACCTTCCTAACACCCTGTAAAACGAACAAACGGCTGAAAGGATTTTTTTAAATTGGGTTTATAGTATCGCGAAAAAATAAAATCCAGAAAATTCCCTTTTTTACGCGTCAAACAGATATTAGCCCTTGATAACGGAGGAAAACACGAGCCGAGCTGCTGGGTACGAGAGGCAATGCAATTTAGCGAAGAGGCTCGTGTTCGAGCTGCATTATCGAGCAACAAAGGAGGTGCGGAGTAATATAATTGAGGATCTATTGGTCGTGCGGAGATCCGGGCCGAGATAAGAAAGCGGAAAGGCAAAAGGGAGTATCTCATCGATCGCAATCGCACACAGCTTTTGACGCATTTCGACCAATTTCCCTTGCGCAAAGCTTTAAAACGTCGCTCCGGGTGGCTCGGTATAGCCGGTAGCGTTATTTCATGGCACGAAGAGTTACCGGCATCCGGCAAACTCCCTGGAGCCTCGCACGAGGGATCGAAGAGCCACAGTCATCGTCCCGCAGCCCCGCCATACCCTTCTCGCCTATAGCTCTGGCACGCCGTCTTTCATAAACCCCACGACTGTACCCTTTCTCCCTTGCGCTTCACATCCTCCGTATATACTCGCTCACTTTATTTCTCTCCTTTTGCCCCATTCAAACCGAGTCGCTCCTGCCGCTCCCGGCTCTTGCCGCTGCCGCTTACCTTTTTTCCCCATATTATGGTTTGCATTACAGATATTGAAAAGACTGGAGGTGAGAGGACTCGTATTGGCTACCGTTTCACTTTCTCGCTCGCTCTCCCCGGTGCACTTCGCGCTCGAGTGCCAGGACGATTTTCCAATTCCAAGCCACTTTCATCGTGTTTCACAGACGGTTTTTTTTTCAGTCTCAAACTGCTGGCGATTATTGGCCGATCGGTGGGGGACAAAAAAATATGTCACGGATCATTATGCAGAGGGGCAGAAAGATATTGGGCAAGGGCCGGCTCGAAATTCCGAAATTTGAATGATCGGAACGCTCGAAACTCCGAAAGAATTTTACACGAAGACCAAAACTCCGAAAATCTTAACACCGTCGAAATAATTCGGCTATGGAAGTTTTAAAAGTTTCAAAATTTTCAATAAATCGACGAATTATTTCAAGAATTTTTTTTTATCAGGAACTGATTTTACGTGAATTTTGAAATTTGTCTAGACAATGTTATACGTTCTACATAATTTACAGTCGACTGTGTAGACTTTCGCTGGCATAATCTTGACGAAGCTTGTAATTTCGGAACATTAATATTAGGAATTTTAAACCGTCGGCGCATTCAAAGTTCGGAATTTCAACCCGGCCCTCATGGCAAGATCATGCCAGCGAAAGTCTACACAGTTGACTGTAAATTATGCAGAACGTATAACATTGTCTGGACAAATTTCGAAATTGAGGCAAAATCACTACTTAATGAAAAAAAAATTCTTGTAATTGGTCGTCGATTTATTGAAAATTTTGAAACTTTTAAAACTTCCATAGCCGAATTATTTTGACGGTGTGAAGATTTTCGGAGTTTTGGTCTTTCGTGTAAAATTCTTTCGGAGTTTTGATCTTTTGGGGTACTATTCTTTCGGAGTTTTAAGCGCTCCGCTCAGTTAAAATTCGGAATTTCAACCCGGCCCCATCTTCAATTTCGGAATATTAAAATTTAGAATTTTTAACCGTCGGAGCATTCAAAGTTCGGAATTTCAACCCGGCCCTGTTGGGGAGTCCCCAGATCGCTGTAGGTACTTTGACAGGCACGCGGAACGTGGGGAGTCCACGTTGGAATCCAAGTGGATCCAGTGCGTGACTCAAAATGACCTGACATTGTGCGCTGTGTTTTTTTGAAGAACACAGAGTACCGTAAAACGGGGATAAATTGACATTAAGGAGTCTTCTCACTTTAGACGCTAAAAAAGTATATTTTCATACATTTTTTTATTAGTTTATATTACAGATATTGATATAAAATTTGTTACACTTGATAAATACACTTTTGAAACGCATTCTTTAAAAATTATTCATTCAAGTCACTATTTATAAACCAGAATGGTAGTTAAAAAAATGTTCGAAAAAAATTGTAAGTCTGCGCTGTTTATGAAATCTTGTAGATGGATCATCCGGAAGAAAAAAATCAAACGGTTTTAGATTCAGTATGTTAATGGCTATAGTTAATGGTTAATGGCTATATATCATACGATTCATACGATCATACGATTCAGTATGTTAATGGCTATAGTTAATGGTTAATGGCTATATATCATACGATTTTTTATATATGCAAAAATAACTAAATGGCAGACATTTTCAAAAAAACAAAAAAAACGTGTTTTCTTCACCATTTTTGGCAACAAAAAAAATAGTAAACATCAAAATTTAAAAAAATCATTCATATACGCTATATCTATAGTTGTAAATACGTGGTTAAAGTTTCATAAAGATCGGTTCAGTAGTTTTGAAGATTTTATCAACAAGCCGTCGGTAAAAACGTTGTTTCAACGGCTTGTTGATAAAACGTCGATATTTTACAAAAATAAATATTTTCTAATAATCGTGTGTAATTCGCTGGAAAACTCGTGTAGATTACCTGCTTGAAAAAAATATTTTTCATTCTCGGTGCTCATGCCTTTTGAATGAGTCCGCCCGTGGAGGGCGTCAAAAAGAAGGCGTTCTTTTCCATCGGCTACTGGGACGCCGTTTTTTTTCTTCGGAAAATCAAAAATTGATTCGAGTACTTAATATTGATTGCTGTAGGTAATATTGATTATAATATTAATACGATGATATTTAGTTGTTTCGGAATTGAATTTTTTTTACATCAATTTCAATTTTTATTATATGACAATTTCAATTTTAATTATATTTCAATTTCAATTTTAATTATATTTCAATTTCAACAATATATATTTTTTAAGTTAATTACAATAATAACATTGTAATATTTTTAATAAAACAATCCCAATAAAGCTTTGTTTTCCGACCATCCAGAGGTACATATAAGGAACTCCAAGCAACTTATAATTCCGGAAGAAGGCATTCATACTTTTTGAAGATCCAATCATTTTGTATACATACATATATATATATATATATATATATATTGTTCAGAAAATTCGCCCTCCTGCATGCAATGGAATCCATCAAGAATCGTATCGCATGCAGTTCGATGATGTGAGAATCCTTTAGGATTAAAATTGGATTCGTCCATTGGATTCCACCGGGTTCTATTAGAATCCAACGAACGAGCGCGACGTTTCAGTATATGGATCCAATGGCTCATCGCATTGAATCCCTATCATGAACTAGGGGACAAGTATGGAAATCCAATTGGATCCCTACGACATTTTTTTTCCACGAAGTCAAATGGCACGTCAAATTTCTCGGCAATGTCATCGACTCGGAAAGCCACCAGATATATCTTTGCGAATCACTATACAAAGTGAAATGTCCTGTCAAATTTCTGGCAACTTTTTCCTTCCGCAGCAATGACATTGGCTCGGGGAAGAAAAAAAATTATCTCGTTTCGTATCCAAACGCGACTAACCCCAGGATGGCTGCAGCTCCGTACCGCGAGATGATACCGAGATCGTAACGGATGGTCGGAACACGGAGAATCTGGCAGAGAGCCATGGAAAGTAAGTCCGATGCGGTGGATCAGCCGTGCGGCGAATTAATTCACATGTATAAATATCTCGTATGAGGAAAAACAATTCAACCGGAGTAAACCACCGGGACAATCAGGCCCGGGCAGCGTGTGTTCCGAGGTGTCCCCCAAACCCTCCCATGGCTGACCAACATCTGCGCCTCTTGATTGTTAATCTTTATTGCGCACTCCCCGGCTTGCCGACCTTTCCACTCGTAATTATAATCAGGGTGGTCTTGAAGTTTCCATCGTTGGAATGCAGACGATTTTTTTTTTTATAAATCTTTTTATTTCCTCATTTTTATTATTTCACAAAATATTTTTTCGCGAATTTGAATTCTAGATCTTTGAATAAGCGAGTCGAAAATGATTGAGAGATTTTCGTAAAGAACAATTGTCAAAAGAAATCGGAGCATTTGAAAGAAAAATGACGTTCGTTGCGATCCAACGATGTCATTATTCAACATTATTGACCCTTCGCGGTCACACGGGGTCCGAGGGACCCCACACGCGACTTTGAGCCAAACTTGCTATACGTTGTAGACGGCCAAGGGGGCTGGCCTGCCTTGTGAGGGTGCTTTGGAGTGTCCTTTGAAAGTTGCGATTAGAGTCGGACGTTCCGCGACAGCAGTTTCGTCGTGGTAGACGATACAAGAAAAATTGGGCGGGCGCTGGGGTCATTTTGACCCCCGTGTGACCTGCACGTATATTTTTTTTCGTAAAACATTTTTTTTTTTTTTCGTGGGATCACTCTACGTTATAGAAGTATGAATATGAGAACGATAAAAAAAATTCTATCTAGTTTATCAGAATTACTTCGAAATGTGAATTCTTTGCGACGTCCTCCTACGTAATTTAAAACTCATTACAATACTACCTGGAAAACCATAAAACCATTTAGAATGCGCGACAAGCACAGAGTTTTCATGATCGACTGTGGGGGACAAACTCGATTTATTTAAGATTTTTTAATATTTTGTATTCGTAGATATATATATATTTTTTATTTGTTTTTACAAACACCTTTCATGTATATTGTGTCTAAAATATGATCTCATAAATTGCTCAGTTTTCACGATTATCGTTATTTTTGTACTGCATAATCGGCCCTTTTCAAATGTTCAAATAAATACCTTTTTTGAAACGCCCACTATGAAGCTATTTTTTTCCTCAAACTATCATATCTCAAGAGTATCATCCTGAATTCTGTTTTTTTTAAATTGAAAATTGCAAGAGTTATGATTTTTAAAGTAAAAAATGACTTTTTCACGCATCGATCCCTTCCCGATTTTTTTCCGCCATTATAAATGTCGATTACAAAATTATACTGAAAATTCCACATTCTAGAAGATTCACATGGACCCCATGTGACCAACTAAGCTGTTGGCCGAGTGTGTGACTTTGAAGGGTTAATCAGGGGAGACGAACATTGACCAAATTGATCACTCAAAAAATTATATTGCGGATACACAGGCTATCCACCACTTATTCATAGTATTTTTTTAATTCTCGAAGCTTGCAAAATATATTAAACATAAAGGTCTTAATTGAAAATGTTGAAGTTGTCCTTTACATGACTTTATTGGTCTCAAGATAAAATTGAGATTCCTAAATTCTTGCCCGCTTTAAACGAAACGACATTTAATTGAATTTTTTAAATTACGATCTCAGGGGAGACGAACATTGACCAAATTGATCACTCAAAAAATTATATTGCGGATACACAGGCTATCCACCACTTATTCATAGTATTTTTTTAATTCTCGAAGCTTCCAAAATATATTAAACATAAAGGTCTTAATTGAAAATGTTGAAGTTGTCTTTTACATGACTTTATTGGTCTCAAGATAAAATTGAGATTCCTAAATTCTTGCCCTCTTTAAACGAAACGACATTTAATTGAATTTTTTAAATTACGATCTCTACTTTTGAAATATAAGCTTGCGACATCGTATCCGAGGCAGCCTATATATTATCCTTTTATGAATAATCCACGGCAAATTAACTCAGTATTTTCATCCCCGACCATTTAATACACGAATATTTCATACCGAATTAAAATCGTCCATCGAAAATTGCAGCCGGCCATTTTAATAATTAACACTTTGATCCGGGATACTCATAAAATAGTAAATTCAATTAATAAATGTGATTCCTTGCTAATAACGAGTAGCATCGACCCAATGTTGAGTTCGAACTTTGATAGAAGTTCTTGTCTGGAGAAAATGTAATCGCGTTTGTTGACACGTGTAGTGGTGTCGAAATAAATACCGGGTGAGGCAACGACTATTAGCAGTAGATATTTTCTACTACTAGAAAGCATTAGAATAAGCATTGAATATTATCCAAAAATTATATATTTTCTCAGATATTTCTCAAATTAGATATTTCTCAAAACCTAAGCATTGGATATTTTCCAACCTGTAAGACTTGCAATTAGGAGAAAACTTTATCTACAAAAGTTGCATAGTTCGAAGGGGATTATCGAGTTGTG
This sequence comes from Ophion obscuratus, assembly GCA_964007375.1. Taxonomy (NCBI): domain Eukaryota; kingdom Metazoa; phylum Arthropoda; class Insecta; order Hymenoptera; family Ichneumonidae; genus Ophion; species Ophion obscuratus. The sequence goes on from OZ023323.1 coordinate 22,341,100, forward strand.
GCTACGAGGTTCATCAAGGTAGATGCGCTTCAGAGATTTCAAGGCTACCTCTATTTTTTTAAATGAGACTACTTTTTTATCAGATTTTTATCAAAGAACGAAAAATAAGTTCACAAACCAAATTTCAAGATGATCGATTAAAATTTAGCATACAAAATCGATATAAATTTCAGTGCCTTTTGCCTAAAATCAATGTAAAAAAAACGATTCAAAATATCCGATTCGCATTAATTGTCTTGTCTTATTAACCACGTCAGTTTGTATTAACGTACAGGCTCCAATTGAGGTCCCGATTATTTAAAACTAACCAAAATTCAAGTGTGTCGTACGGCTTTTCGGAATTTCTGTTTTATCGATTTTTCATCCTCAATTTTGATCGATTATTTTGAAATTTCCCGGGAGAGAGAGAGAGAGAGAGAGAGAGAGAGAGAGAGAGAGAGAGAGAGAGAGAGAGAGAGAATATAATAATGTTAATTTACATTAATGGTATACCTATACATTAGGATGGCACAATTTCTTTCCTTCTTCTCACCATCCAATTGTCTTCTTTGAAGAAAACAACAAATTGTCGCGCAAACTGCGAGCGATCAAAAAATATTTAAAACTCGTTAAAGATTTTCCAAAAACAAGATTTCCACCAAAAATAAATCTCGCATGAACTATAATTTCTTGTAGCATGAAAACATAATAAACAGCAAAGTGTTACATTCACTGAATAATTTATTACAATAATTTGTAACAAGTAACGATTAGACGATATGTGTTATTATGTATTATATTGTAGTATTATAGCGTCGCTCGTCACCAAGAACGGACAAGACCTTTGAGGAATTATTTTATGAGAACGAAGATTATAGTTCTTGGGTTAGAAATGTGAGGTCAATAAAAAAAATCTGTTTCCCAGGAAAACAGCATTAATTGTTTTGAAATGTTTGCAAAGCGTCAAATTTATGGGTGAGAAGAGTAAAAATAAAAATTGGCGAAAATTGGAAATTTTGAAGCTCTTGAGCGACCACTAAATATTCATTGGCCGGCTAGAGCTTATACGAGGTTAATTTGAAAATTATAAAGCGTAACATCCATGGGCGTGAAGTGAACGAAAAAAAAAAATCGATTTTTTAATGAAAATTTGAATTTTTGGCAGGTTTGAGCGATCTCTAAATATGTTTTGACCACTCGCAGGTTTCCCAGCAATTTTTTTTTTCTTTAAAGAAGATAAGTGGATTGTGAAAAAAGGGACAAAATAGAGCTCGAAATCGTCCCACCCTACTACACATAATATAGATAACTAAAAATGAATACGTAAGATATATTCCTAATTCTAATACAGAATTAAGCTAATAATTTCAAAAAATGCCTACGAGGATAAAAAAAGCACGATTTTTGCAAAAAAAAAAAATAACAAGTATAAATTGTCACACAGAATATGCGTTAAGGGGCTATACCAGTGTGAACGCTGAAAGTTTGGATGATTTTCGGGATTTTTTGGAAGAAAAGTACTCAATTTAATATTTCGGAAAACTAAGAATATATTTGGCTATATTTGACTTATATTACAGAATTTTTTCATAGAAAAATATTGAGATCCAAACGACTTAGGCGCTGCCTACGGAGACGCCAAAAAAAAAGTTCCTGCACTGCTGCCATGATTCCGGCCGATTGAGTAACTAAAACCGCAAAAGGGAAAAATGTCGTTAAACTGGAAGGTATTTCCTGTACAATGACGTAGGATTTTCGAAAAATATCAAAAACTCACAAAATGGCGTAGTTATGAAAAAAAATCTGTTTTCTCGCCTATACAATGGTCATTTTTTTCAATGCCAAATCGTCAATTTTCATCCAATCAAAAATATCCTACGTCATTGCAGAGTAAATATATTCAAGAGAACTCAGATCAAATTTCAAGTCAATCGGATAATTGCTCTTTGAGTTACAATGTCAGCAAATTTGCAAAATCTCATTTCGAGAAAAACGCGTTTAAAGATGTAACTATCGATTTTCGCACCATAAAATGATATTGACAAAAATGATATAAATGACAATGATATTCTTGAAAGTATAAACTGTCGAAAAAGGCCAAAAACGATTTTTTTAAAGTGCCACACTGATAGAGCCCCTTAAAAAAGTATTTATGCGAAAAAAAATCCCAATTTTGCGTTCGTAAATAAATTACGAATGTCCAATCGTCCCGGCAAAGTGACGCAATAAAAAATGCGTCGCTGGAATGTTTGCGAATGAATTCGTTAATTGCCCAATTGCGCAAGGGCTGTTTATACGTGGCTGAATCGTGGATAACTCTGTCGATGGATCAACGTGTAACGGAGCACTCGATACGAGGATCAATTGTTCGTGTATCGTTCTGTCGCTGGATCACTTCGTTACGCACCAATTGTCCCGGATTTCTTGTTTGGGTTTGTTTGGGTTACAAGAACCGCGCAAACGTTTCTCCTAATTTTTGTTGGCCCAAAAAAAAAAATGCGCACGTTCGGTAGGAAAATTCTCGAGTGCTCGTTCAATTTCGCAGTAATATTCATCATCGAGTTTCGAGGAAGGTCTGGCACGTGTCAGCCGATGAATCGCCGCGGACGTGTGACGTGCGCCGCTAAGAAGCCTTCGAGGTTGAAATTCAATGTTGACGCTACACACCGAAATAGCGCCCACGCACACCGGCTGCTAGAGTGCAATTTGTTTTTCTTCGAAATTTTTGTAAAACCTCGCAGTTTTATCGCGGAATGTCCGACAGTTGGTCAGCCGAGCGAGGCCGCGGAATTATTTCGACGAACGAAAACACGAGCGGAATACATCTGAGGGGTTGCGGCGTGGGCGGAGGGGTGTAGGGGGGTGGATAAACGATTTTCGAATGCCAAGCCAAATTAGGTATTCGCGACATCTTGCTGGAAATCGATATTTCGAGGGGCTTTTTCATCGGTCACCAGCGTTCACCGACGACGAAAGGGGATGTCCGGGGTAGAAACCACCGCTGGAACTCGTTCGCAATTGAGTACGAAGGTGAAACGCGTGTGTGTGTGTGTGTTTGGGGGTGTGTATGTGGCACCGCTGCGGGCTTGTACTCCCGCGCGTTTTTCGTTGCCTCGCGGACACTCCTCTATCGATTGCCTTTCGATAGAGAATGTCCAGCTTCGTCTGTTTCTACTTGCTCCCTCCCTGTCTCACTGGAAGGCACACACCCTGGCAGAGCCAGCCGGAAAACGCCGCGTCTCCCTCGATCCTACACGAAGGGTGCGCCGCCTTTATATTTTCACCCTGGCGTCAACGTCCTACCGATAGACCAAGTCTTTGTTTAGGTTAACACTCTATATACACGAGACGAGGGGGGTTGTTTTTTCTTTTTTTTGCCCCTTCTAGCCCGTAACTGTACTCGGGTGCGCCAAGCTCTTCAGCCACTGATGGAATACGCGGCGTAAACCTACGGGACCCGACTATTCCTCCTGACTTTTAGAGAAATGAGATTTATTGGGGGTAGTCGAGCTGAGAAGGCGAGAGAGAGAGAGAGAGAGAGGGAGAGAGAGAGAGAGAGAGAGAGAGAGAGAGAGCAACAGCCTCAACAGATTCTTCGGACTCGCCGCTCTTTCCTTCTTTCACATCCCCTGGCCGAGAGACTGGCGGGTTTCTCGTTTAGATTTCAAATATCCGAGGACGCGACGTCGTTCCGATAGCTCCCCGACACTATTTACTGGCACAATGCCGCCTTTTCACCCTCTACTTTTCGCTACCGATTGAAATCGAATACCTCAACATCACCTCTGATTTTCACCCCTTAAATTTCACCCTGATATATATTTGATTCTCATTGTGAAGGCTCCCGTTCCCCGTACGAGGATCAGACGTTTCGTTGCTCGCTCGACAACTCCCCAATGTGCACTACAACGGCCAATGTGAATTTTGAGCTTGTGCATGTTTGATCTTCATTGCTTTTTGGCTCTTGCAGAGGGGAACATCTCTTTTCGGCTGGGAAGTTTGATTTTGCGAATGGGAGATCGGTAATGAGACATTGGAGGAATAAGAATTTGATTTAAAGCAGACGTTTGGGGTGAGTAACATGATGTATAGCGGTTTGGAAGGCTTTGTTGTAGGGTGAATGTACAGTGAACAGTGGTGATGTTTGTTCCGTGATTACAATCACTCTCTCGATCACCCCCCAACACCATTTCGACCCCCTCACTCTCCTCCCCGTGCCAGTCTCTTGATGTTCGCACTTGCTTGAGCAAATGGACAAACATTTGAATGTCGAGCAAGTTGTGTACTTACCGCAAAGATACAGTGGGTGGACTAGTATTTGGACTACTTTTTGGCTCGTAGAGAGGGGAACATCTCTTCGCGGCTGGAAAGTTTGATTTTGCGAATGGGAGATCGGTAATGAGACATTGGAGGAATAAGAATTTGATTTAAAGCAGACGTTTGGGGTGAGTAACATGATGCATAGCGGTTTGGAAGGCTTTATTGTAGGGTGAATGTACAATGAACAGTGGTGATGTTTGTTCCGTGATTACAATTATTCTCTCGATCACCTCCCAACACCATTTCGACCCCCTCACTCTCCTCCCCGTGCCAGTCTTTTGATGTTCGCACTTGCTCGAGCAAATGGACAAACATTTGATGTCAAGTAAGTTGTGTACTTACCGCAAAGGTACAGTGGGTGAACTAGTTTTGGACTACTTTTTGGCTCGTACAGAGGGGAACATCTCTTCTTGGCTGGAAAGTTTGATATTGCGAATGGGAAATCGGCAATGAGACATTGGAGGAATAAGAATTCGATTTAAAGCAGACGTTTGGGGTGAGTAACATGATGTATAGCGGTTTGGAAGGCTTTATTGTAGGGTGAATGTACAATGAACAGTGGTGATGTTTGTTTCCTGATCACAATCACTCTCTCGATCACCCCCCAACATCATTTCGACCCCCTTACTCTCTTCCCCGTGCCAGTCTCTTGATGTTCGCACTTGCTCGAGCAAATGGACAAACATTTGATGTCGAGCAAGTTGTGTACTTATCGCAAAGATGCAGTGGGTGGACTAGTATGGCTTTACGGATTTTCAATGGATGGTGTATCTGTTGGAAGTGATATCATGTGGTATTGTAGGGTATTATGTTGAGGCTGTGATATTTGTATTCAAAATATTTGTACACATCTGTCGAACGTAACTGATGCCATTTGACTAAAGTGTTAACGGTTGATATATTTATCGTATTGAAGATGTCTGTGCGTTGATGAAATGCGGAGGCAGTAATGAGGCAAGCCTCAATGGGGCCTTATTAGGCCAAGCCTTAGTAGAGCCGTTTTAGTATTGCTTGATGGGGCCTGAGATAGTCTGTAGCTGCTGTAAGACGGATTCCATAGAAACCGGGTTACAGCACGCCCTATCTGTGCCGAATGTCACCCGGATTAGTGGAACCGTAGTACGGGAGTAAGAAGGCAGCCTGATCAGGCCGAAGTAAGGGAATACCTTATTACTAGGGTATTGGTATCTGGCAGCCTGCTCAGTATTCAGGCTGCAAGATCAAAATTTATACCCGGGTACTTTTGTACCGGATGAACGTCATTTGCTGCAAGTGTGCATTATTCTGCATTATTCTGTTTGGAAGCAAGGTGCAGCTGACAGCCATCGTTTGCTTCCGGATGCTTACGAAGAACTTGCTCTATTGGTAATCATTTGCAATAGTGGTTTCAACGACTTGGAATTTATGATTTTGATTTGGATGATAAACCGCATGAGCAGCTGCCGAAAAAAACCTGAAAATGGCCAATTGGAAGCATTATTAGACAAAGATGCCTACTAAACGGAAAAATGAATTGACAGCAGCATCGAATGCTGCCCAACAATGCATTTAAGCCTGAATGCCACGGGAATGATCCAAAAGCAAGGAAATTGGGTACAAGTTGAAAGCACTCTACAGCATGGCAATACCAGACCACATGTTTCCGGATCCTTCAGGAATTATCTGGAAGCAGTGAACTGGGAGATTCTACCTTAACCGCTATATTCACTAGACATTACTATACTCACTAGATATTATCTGGAAGCAGTGAACTAGGAGATTCTACCTCAACCACTATATTCACTAGACATTACTATAGTCACTAGTTATTACTATTTGTTTCTAGCGGACGGTTCAGTTCTCATGAAGAGATCAAAAATTGGCTTCGTAGCTGGATCGCTTCATAACCACCAGACTTCTACCAGCGTGGAATCCTTTTACTGGCTGAAGGACGGACCTTGTAGCTTCCGATAGACCATATTCTGAATGAAGTAAGAATGACATTATTTTTCAAATCAATGTGCTATTTTATCAAAAATCCATAAAGTTATGTAAACCCATTCCAAAAAAAGTATTTTCGAAATATTCTTATTCCGACCACGAATAGAAAATTGACCAGAGTAGTTGTCAGTATCTTATGCTTTTCGAGCTGGAAATCTCGGAAGTAACGGTTTTACATAAGTGTATGAACAAATATGGAAGTTGGCTCATTATTTTTCATACGACAGCCCATACTGAGATTCATCACGTTAAATTGGCATCGGGATGATTCTGTCCGCGACACCGGTTAAAAAAATACTCCACATAGAAGATGATTAAGGTAGAGTAGGAGAGAAATAATGCGTGCCCGGGCAGTCGTTCAGCCGCCGAAAGCCTGAGCTTTTTAGTATTCTTCTCGGGACGTCAGACAGTCTGTAATCATTGCCTAAATTACGCAGCCGCTAAATTATGGTCGATTAGACGGAGGGCCCAAATTACGCAGCCGAGGCGTTCGTTATCTCGAGGGCACGCATTACATGATCCGCTTTCATAGGGCAGCGCGCGAGGTGAAGCAGCTCGGGTCGATTTACAGGCACCCGATGCGCGTCGGATTAAGGCATTACCTCGGAAGCACCGAAAAATAATCTTCCCTCGTGCAACGATGAGTCACTTTCCTGGGGACCGAGGCAGCCCGATTATTCTCAGCTATCGGACACTGTAAACATCTCCGATTGTTCAAAGATTTTTATGGCACTGGATTCGTTAAACTTTGATTAAACCTTTCAACGTTCAGTCCGGAGATTGTCCGGACGGAGGCATAAAGTACGAGGCACTTTCCTTTTCGGTACTTTGTATCATCGAGGATCTTGGCGTAGCCCTCCCTAATTTCGCAACAGCTCAAAAACTTCGCTGTAACGAGATTTCGGAGGCTTGATCGCTTCATCGAGCTCCCTGCGAGCGCCCGGGCAAAAAGTTGAAAATCCAATAAAAAGAGCGAGCTCGATAGGCAACGGAAGTTGGTGAACATTTTCATCCGAGTTTGCTCAGTGGGGAGATGTTGGAATCTTCGTGATCGATGTACTCTCGATGTGTGCGTGTGTGTGGAACGACAAAAATGAACTCTTAGCCTCCAAAAAGTATCTCGATACTAATATTTCTAGCCGCTTGATTTACACGGGGAATTCGCTCACGTTCAATCTTTAATAGTGACTAATGTAATGTGATAATCTATATGAGGTATTCCAAGTGTTTTCGAACAGCCTAAAAGCCTGACCTTCTTCAATCTTTTTCAAAGTTGGTAATGTTTTTGTATCGTGTATTTTGAGTACGTGGCATTTTTTACAGATTTTTATCGGCTCGCTAACTCGGCCAACCCGGAGATAAGATTTTACACGTGATCAAATTTCAAATGATCGTATCATGGTAAGTTTCTCGTCGTATGCAAAAATGTCCTCTACAAAAGAGATGCGTTTTTCTATGAAGTATTTTGGAAAAAAGTTTTCAACATTTTTCAAGTATTACAACACTTAAAAAAAAGAAAAATCTTGATTAAATTTTTTTGTTAACTCTAATAACTAAGTTGATCCTGCTGAAATTTACACTGAATTTTCTTTTATTAGTGTAAAACAACATGTGTAAGTTTCATTCTGGGCTGGGCTTGCGTTCAGTTAATATCGTCGTCTTAAATTAAATGAGAAATTGTTTTTGTTGCATAACTCGGCGATTTACAATTTTTAAGTAAAAATGGTAATGACTAAACTTGTAGGAAATCGAGTGTATTACAACTTTGGTCATTACAGTTTTTTCTCTACCATCGATATTTTTCAAATTAAACTTGAAAAACGCGGGTGTTGCATTATCTCGTTTATTTTTAACTTTAGGGCATAAACGAACATTAACAAACTTGTAGAGAATGAAATTTTAGACGGTGTTTGTTGCTACCTTTTTTTTCTAGAATCAATATTTAAGGTCGTACGCCAACGGTAAAAGAAAAGATCGAATGGTTTGCGAAATAATATTTTCACGCTTCTCGTTTTTTTTTTTACTGTTGGCGAGCCGATAAAAATTTGAAAAAATGCCACGTTCTCACAATATATGACACAAAAACATCACCAACTTTGAAAAAGATTGAAGAAGGTCAGGCTTTTAGGCCGTTCAAAAACACTTGGAATACCTCATATATAATATAATGACACTTATTAAGGAGTCTGCATAACAATTTCATACATACAATTTTTTTATTACCTTTATTAATTGAATTTATCTTTTTTTTTATCGAAAATCAATCTTTTCGTTTTACAGCTTGCCGTTTCCGTAATTGTTTACATTTCAAAATAGTTTCAGGTCATACGACAGTTTTATTATTATACTAAAAATACATTTAATACAAAATTTTCTTGAGATTACTCCGATTGCCAAAACCGCTTGCACCGGATAGTAATGCAGTAACGTGGCGCTTTTTTAATAATAATAACGCGGCTTATCAATATTTTTCAATTTAGAAAAACCTTAACTCTGAAAATATTATGAATCAGTTGTGTGTAAAATCCCGATTTTGACAGTGCCATAGTCTGAGCAGAAAAAAAATGTATTGAAATTCGACTTGATTTTTTGGCTTCAAGCTCAAGCACATCCGTTCAATCTGATGGAAGATTATTAAGACCGAGCTTGACAGCTTTAAAAAGCCTTTTTCATAAATTACAGAAATGTAAAAAATAAAAGATTCCGTCAGAAAATGAAAAGGACATTTTCCAAATAGCGTCAATCTGTCCAAAAATAATTATATCGAAATATTTAACGAAGCTTTTAAAACCTCATAATGCTCATCTTCAATAACCTTTAATCGGATTTGACGAAAATGAAATTGTCGAGCTATACCAGTTCGAACGTCCAAAGCGAATTTTCCGTGTTAATCAAACTTGATATACATTTTTTATACCTCATTCTATTTTTGGAAAGGCTGAAAATCGATATTATTCTTTTTTCGACTAATCCCCGTGCACACCTTCGATCGATCGCTGGTACTCGATGCGTTAATGGATGCTCAAAAAATATCTACGCGGTGTTAAATAGTCGTAAATTATGAAGTAAAAAAAAATCCACGGTACAATAGTCGGCGAACTATAGCTTTCAAAAATACACGCACCCCCATTTTGCCCTGGGGTGTAAAGAGTATCACCCTCGCTTCCTCATGGAAAAAAGCTCTGTTTTTATGAAACGGAAAAATTTAGGTCAGACCATTCGTTCGCATTCATTCGCGATCGTAAACGCTGTTTCAATTTCCATTAAAGCCTTGGCAAACATATATGTATTCTTTAATGTGTATTAACAATTCTGGTGTTGAATGACTCTTGTCGTTTCTCCGTTGTCCCCTACATACCGGTGGTGATACAAAGCGAAGCTCGGAGTGTATTTCGCAATACGCCCGGAGATTATAATCGCTGGTGGAATTATCATCAAAGGCGTATAGACAAATCCACGACACACTGGCATCCAGTTTGAATGCAGTATTCCGAATATATGGAAATATGAAAAAAAAAAAAGAAAAAAAAATTGGACGCGCACATTCGTAGGTAGCGCAAACGCGATCGATTTTATTGGATCGCCAATATCCTTTGGCTCGCCAATTTAAACTGTAATTAAGCCTAGATAAATACAGATATGACTTTTTTTCGGACTAGTTTTTCGGAAGACGAATTTTTCGAAAACTCGCAATTTAACGCTCTTATGGCGTAGTACACTGCAAAAACAAATGTGTTGTTTTTACACACTTTAGGTGTGCGAATGGCTGTAGACGCTTTTTACACGTTTTAACGGGTGTGCAAAATAACGGTGTAAAAAATAGAACGGATAAATGCGTTCGAACAACACACCTACGTATGTTATTTTCTCACACACGTTAAGGGGCTATACCAGTGTGACACTTTTAAAAAATCGATTTTTTTTTGCCGTTTTCGACAGTTTATACTTTCAAGAATATCCTGTAAAAATGTCAAGGTCATTTTATCTTGCAAAAATCGATAGTTCAATCTTTAAACGCGTTTTTCTCGAAATGAGATTTTTCAAATTTGCTGATATTATAACTCAAAGAGCAATTATTCGATTGACTTGAAATTTGAACTGACAAGGAACATTCCTCAGGCGACACTTCGATTTTGTTGAAATGTGAATATGTTATAAAGCACCGAAAAGCAAACGATACGTATTTTTTTTCTCGGCGGAAAAACGGTTTTACGGGGTGAAACCACCCCTTAATATAGGGGTGGTTCACTCCTTATTTTTTTTTGCAATGTCACTATAGTGGGTTTTTCATTGTTTCGGGTCAGAAGAATTTTCGTTTTTGTTTAATTAAAATCGGTGGACTCCTTGTGTGTGAAACTGCTATATTACCCCTAGAGATGCCTTTTTCGAGGGGTGGTTTCACCCCTTAAAACCGTTTTTCCGCCGAGAAAAAAAAATACGTATCGCTTACTTTTCGGTGCTTTATAACATATCCAAATTTCAACACAATCGAAGGGTGTCGCCTGAGGGATGTTCCTTGCGAGTACTCTTGAATATGTTTACTCTACAATGACGTAGAATATTTTTGATTGGATGAAAATTTTCGATTTGGAATTGAAAAAAACGAACATTTTATAGGCAAGAAACCAGACTTTTTTCATGACTACGCCATTTTGTTAGATTTTGATATTTTTCGAAAATCCTACGTCATTGTGGAGGATCTTTTTTTTTGGCGCCTCCGAAGGCAGCGCATAAGTCGCTTGGACCTCAATATTTTTCTATGAAAAAATTATGTAATATAGGTCAAATATAGCTAAATATATTCTCAATTATCCAAAACATTTAATAGAGTACTTTTCTTCCAAAAAAATCCCGAAAATCACCTAAATTTTCCGCGTTCACAATGGTTAGCCCCTTAAAACGTGTAAAAAGTGCCTACAGCCATTTACACACTCAAAGTGTGTAAAAAGAATGCACTTACTTTTGCAATACTGTATATACATGGGATGCGTTGGAATAACAAATTGAATAACAAAAGCTTTTTATCGTCAACATATATGCATTTATTGAACTGAACTTAACAGTACGTATATATGACTCTGTAGTATTTATGAGATGTGTCACTGTTTTTTTATCTTCGCATAGGCTAGATTCTCGTACAGCTTCACGATAACGGTCGCTTTATGCTTGTCGGTGATGGCCTCGGAACAAAAATACGTCGCTAAAGATTCAATGCACCTATCGAGGTTTTGGAAACTAGATTCCAATTTCAGGTTCTTCCACGTGACAAACTTAAAAATGATCTATAAATGAAACAAAAAGTTAAGACCGAATGTGGTCTTCAATCAACCGGTTAATCAATCGATGTCAAATCAACTAATGAATTTCACGTGATTCCGTAACCGGGGCGATTTTTCAAACATATGATTAATAACTCGCAATTAAAAAACTTAAACTGTGTTGCTTTTTCCCGTGCTATTTTCGCTCGTGTGTTTCTATCACCGTGTCTTGTTTATTCCAATGTGTGTAAATATGCGTCTTGTATGTTGATTGTACACGCTCTATGTGTGTATTAATTTATGTACGTATGTAATTATGTAATTATTTAATTATGTATGTAATTATGTAATTATTTAATTACGTATGTAATTATGTAATTATTTAATTATGTATGTAATTATGTAATTGTAACGCATTACGTGTTACCAAATACATAAGTGTGTGGCAACATGGCAAGGCGTGTCTAGCCTTTATGTTGTGTTACTTCTACATACTTTGAACACGCGTCAAACACGCCTAACCTTTGCAGTGTAGGTGAGAAACATCATATATAGGATAGTTGCTCAATACCGGATAGTGGATTATCTCGAGTTTTTCTATAGTGACGTTTGTTTCTTATTTTCCACACCAATAACTAGTCGTAAGATGTCGCCACTACAAAGCTTTTGGTTGCCTAGCAACAAAAATGTCACAACAGTGAACTGATGGTACTTTTCGCGGGGGTAAAAAATATTTGTTGTGTAAAAAAGTCTTGTTTTCATTTAGCTCAATAAAAACAAGACTTTTTTTACACAAAAAACATTTTGTTACACAAAATGATAATTTTACACAAAAAAGACCATACGATTTATGTTTTCATTCTTTTTTGTGAATTATAGAAATTATGTTAGTCAATAAATATATGATGTTCGCAAAAATAGCAATATGTACAACAAATATTACTTTTCATATTCGGTCACGACAAATCTTAATACTGGATACTTAATCTAGTCTAATATTGAATATCCGTTTTTGCCAAAGTGTTCCTACCTAATCAATGATTAACTCATAAAGACTGATTGTTTGATAATAATTGCAAAGTTAAAACAATAAACGTTTTGTTTTATTTTATATAAAAATAGTCCCCTAATAACAGATATAAGAAAAATGGAGTTTGGGCCTTTATATCGGTTATACGATTATAGGCAATCTTTTCGAAAAACGTGATTTCTGTGGTTTTTTTGGAAAACGCAATATAACTTAAAATATTCACATGTAATGTGTAAAATCATTTTCAGCATCTTGTTGCACGTGACATGTAGATTTAAAAGATCGTAAAACTTGAATGTCTTAGAAATTGTTTTTTGTTTTCAATTTCAAACAGAAGTATTCGATATATGGTCCCTCTCCCCTACTCTGCTGCCGTACGTTTAGTAGCATACCCGTGCCTGTTATTAACATGCACCATAGTTAAAAAAAAAATTCTCAGTCATTTTTTCACCGAATGCAATATAGTTCGAGTGTCAAAATGCGTCTTTCCAAAATGGCTAGGAGCCACTCCTCGTTTTGCGATGAGCTCGATCGAAACATCATTTTCAAGCCCGCACCAAATGCACTTTTCCATGGTAATCGAAACTATACTTTTGTTTTTCAAAATCACGAATATCGGGGAGTTTCAGGTCCATTCTCTGGCAACTAGAAGTCGACTGTAAAAATTTCAAGTAGTTCGTTTCAGCCGTTTGTGAGAAAAATGCGAAAAACTATCCACGAATTTCTCCTCCTGGCGGATCGTGTGCCTTGGATGAAATGATACCAGTTACGCGGGAAAATCAGAGTAAACGTCATCGAATTCCGGTGCTTTCGTGGGCCAATAAATATGCAAATTTCGCTTCCGAAGCGGGTCTACCACGAAATTGTTCGTTAAGATTTCTTCCGTGATAGTCAAGTTTTCTCTGACAAGTGAATCAGTATTTTTGTCCGCAATATCAAAAATCGGGGAGTCTTAGGTCCTTGCCCTAGCTATTGGACGTTGACTGTGAAAATTTCGAATCATTCGGTTCAGCCGTTGTTGAGAAAATTACGAAAGACTTTCCGCCAACGTCTTCCGCGGTGGCGTCCTGCGTCATTCCGCTCTACACGCAACAGCTCGGGCCACGATTACAAGAGCAGCGCTTCGTGGATCGAGTACCGTTTCTTTTCGCCTACAAATGACATTCGAAAGTGAAGAATCGACGAGCGGCGTTTATTCGAGGAAGTAATTTCGCGTGCGAAAGTTTGTAAAACGCGATGAGGAGCGAGATGCGCTTTCGTGTCGCTGTGGTTTGCTGCAGGGAATGTACCGTGGCGTATTTTGCATGGCCTCCCCGTGGTATCGTCGGTGATGCGCTTCCGCAAGTTGTTACGAGGGTGTGGGGACGTGAACGGACAGGGGCAACAAACCCTCGCGGCAAACCTCAGATCACGCACGTTACGGTAGGAGCCACTGGCGCACGTAATAAACAAGCGATCTAACAACTCCGGGGCTTGGTTATATACACTTGGTCTCCCCTATCGAACGACCCATCGAACCTCGACACCTCGTTCGTCGAGAGCCCATTAAACTCTCCACGTGTACACCCCCTGCCCCTTTTTTTGTCCACCCGTCATTCACGAACCAGCCGGAAAAATCCCTATTCCTTTTTCACATCGCGCAACACCCTCCACCCCCGAAGTATTCCAATCCAGCCCCCATATAACTGTATTCAGAATCATCGGATAACGCGGTGCAATGCAAAAGATCGCTCATTACGCGCTGATTGTTGGCTATCGGAGCCCTAGAACAGTGACGTCTCATCAACCCCAGCATCTCGCACCGACCCATTGAACAATTTGATCAGCGTCAATCAATCCTCGTCGGATCTGCGTCCATCCATTGTCGGTAGAAAATAGCCGAGGCCATCGACGACTTGCATATTTCAGACGACTTGGTCGAAAGGACCGTGTCGGATGTGTCGCTCGTGAAGATTCAACTGGACTTTGGATCCTCCCTCTGGTTATTTCCAAGTGCTGTCTATCTTACTGTTTGGGGGGAGTTGGCGTCGAAACGGCTCGAGCTTTCGACCGGAATCTTTTGTGTGTGAAAATAAACGCCTACGGAATTGCCCGCGTTTTAAAAAGGTTCACCGAAATAGCGGTTTTTCGTATAATTCTTGGATGGACAGAATGACAAGAATCAAGTATTCATGAGAGACAAGTGTCTCTCAATTTATGGCTCTCGTGATTTATCGATTGGTTGAATATTCTAGATAACGTTGTCGAGAAACTGACGTCCCAGATATCCTCGTGGAATAGTCAAGCTTGCTTTGGGAAGATTGCGATATCTTCAACGCCTCAATTTGACCGTTGCATTATGAAAAATAAGCGAACAAAATACGAAAAACAGGAGTAACTTTTTTCGTTTTGAGCCTCAGTTTCGGAGTTACAGCGCTTCGAATACCTCGATAAATATGGCCTCAATTCGTAATTATTGTGTAGTAAAAAGTGTTGTACAATTATTAGCGTAGTAAAAAGAAATCCATTATTTTTGCCTTCAATTTCATGCAAAAATAATGGATTTTTGTTTACTTGCTTAATTTACTGCTTAATATAATTATTTTTTTGTTTGGGTTGGCCTGTACGTGTTGCTTAGGGTGGGCGATGTTTGGGGATGTGCGTTCTTTGGGGGTGCTTGCTGATTGGGGACGTGAGGTGCTTGGGGCCTTGTGCTGTTTGGGGTCGTGCGATGCTTGGGTGCAACGAACGGGGGGCCCGGGGGGTGTAACTCCATGGTGGGGTAAGGGGGCAGAGCCCCCTTGGGCGGCTGGAGCCTCCTTCGGAGGGTTAGGGGGCAGAGCCCCCCCCCCCCAAAGACAAAAAAAATCGTTTTTAAATGAATAAATATATTTCGATTTTTAGGATTGAATATATTTCATTCTCGAGGCTGTTTTCCGGCGTTATTTTTTCCTGAGTTATTTTTTCCGTGTGCTGTTTTTTTTCCTAAACTCGTTGCTTCGATATGCGTGTGATGTGTTGTTTGGGTTTACGTGTTTTGTCTAAAACCAAACTCATGGAGTTGGACAAAGCTTATTCAGTCGTGACAAAATTGAGCGTTATCCCGTGTTTTTCGATAAACAATGGTTTTAGAAAAAAAATGTATAGAATGATAGTGACTCGAAAGGAAAATAGGAAAAAATATTTTTTTTGCTCGCGTCGATTTTTTGGGAGCCCTGGATTTTACTGCACAAGCTGGTTTTATGGAAGCCCCGATTTTTTGTTTGTTTCATTGTCGGTTTCGTTTTCAAATTTTATTTTGCTCGAGCCAGTTTTTTGGAAGTCCTGGTTTTTTTTGGCTCGATTCGGTTTTTTGGAAGACCTGGTTTTTCTTGCTCGAGTCGGTTTTTTGGAAGTCCTGGTTTTTTTTGCTCGAGTCGGTTTTTTGGCAGTCCTGGTTTTTTTTCCCTCGAGTCGATTTTTTGGAAGACCTGGCTTTTTAAGTTTTTCTTCGTTTCTTGGTTTTAATTTTATTGTTTTTGTGTTTTTAGGTTTTGTTGGTGTTCTTGTCTTTTCCTCGACATACTGCATCCTGAAGAAAGTTACATTAATGTAAATCAGTTAAATCGCTTAATAACGAATAATTCGTGAAATATCCTGTATCTTCTAAACGAGGCCGAAATCGCGATTTTTTATTCTTCAAAAAATGTTTATTTAAGGTCAAATAAAAATAATTCACAGTCAAATTAGGGCGCCGGAGATATCGTAATCGTGCCTCTGGTTCGGACGGTCGGTCGGATTATTCGAGATTTTCAAAGTATTCGCCAGGATTGCAGCTTGCCGTATTATTTTTGTGTGTACGGAAATTTGATAGGAATAAAAAGACTGCATTTACGAGTGTCGAATATTTATGGGGGACGAATGAAAGAACGAAACGTGTACCGAGGCTCATAATTTATTACAAATTGTCTTCAACCCACTTCCGTTCGCCTCTCGCCATGCATAGACTAGACTACATGCGAAGCGTACATCTATCTTCCACCTAGATTGGATCAAACCAGATCTTCCGTCAAGTACCACGGTGCAGCCGAGAGTACACGGATATAAGCATATAGTGTACAGTACGAACGTGATTTTAGTATCAAGGCAAGGAACTACGACTCTCCTACTCGCTTTGCACCAACCATTGGATATGCGGACTTTAGGCGAAGATTTTCAACCTCTCTCGCTCCCACTCTCGACATAATTTTATCCAGATTTATGCTAAACGATAAGCTCCAACTAGGACGCGGAGGAATGAAAAATAGTACGAGAGAACGCGATGAGTGAAGATTCCGCAATTGAATGCGAATTTAAGCCAAAAATTACGCACGATTCGACCGGCGGAGAAATTCGTGAAAAGTTTTCGAAACTTTACTCAAAGAAATGCTCACAGTCGACGTCTTATAGCTGGAGGAACAACGTATATCTATCTGATATTCGAGATTTGTGGGAAAAAATGACAGATTCACTTACCAGAGAAAACTAAACTACCACGGTAGAAGTCTTAACGAACAATGTCGTGGTGGCCACGCTTCGGAAGTGGGAATACATTTGCATACTTGTTCGCCCACGAAAACACCGGAATTCGATGACGTTTACTCTGATTTTGCCGCGTAACTGGTGTCATTTTATTTCATCCACGGCACACGATCCGCCAGGCAGACAAATCCGTGGATAGTTTTTCGAATTTTTCTCGAAAATGGCTGAACCGAATTACTTTAAATTTTCACAGTCGACGCCTATTTGCTAGATGAAGGACCTAAAACTCCCCGATATTCGTGATTTTGAAAAATAAATTTATAGATTCGATTGCCACGGAAAAGTGTATTCGAATCAGGCTTGAGAGTGGTGTTTTGCTTGAACTAGTCTTAAACTTAAACACTTAAAACACGCATTTTGACAGTCAAACCATTGCATTCTGTAAACGATTAACTCAGAAAAGTTCCGAAAGCCACCGTCTAGGTCAAAACTTTAACAAGTAAAAAAACACGCCAAATAATAAAACATTCCCTTGAAAACATTATCGGTTGTTTCACTATCTACAAAATTCATATTAAACTCGAAATGTTTTTCATTCTATTTCAAACAATGGTTTTATCGAGATTATTACTTTTTCAATTTAAATGTACAAAAGGAGTGAAATAACTTTTTGTGAAACAGCGAAGTTTTTAGAAATGTACACAACATTGTCATATCCTAGAAATAACATTTTATCTAAAAAAACCATATTACTATTATAATGAAAAAATCGAATCACGATTATATAAAAGTACAACGTATGTATCACAACAAGTACACTGGAAATGCTGTGCAACGACTTGGCGTACACAATGATACACTCAATATATATATATATATTACTTTCCCGGAGGGCCGTATTTTGTGGGGGCATGAGGAGGGCCCTTCTGAACAGAAAATAAGTCACAATTGATTATTATACCCAACAATAAACTGGAATGAGATTTCACGCAAATTCAGTCGATTCATGTTCACATTTTTTCCGATCGATTTTCTACGCTTGATCATTAATATTTTCTTTAAACATTCGGCGACCCCCTGTTTTTATGACGTTTTTACGGTACGAGATATGAGAAAGTTTCTAATTGCAACAATGTTTATTTTTTTCGTGTACTACACATTGGGGATGGGATAACGCCATCGACGAAAAGCGAAAAACAACCCTATTTTCGAGGGTGCGTTTCACCCCTTAAAAATCGAGTTTCGCAGATATAAAAAATACGTGCTACCTATTTTTACCCATTTTACAAGCATGCCGAATTTCATCGAAATCGGAGAGATCGAACTCACAACCTTTCTTTGTTAGTATTTTAAAAAACCATTTCTTTTTCAACAGTCGTGTCCGAGGAAAAAAACCGAATTTGGACATTTCTGCGGGCCTCTAGGTAGACGTAGCCCCTTAATTATTAAATATTCGTATTCGTGAGGGAATACCTTAAAAGAGCACCTGAAAGACGCGTGGAGTTCAAGAACTTTGCAGACCCTGATGCCACCCCCAAGTATAGTCCAGTAAAAGGGAAGAAAACCCAGCACTTTTTGGCGTAGAATATGAATTTTTGACTGAAGTTAGATGGTTGCATACTGAAAGTAATCCCAATAACATGTTGCCCCTCAACACGCCTCAACCCTAAGAAATAGGGGTTGAAAACTTAAATATCGCCGTACCTCCATAACTAATAACCCGATCAAAAAATGTTTCGAACAAAAGTTGTTTGGGATAATAAAATACGTATAAAGTTATCCGACATTCAATCCCCTATCTTTGACAATAGCGGCATAAAAACGCAAGAGCACCACTGACCCAGACAAGGACGCAGCCGATTTTTCGAATCGTTTTTGTGCCGCTATTTTCAAAGATAAGGGGTTGGATGTGATATAACTTTAGATGAATTTTATTATTCCAAACAACTTTTGTTTGAAACTTTTTTTGATCTGGCTATTAATTATCGAGATACGGTGATTTTAATGGGCAAAATTTTATTGGGGTTACATTCAGTATGCAAATATCTACCTTCAGTCAAAAATTCATATTCTACGCTGAAAAGTGCTGGGTTTTCGTCTCTTTTACTGGACTGATATGCCGCCTCTCTGGCATGACTCTTTCCGGAGGAAATTCATCAAGAAAAAGTCCAAACAAGTTCCCAGAGTAATTTTGCAGTGCCAACACTTTTTATCCCACCATCATTCCTGTTATTCTCCCCACAGGAGGAAGTATGTCAGCTGCTTTTTTTCCATATCCTCGTTAAAACGTGTTTATTTCGACCCCTTTATTGCGGAAATGTATAAATTTGTTACGACGGGTCGACCGAAGCAGTTCGGTTCATTAGGCTCTTCTTCTGAGCGAAGAAGGTCGAGCATTCTCATTCGAGAGTCCGCGGCGCGATGTTGGAAGTGGTTCGATTGTAAAAAAGCATTAACACGGTGTGTGCCAGGGCTGGTTGAACTGTAGCCACCGTTTCTTCCCGAGGAGTCCGCGCGATGCCCCAGGAGAAGAGGCTCGGATATGCGAGAAGCTTCGCCGTCTCTCTTTACCTCTGCTCATTCGTGCACCGTACATACACCCCTCTCGGATCGCATGCAAATCTCTTGCGGCTTAATTACGCGAACACGCCTTCTATATGCGTTCTGGCTCGCGCGTTACCTACAATCCGAAACCTCGCGATATATACGCTCCGGGTGTTGTAACAGCGGTCGGTGATAAGAACCTACAACGGATGCGGATCCGTCTCAAACTTTTTACTCGGCCTCGAAGAATTCTCGGCTAATCGTTCATTCGTATGGGAACTGTCGAGATCACAATGGCACGTTGCACTCAGAGCAATGTATATTTTTATACCATACACCAGATTTTAAGGGGTCTTCTCACTTTAGACGCTAAAAAAGGCTGTTTTCACGAATTTTTTTGGTTAGGTTTATATTATAGATATTGATATAAAAGTTTTTACACTTAATAAATACACTTTCGAAATACATTTTAAAAAATTATTTATTAAATCACTATTTATAGACGAAAATGGTAGTTAAAAAAATGTTCTAAAAAAATTGTAGGTCTGTGCCGTTGCATCGGAAACAAAAAATCAAACGGTTTTAGATTCAGTATGTTAAGGGGTTAGGGCACAGTAACGAGTATAAAATCATGTGGGAATTTGACATTATTTTTCGTATGAAAAAGTCATTCACTTATAAAATTAATTTCACAACTATTTAGTATGAATATTAAGCTGGTAGAAAAAATATATTTTTTTGTTTCGTTGTTCAAAATGGTCGACTACTAATATTTTTTTGTTATCTTTTTTTAGGCGCTCCGCGGCGTGACATTTGGCATCCACAATTTTTTACCAGCAAAAAAACAAAAATTCTCGTCAATCTACATTAGAATACCTTCAGAAGTACGTACGGAATTTAAAAAAATATTGTTTTATTCAAAAGTGGTAGGTATTTGAACTTAAGAAATGAATTTTCAGTGAAAAATTTCGTATAAAACTTTCGTCCAAATACCTACAACTATTGAATAAAACAATATTTTTTAAATTCCATACGTAATTCTCTAGGTATTCGAATGTAGATTGACGAGAATTTTTTTGTTTGTTCTAGGTCAAAAATTGTGGATGCTAAATGTCACGCCGCGCAGCTGTTAGATAACAGAAAAAATATTAGTAGTCGGCCATTTTGTACATCGAAAATATATATATATATATATATTTTAACAGCTTGATATTCATACTGAAAAGATGTTTAATTAATTTTTTGAGTGAATCACGTTTTCATACGTAAAAAATTGTTAAATTCGCACATGACTTACTGACGTTACTGTGGCCTAACCCCTTATGGCGCATATTATACAATTTTTTATATATGCAAAAATAACAAAATGGCGGATATTTTTTTGAAAAAAAAAAAAAAACAAAAAAACGTTTTTTCACCGTTTTTGGCCAAAAATAGTAAATATTGAAATTTAAAAAATTCTTGATTTGCGCTATCGCTATAGTTGTAAAGAATATGTGGTTAAAATTTCATAATAATCGGTCCACTAATTTCGGAGACTTTATCAACAAGCCGTCGAAAAACGTTGTTTCGAGAAAAACGTGTTTAAAGTTTGTTTGAGTTACATAAATACATAACATTTTTTTAAAATGTATTTCGAAAGTGTATTTATTAAGTGTAACAACTTTCATATCAATATCTATAATATAAACCTATCAAAAAAATTCATGAAAATAGCCTATATGAACTATACTTTATATTTCCCTGAGGGGATAATAATATTTTATAGCCATAGTTACTGCCAAAAGTATAGTACTGCTTATTTATATTTTAGCAGTTGCGTGAACTATGCACATACGTTGACCGCAACCACCAATCTTACAAACATACGTTTATTCTTCAACACGATATAATACAGTAGGTTTCCATAAAATGGATAGTCCCTGATACTATCCAAAATTTACTTCCCCAATATTCTAGTAGTGAGCTGAAATATATATACGTTGATTAAAAATGTTGCCTGTGATTTGCGACGATATTTATAGCGATTTTTACCATATTCTAAGATACGACCCGCTATATGCGTATTTGGCGTGGACTAAATGCATAGAATATTTCATAAATCCAAAATAAAATAAAATATGCAACTGAGAGTTCTACGTCGAAGATGTTTTTATTATAATTCGTCATAATAATATAATATTATAATTCGTCACAATTTTTATTATGATTCTTTACAATGTAATATGATTTATTGTGAAGACAAAATTTCACCTAATCGGAATCGAACCTAGAACCTAACTGCCTACATTCTGAATATAAGTCCAGTAAAAGAGACGAAAACCCAGAACTTTTAGCGTAGAATTCGAATTTTTCACTGAAGCTAGATGGTTGCATACTGAAAGTAACCCCAATGAAATGTTGCCCCTCAACTCGCCCCAACCCTAAGAAATAGGGGTTGAAAACTTAAAAATCGCCATATCTCGATAATTAATAGCCCGATCAAAAAGTGTTTCAAACAAAAGCTGTTTGAAATAATAAAATACGTATAAAGTTATCTGACGTCCTATCCCATATCTTTGAAAATAGCGGCACAAAAACTGGGTCAGTGATGCTCTCGCGTTTTTGTTTCTAAAATCTGTTTTTAAAAACCGTAATTGTGAATCGATCGTGAAAATCGTGTGTGCTTCGCTAGAAAATCAATCTAATAAGCTACAGTTGAAATCCGAAGTCAATTAGTCAAAAAATGTAGGAGCTACGAATCCGTCCGATTTTAAAAACATCGTGTCACGTAAAACGCGATTAAAACCATTTTCCTACATGTATGAAAATCTTGTTTCCACATAAAATAACTTTTGCATATAATTTTCAGGACGTTTATACATCATTTAAGGGGTAAGGCCACTGTAAATTTTTTGAAAAATCGATTTTTTTTTATTGGCTTAAAAAATAGTTTAAACCCTCTAGAATAAGAAAAAAAAGGTCCTGTGCGACCCAAACAAACCCAAACAAACCCAAACAAACTATTCGCAAAACTTTAAATGCGTTTTTCTCGAAACATGGTTTTTCAAAATGGCACGCAGCATAACTCGAACAATTTTCATTTTTTTTACTTGAAATTTTAACCAGATGTGAACATTTACATTATCTTGAGAATGTCAATCGGAATTTTCAAGAACTTTATTTATTGATTTTTTATTAACAAAAAACTTGCCGTTTTTTTCGTCAAAAATCAATTTTTTTTTTCAAACGCACGCCAAATCCACAAAAATTGATACTTTTTAAAATCCGATCGACATTCTCTAGCTATAGCCCTCTAGATTAATGGTTTTTTTTTTGTTCTAGATTCAAAAGTGCACCAGTGGTGCTGCGTGCCGCGGAGCCCTGGAAGCAAAACATGTCCCGGGAAGATAGCTGTGGAACCGCCATTTTGTTTTTTTTTTACTGTAAAAAAATTTTATAATAAAGTTTAATGTATGCCCGATAACACCATTAAAAGTGTTTTTTTTAAATACCTTCAATTTCGGGAGCAAAAAATTAGTGAAAAAACCTTTTTTTTTGGGCCGTTATAGTGGCCTTACCCCTTAAGCTAATAAAAAAAAGATACATTTTTTTCAAAGGGATATAAGACCTTAGTCAAATGATTTTTTTCGTTTGCTCGCAGCTTCTGAGGATTTTTATTCTTTCGATTATATTTTTTATATATTTCGAGCATTCCGTGATGTAGACAATTCAATAATTACGTAGTGGGTCAAAATACACTGTTCATTTGCGCGGATCCGAGATATGTTGAATAAACATTATCTTTATTTGCATGCAGTAAATGTGTCTTAAATTCAAAACTGTTCCCAAATCGAACGAATAAATACAGTATTTCAATTACTGCGATTTCGATTCGCAACCAGCAAATTCATCGTACTTTCTCGTATGAAATGCATATTTATCAGTATTGTTAACAAACTTCTATGGCGAAACGTTATTTAAAATATTTCGTGTTACCACCGTTTCGGTATATACGAGAGGATGTTTCTCCTGATTGGATAGTATCGGAGTACACTTGGCCGAGCGCGAGCAACAATGCGCCAAACTCGGGTATGTGCTCGCTCGGAGTGCCAATGGCTTGCGGGAGAAGCCTCGGGCCCTGCGCCACACGCCGGCCGCAGAGCGGACTACAATTAATTTGCTAGTGAATGTAAACTTAAAAATTTGCTATACCCACTAAGTCTATACTAAAAAATGTTTTTTTTTTGCAATTCATAATACCAAATACCAAAATCATCACAAGCATATAAATTTTGCATTGCTCAACGGTGTTGAATAGATCTCCATTTAAATAATTAAATATATGAATACATATAAAAGGCAAAGTCCTGACTGACTCATCATCTCCCAGCTCAAGCCGCTACCCATGCAGAAATTTTTTGGGGACTCCCCAGATCCTACCAGATCCCTATGGGGATTTGATAGGGACGCCCCAAGTAAGGAGTCCACACTGGAATCCAAATAGATTTGTTGGGGATTCCCCAGGTTCTACCAGATCCTTATGGGGATTTGATATGGACACCCCAGGTAGGGAGACCACATTGGAATCCAAATGGATCCTGGGCTGTTTCCAGATTAACGTGGTTTGAGAATTTTTTACTAGAAATTATATAAAATAGGATTTCGCGACGCTCTGTAAAAAATTATTCTTTGATGGTCCCGTGCACAGATTTGCTTAGGAGTTTCAAGATGCACCAACGTGTTTCTAGGAATTTGTTAGGATATCGAATAATACAATATATAATTATATTCTTTAGTAACTTCTTTACTTTAGTGCTTACCCATATTGTATATTTATAGTTTGTTATGGGCTAGTATTTTTTATACGAATAAAAAAGCTTGTTATAAATTTTAATATGCACACTTTTTGAATTTTTATTACTTGTGCGCATAAAAATTTGTTTTGGACGTGACGGCAATCGGGTTACGATTGCGTCTGCGGTTTATCGCTGTGGGTGTGGAGTTTTGTTAGAGCGGCTTAAATGAGGTTTTAAAAGAAAATTAAATGTAAGTATGAAATCATATTTTTATAAACATGATATCTATTACACATTCGCTTAAGTTTGTAGCCCGTAACATCAATTTCCACCCGACCCGGTGGATTTTTCATCGGGATCCAATAGGGATTCCCCATCGGGATCTAACAGGGATTCCTTGTCGGGAGCCAATAGGAATTCCCTATCGGGATCCAATAAGGATTCAGAAAATCGCTTCCGACAAAAGAAAGACGTCGGGCGATAGAACATAAGCGGCGCAGGGTACATATATATTCGTGTCGTCGTTGAAAAGCGCGCGACGATCGAGTTACTGCGCAATCGCGATCGTAAAATTTATTTACTCCAAACACGCATTAATGTTTGTTACATTCCAATGATGCAAGCATCAACCTTATTAAAGTGTTTAAATTTTATATAATATGAAAAGTATTCAAAGAATATCCCGCCCATAACTGCACAAGTATTTTTGCTTAATAATAGTATAAAAAGTGTATAAAAACTACGTTACAGCATAAGAAGTATTTAAAGTATTTTTAAAAAGTTCATAAAGTATAAAAAGTTCTCGAAGATATAGATATAAGATATAAGTATTCGAAGAATACTATACAAAGCACTATAAATATTCAGTATGGGAAAAAAATTTAAAAAAAAAACAAAATAAGTATATTGTGGTATTCGATATGTACTCCTTTGTAAACAATAAATTGATCTCTTTAGTGTATCGATGCTTTTATTTTTTGTAGCATTTTGGGCTTACAGAATGCGATATGATCGATCAAGCATCGTATCGGATTCCGTTCAATACTGTGGGGAAGCTTTAAGATTCTTACATTGGATTCCGATGGGAAATCCCTATTGGATCCTAATAGGGAATCCCTATGGAATCCCTATGGAATCCCGATAGGAATCCCTACTGGATCCCGATGGGAATCCCTTTTGGATCCCGATGGGAATCCCTTTTGGATCCCGATGGGGAGTCCCTCTTGGAATCCAATGTACGAGCGTGACGTTTCCTGATAGGGATCCAATGGGGTGTCCCGTTGGATCCCTATCAGGGAGTAGGGAGAAGTAGGGGAATCCTATAGGATTCCAAACACAATTTCTACCTGGGTAAATGTAGAAACGTGAAATTTTGAGCGCATGTTGATTTTATTATGTAAGCACCATCTTGCGAAATTCAACCCCTAAGAGTAGAAAAGGTGTGGAAAAGTTTGTATGCGAATTTTAAAAAATTCAGTTTAACTAACTGGAAATTTGGTATTCGTGCTTTGTGACACAATTGAGGAAACACGCATTTCAGCGTTTTTGGAAATTCAGCCCTTAAGGGAAGAAGGAGGTGGCAAAGTTCGTATGGAAAATTGAAAAAATCGGGCCAACTTTATTGGAAACTTTGTATAACTATATAACACAGTTTGTAAATATAATCACGAAAAAAAGGGAACCAATCGTGTAGTCTATGCGAGCGAAGCCGCGGGCGAAAAGCTAGTTCGAAATAAATCTCTACAACAGTAGAACAAACCTACAATACATTGATTTTCCGAAATTGTTGCTTAAATAAAATAATGAAGGATCAACTCAAAACATTCAGGGGTCTTCTAACTTTAGACGCTAAAAAGGCTATTTTCATAATTTTTTGATAGGTTTATATTATAGATATTGATACAAAAGTTGTTACACTTAATAAATACACTTTGCATAAATACATTTTAGTCTCTTAGCCATATCTGCGACTAAGATGATACAAGCACTGGGTAGCATAGGGGCAGCGTGCGTAGCTATGAGTAGGTAGGTTATAGGTTCGATTCCCATATAGGTGAAATATTTTCTTCGATAGACATCATCTCAAAAGGCCAGGGAATGATGAATTACGATACAAAATCGTTGTCGTAAAATTCTCAATTAAGTATTTCATTTTATTTTGGATTTATGAAATATTTTATGCATATAGTACACTTAGATTTACAGGGTACATTGTAAGCAAATAGAGATTTAGTTGAATCAAATTTTTATTTATTCAATTTAAATATGATTCAATATTTAAAAAGAATAGCTGAAATGAATAAAAACATATCTTTAAAAACAAATAAAATCGTAGTAGACCGTGAGCCAAGGAAAATACCTTTTGATTTAAATATATTTTATTTAAATCAAATATTTTTTTTGGCAGCGTAAAAAAATCATGAAAACCAGCAATTTTTTTCTCCCTCGAAGGGTGCCCCTTAAGGGGTTACCGCCACTTGCGATTTTGAAAAAATCGATTTTTTTTTATTGCATTTTTTTGAAGTATAAGTATCTGAGAATATGTCCTGAAAATTTCAAGTCGATCCGAACAAAATTGACTGATATATGAGCGTTGAAAGAGAAGAATCCGTTGTGTAAACGACCGGAAATTGAAACTTTAAACGCGTTTTTCTCAAAATGGCATTTCTGAAGTCGGTGACCAAGATTACTCGAATACTAATGAACCGATCTTCTTGAAATTTTGCAGGCTTATTTAATACATAAAAATGTAGTCTTTAATCGTTCGATTTTTTTTTCGAAAAAAAAAAAAAAAAAATGGCCGTTTTATAGCCAAAAAACGGCCGTTTTTTTCGTTAAAATCGAACCATTAACTTTGACTGACCGCCATTTTGTGAAAAATGAATATTTTTTAAAATCCTTCGATTAAAGACTAGTTTATACTTATACTTGACTAAAACCATCCGCATTTTTTTTTTCAGATGATCCACTTCGCCGCAATGTTGGTCATCGCAAACCGTGTATGTAAAAATATTATTTCATTGACGGCCATTTGCCACTAAACAATGTAATATTTTTCAATAAAAAAATTACTGATAGTTCTTCAAGATGTGTTCTTTAAGATGGTATATTGATCGATTAAAAAAGTTTTGTAGTTTTCTTTAAAAAAAAATCATGAAAAAGGCCTTTTTTGCGCTACAAGTGGGGGTAACGCCTTAAGATCACAGGGGTCAAGTCTAGCAAAATTCTCAACATTCTATTTATAATAAAACGCTCGTTACGCGATGCTTCGACTTTGGGGCCTTTCTTCCCTCCAGCCGGGCTCATTTGTACGAGTTACGACTGGATGAGATCGGAGAGTTTGGGAAAGAAGAGCAGGTGAGTTACGGTTGGCTCTTCTCGCGGCTATGCTTCCGAGACGTCGTCGCTATAATGGTCCGTGATTAATCCTTCGGGATACGGGCAGGCCTTCTCTTCTCGCGGGCTATGCAGCCGATCTTGGCTCTTCCGACGGCTCTTCCGAGCGCGCGGGCCAACCGGCTGTGTGTAGCCGAACCTCGACGCAACCTCAATTTCTCGTTCCTTCTCTTTGTTCCTCCTGTATGTCTCTCCTCTCGTGCCTCCGCGTTTCCCTTAGCGCCGCGTTTACGAACCTCCCCGCGAACACGCTTTTCACCCGCGCAATCATTATTTCACGAGGTGCACGGAATTTTAATATGCACTCTTATATAGGGATCTTCGAGGAGTCGGGGGAACGAGGAACGACGGAATGGGGACGGTGGGCCAAAGCAGAACGAAGCCAAACTCCCCCGACCCCGCAGTAGCGGCCATCAAAATTTATAGGCTCCGTCCTGTTGGTGGCCGACATCGAGGAACTTTGTATCAATGTGCGAGAAGCGTTCCCCTCTAGATACATACCTATACAGGGTGTCCCAGAACTGAATGCGTTCCCTGGAATGGGAGGTTGGGGGTGAAATTCTGAGTCGATTGATATAAGCATGTGTGGGTCCCAGATGAACCCCTGAATTATTATTAATTTTTTAGTGCGGGCCAATCAGGTGCGCGAGCCTTTAAAAATCAATAATGATTCAGGGGTTCATCTGAGACCCGCACATGCTTATATCAATCGACTCAGAATTTCACCCCCAATCCCCCATTTTAGGGAACGCATTCAGTTCTGGGACACCCTGTATATATACACATATGTATATATACAAGGTGTCCCTGTCATCTCTGCTACCCGAAATAACTAATAATTATCGACGTCAACAAAAAAATTTCCTGACAAAAGTTGTACGGTGTGAAGGGGGCCATCAAACGCGGCCATTTTTTTTTATTTCGGCGGAGGCGCTGACGCAGTGATCGTCACCTCCACTTTTTTAAAGGGAATGGTACATTTTTTTCAACTATCTTGTGGAGCACCTTAAGTAGCATAAAAAACATTGGGGGATCAAAGTCCTTCAAGGTCTGAATGACCTTAAACGACTTTGATCCCCCAATGTTTTTTATGAATAGGTCAGTATGGATGATACAAATCTAAATATCTCGGATCACTACCAAATATTTGGTAGTGATCCGAGATATTTAGATTTGTATTTCATTTTAATAGGTGACCTTGAATGACCTTGAACGACTTTGACCTCGCAATGTTTTTATATGGCTTGAGGTGGTCCACAAAATGGTTGAAAAAAATGTACCATTCCATTTCAAAAAGTGGAGTTGACCTTCACTGTGCGTCAGCGCCTCCACCGAAATAAAAAAAAATAGTCGCATTTAATGGCCTCCTTCACACCGTACAACTTTTCTCTGGAACATTTTTTTGTGACGTCGATAATTACCGAGTTATTTCGGGTGGCAGAGATAAGAGGGACACCCTGTGTACATATATGTATGTGTATATATATATATATATATATATATATATATATATATATATATATATATATATATATAAAATTTCTCTCTCTCCACCCTCTCTATCAAATCAAATATTCAATCAAATAGAAAAATGGTTGACTCTACGAAAATTCTATTTAATTTAAATTAAAAACAAACAAATAGATCCATTTAGTGGATTCAGATAAATTGTTTTTTGAGCAGATGAAACCGAATCACAGATTTATTGGGATTAAATAAAATATTTAGTCATTCGACGATATTGAATATATTTTGATTTGAATAAATAAATATATTTAAAGTAAATAATTTCAATAATGGAATGCAATAGGAAAATTTTTATTCCACGAAAAATCTAGTTAATTCAAATAAACAAAAATCAAATAGATGCGGTTAGTTGATATCAATGGAATTTTTCCGTCAGTGTGTATGAGGCTGTGCTAGGGCGTGCATAATCCGGATATCCGCCAATGTGGATAATTCGGATAATACGGGCGGTAAAATTCATTCAAAAATTACGATTTGAACATGGAACTAACTATAATAAATCAATAACTTCGGCATTGCGTGCAGTCGGTACACTAACAAGTAATCTTAATTTAAAACATATTTTTCTCCTTTGTTTTTAATAAGGTAAATGTCCCAATTATTGAACAGGTCCCAATTATTGAACACTATCTTGTATTTTTATTATTTCTCATTCACCTGCATGCATTTACTTATTTATAAAATTTCATTACATATATGGAACTTTTAGCTATCGAAATGTTACCTTACTTGTGCAAAAAAAGCTTTAATTAATAGAGAAAAACATTATTTAATCAGCAACGGTGACTCGATTTGACGTCTCGTGGTAACTGCTTATCGTTTTTGCTAAGACGCGCCGCTTCATGCGTAAGGGCATTAAAAATTTGAAAACTGTCGCATCTCAAAAAGTAAAGGCGTTTCAGGTTCCTCAGAAAATTTCTTACAAATAACAATTTTTATGAAAAAACTTAATTTAATCATTTGTTAAAAAATACGGTGTTCGATCATTGGGACATAGAAAATGCAGTGTGTCCCAATTATTGAACACTCGAATTCTCCAAGTTGGCGTCATTAAACCCATCAAAACATCGAGACAGTTACCGTGTGACAGATCGTGTGAATCGGATTTATTCAAACAAAAACTGTAAGTTCCTGAATAAACTTACCTTTATTCTTTTAATAATAACTCTAAGATGGTCAAATATATTTTTTATTTGTATTTTCGTGCAATAAACATAAAAAGGAAAGTAAAAAGAGAATATAACCTAAATGTAACCTAAAAATACGAATGTACTTTTCAATATTTTTTGCTCTCCGATATTTCAGCCAAGCTACCAAGCTGCGACAAAATCAAACAAAGGCAGAACATAAAAACGAGGAAGCTGAAAATAAAAATAAAATAAAGTTCGAGTTGAAAAGCAAAAATAAACCAAATGCGAATGAACCAAGAACCTGTCAAAAGAGACTAAATATATATTTTTGTATTTTTACATGATTAACGAAAGATGATTTAAGTGTTTGATTTTGCTTTTATTTCTTAATATTGTACCCAAAATAATATTTTTAGAACGGAAAAAGAATTCTCGAGAGTGTTCAATAACTGGGACATGCCTGTTCAATATTAGGGACATAGGCACTTCCAGTGTTCAATAATTGGGACATTTGCATTCTTCACATTATTATTCTTTTTGTTCATTTGAAATGATTTAAAAATAATTTAAAGGGTGATTTCTCGAAAGTAAAAATATCAAAGTATCATTTGAACCTGAAAGCGATGGTTTTTTCTTGATTTTATATTTTTTTCTCACCGAATTCATTCCCCCAGATCCTTAGCTGTTCAATAATTGGGACATTTACCTTATTTTGTGTGACGCATTCAATAGTAATGCATACGGAAAATCCCGCGCGATTCGCGCGACTGTCAATTTGCTTACTGTTTATTAGGTTATGTGGTCCGAATTGCAAAATGCGTGCGCGAGATACGCGACACTAGCGTTGGTATGCCACCAAGCCCTCCGCGCTACCTTCGATCTTGCTCACTATAACGTTTAAGTATATGATTGTTTTTAGCTTTTGTCTCACAAGGAACATCACTTTGGTGTCCTCCTCCGATGTCGTTGAAACTTTTTTATGCGGAAGAGTATCAAAATCTAAGAGACACGTATTTTTTTTTATCGGCGGAAAAACGGTTGTAAGGGGTGAAACGCACCCTCGAAAATGGGGATGTTTTTAGTTTTTCGTCGATAACGTTTTACGGTACGAGATATGAAAAAAATTCAAATTGCAACAATGTTTATTTTTTCGTCTACTATACATTGGAAATGAGAACGATAACGTCATCGACGAAAAACACCCCTATTTTCGAGGGTTCGTTTCACCCCTTAATAACGTTTTTCCACCGATAAAAAAATACGTGTCCCTTAGTTTTTGATACTCTTCCACATGAAAAAGTTTCAACAAAATCGGAGGAGGACACCAAAGTGATGTTCCTTGTCAGAAGAGAGAATAGTTATTTTTTAAATCTTAGAAGAAAGAAGTTTTATGTTTTTTTATTTGTTAATGATTATTTTTGACTTTGTTTGATATTTTTCGATCTCATTATTACTATGATGAATAGTTTAAGTTTTAGAGGGAAGAGTTACCTCACTGTTTTCAAGAATTCATATTTTATTGTAATATTTTGTGGTAGATAGTAGCATACTATTATGCTCGATCATTTTGTGATATTAAAAATGTCAATGTCGTCCATTAGCTGAAGGAAAGGGAGAACAAGTTTTGTTTAATTTTAACGGCGGGGTAAAGTTAATTCGGCGAAAAAAGGCATGTTTTTAAGATTTTTTTGGCGTAACGAATAGTGTTCGTTTATTGAAAAATTTACATCTAATAAAGTAACATTTGAACAACATTTTCCTAAATTTGCATTGCAAAATATTCAAAATTGAGCGAGTGAAAATTAAACCCCGGAGGCGCCTCGAAAAAAAGTTGGTTTGCGGTGTGCACCATAACTCGCAACAGAATCATTTGAAACAAAAAAATCAAAATGCATTTGTTAAAGGAGATGTTTCTCGAGGTAATGAAGGGAGGATTTTTGTTTTTCGATTTTTCGTAGCACTTGGGAGCCAAAAACCCGATTTTCGCTAAAAAAATCGGCTAATTTGTTGTTGAAAAATTAGTAATTATTAACAAAAACAAAAAAGCTCTCGACAACACCTGGTGAATTATGTGAAGAAGTACTGTGCAAAATTTCAAAGCGATTGGTCCAGTAGATTTTGAGTTATCGTGCACACGGACTTCAAATATGACAAGTCTCAGAAAAACGGTTTGAAAAACGCAGAAGAGAAGAGAACGGCATGGAGCAATAGACCCTCAAATACTCATAACTTCGTCAATTTTACTCCGATCGACTTGAAATTTTAACACAATATTCTTGATATATTATGCATTCATTTAAAAAATTTAAAAAAAATGAAAAAAACATTTTTAATACTTTACCCCGCCCTTCATAAATATGAATAAACTACTGTTTAAGGGATGTCCTTTGTTTCTTTTTCAAAATTATCCGAAAAATCCGGATAGTATGGTTCACTACTATCCTATTATCCGGATACGAAAAATGAACGGATAATGCAAGCCGTAGGTTATACGGATTTGTTTGTGCACGTAAAGGGTGTCTCAAAATGACATAACATTTTAAATTACGCGCCTTTTTTTGTGGCGAACATAGAGTACTAATCTTTGTCAAGTGGCATCAGGAAGTATTGAGGGCTAGTCATGAAGAATTACACGATCGAGCAACGCATAGAAATTGTGAAAATTCGCTACGAAAATGGTGAAAATTTTGCAGAGACGGTTCGAAAAGTCCGCACTGCGGGCGAAACAATGCAGTTATTGCAGATGAAGTTTCGTGGTCGTGTTATCTCGCGCCGCGGCGATGTGAATTGGCCACCAAGATCCTGCGATTTGACGCCATTGAACTTCTTTCTTTAGGGTTTTCTGAAAGAAAAAGTGTATGCCAATGATCCCCAGTCCATTCCGCAGCTCAAGGAACCAATTAGACGCACCGTTAATGAAATTAGTCCGCAATTATGTCAAAATGTTTTTAAAAATTTCGTCAAATGAGTGAACGTTTGCAAACAGGGATGAAGCGACCATTGATCGAATATTATGTTCCACACATAACCTCCATGTTTGTAACTTATATGAAAATAAAAGTATTCGTACTTTTCAAATAAATAATACGTATTATTAATAAATAAAAATGTCAAGTGATTTTGAGACACCTTTTATAAACTTCTGCTTTTTGAGATACTTGGATGAATTTTTGCACACCCATAGTGCGTCACAGAAAGCATATTCCAAATGAATTTAGTGAACATCGCTGAAACGATTTGGATTCAATTTTGGGAAAATTGGTGAAAGGCTCCAAATTTGAAAGGATTTTTTTATTTTCGTGTGATTTTTTAATGCAAATGTGGTCAGACTGTTCTTGATGTCGAAAAATGGCGTTTGGAAAACATGTCTGTATGTGGCTGTACGGATTTGTTTGTGCGCGTAATAACTTTTGCTTTTTGAGATGCTTGGATGAATTTTTGCACACCGATAGTGCGTCTCAGAAAGCATGTTGCAAATGAGTTTAGAGAAAATTGGTGAAACGATTTGGATTTTAAAGGCGTTTTAATTTGCGGAAAAATGTTTTTCAGCAGCCTAACTTTTAGTACTTTTGAGGTATCTGATTAAAGTTTTTTATGGGAATAGATTATCGTGTAGGGTATTTTTTTTTATTCAATTTTAGGAAAATCGCCGAAAGAGTCCAAATTCGAAAGGAGTTTTTTGGAAATATGATTTTCACGCTCTAACTATATTTTAATTTGAGCAGGCGAGATTCATTTTTGAACAGTTATAATACGGGGGCACATTCTCATTGAATTCACGAAAATCGTTGTATCATGCTAGATTTTAAGGGAGTACGAATATTTATTAAAAACTTTTTCTAAATTGGATATACCCCGCTCACCGTAATTTGCTGCTGACACAAGTCAACAGGAAAAAAAAGTTCTTGGTGCCGGAAAAATTATTATGATTTTCGGTCCAGTGACTACTGGTCAGACCTACACCAACCTATCTTTCAAGTCACCACACAGAGTTTTCAAATGAATTTTAATTTCACAGTGTCGTTCGCAGTTCATAAGATACGTTTTCTCTTTATCATTTGCTGTCATAAATTAATTCAGTGATATGTCGACGGCAGCAAAGCGAAGAAGTTGGTTTTTATTTTCAGATTTATCCCACCGACGCTATGTGTCACTCCCTCTGACAACATTCGCCGCAATCCGTTTGGAAGACCGTGCCGTACCTCCGCCATTTAAAAAGATTAATAAAAAAAAAACAATACCTTGCAACCGCCAAAACTAATAATAAAACATACCCTGAATCGAAAAAATGGCAAAAAATCATTCCTTTAAAAAAAATCATGAAAATCAGCAATTTTTTCCTCATCTAAAGGTATCCCGGGTGTTGTTCCG
Organism: Ophion obscuratus; assembly: GCA_964007375.1. Classification (NCBI taxonomy): domain Eukaryota; kingdom Metazoa; phylum Arthropoda; class Insecta; order Hymenoptera; family Ichneumonidae; genus Ophion; species Ophion obscuratus. The sequence goes on from OZ023323.1 coordinate 22,375,892, forward strand.
AACAGGACATACCTCCGATTAATTTGGAATTTCGTGTACCCATGTACATTGACTCGCTGATTACGAATATGACAGTGGAAATACCCGCAAATTTTATTTTCAAGGTTAAAACTCACAAAAACTGATTTTTCCAAGGTTTTTCTATTTTATGTTGACAAATGTTTATGGTAGAGAGATATATTTCGCACAAAAGTTGTAGCTTATTAAAAGATTGATCTTTAATATTCCATACAGTTTTTGTCTAAAACCATTCTGTTTCGAGAAAAATGGGATAATGCTCCAATAAGTACATTTTGCTAAACTCCATTAGTTTCGGTATTATCTACTTGCGCAATTCATTGCGGGAAGGTTGGAGTTCGATTGTTGTGGTGTGTGTTGTGTGTTGTTTGCGTTTGTTTGATGTGTTGTGTGTTGTTTGCGTTTGTTTGATGTATTGTGTGTTGTGTGTTGTTTGTTGTGTATTGTGTGTTGTTTGGGTTTGTTTGTTGTGTTGTGTGTTGTTTGTTGTTTGGGTTTGTTTGATGTGTTGTGTGTTGTTTGGGATTGTTTGTTGTGTTGTGTGTTGTTTGCTGTTTGGATTTGTTTGATGTATTGTGTGTTGTTTGTTGTTTACGTACACGTATAGTGTTACAGATCAAACAACAACCTTCCCGCGGTAAAGTGCGTAACTAGATAATACCGAAACTAATGGAGTTTAGGAAAATCCACTTTTTGGAGCATTAACCCATTTTTCTCGAAACCGATTGGTTTTTAGACAAAACTTGTATAGAACATAAAAGATCAATCTTTCTATAGGCTACAACTTTTGTGGAAAACATTTTTCTCTAAGATCAACATTTATTACAATAAAATAGAAAAGCCTTAATAAATCCGTTTTTGTGAGTTTTGACCTTGAAAATCAAATTTTCGGGTATTTTCACTGTCGTATTCACGATCAACGAGTAAAAATACACGGATACACAAAATTCCAAATGAATCAGAGGTATGTCCTTTTCGGAACTTTATCCGGTATCTCCCCCCTTGATATAGAGTCCAAAAACAAAAAACCAAATCAGAACCACCAGAACGAAAAACCAACTCGCTCGTAATTAAAATACAGTCCAAGAACAAAAGACCAAATAAAAGCCTGCAAAACCAAAAACGTACTCACGTACAAGTTTCGCCAACCCAATAAAATGATAAAGCAACGTTGCGACGTTTTTTTTTTTCATCTATTTTTTCCAATTGACTTTCCCAGCGCCGAGGAGTCCGAAAATCGTAACGGATGAGGCTCGCGCCAATTCCGCGTACGTATAATTTTTTAAATATTTCATTGTACAACGGGGACCAGGAGAAGGCAGGTGGCAGCTATCGCGTGGTGGCCCGAAAGGCCAATTTCACGACTCACCGTGCAGAGACGTGATTCAGTCACGCAATGGACCAGCGCGCGGGAGAGGAGGCGCATTAAAAATGTACAAGAATCGCCAGTCCATCCACGTAGGGGAGGGGTAGAGGGGGGGGGGGGGGGGGCAAAAAATATAGTAAATCGGGCACAGCGCGTAATGTCTCGGTCGTAAATAACTTGACACATGTTTGCGGAGGAATCACGGCTGCTGGGAGCATGCAGACGGTAAATCGTTCGTCAACGAATCAATACTATTCGCGACAGGCCACCAGCAGCAGGAGAGGGCCAACAGTGACTGCACCAACAGAGAACGATCGATCATATCGCTTTCCAACCTTCGAAACTCTACAAGTTGCCCGGAATATACATGTATATATATATTTCTCTTTATTTACGCAAACGCGTTTTGAAAGTTGCTAAATCGCCGATATCCTTGCACTCTACTCTCGCCCTTTCTCGCACCCTTGCAGTGCGAGTACTAACCAACGACTCGGTGGATTAGTTTCTCACTTGTGCTCGATTTTATGACGTTGTGATGACGATCGAGCAAGTAGACAGACTTGCCTAAACAATAAAGTTCCACACGCTGTTTATTCACGAACTCGAAATAGACGAATGGTTGACACGTGCATAGTCTATCCATTTTTACAAGCTTTTATTTAACTCGCTTCGTTCGTATGTCTGTCTTTCCGGTTCAAAATATGTGATCTGTTTTTCAGCACTTGCTGGCATCCGATTGAGCTGAAATTTGGCATACGTATGCAAGTTCGGTGATAATTCAATAATATGGGCCCATGGAGCTGATCTGATGATGGAGGTGGGAGGTGGGCAATGCAACTCCTTAAGGCAGTCCTCTAGTTTCTCGGGTCGAAAAAATCGATTTTTTTTTCTTCATAAATCACATCTACAACATGTGTAGAAAATGTGTGCCAAAGGATTCGTCGATATTCGAAGTGGTTCACAAGCTACGGCCCTGGAACGGAGCAGGTATACGGAGCGCGCGCCGGGCTGCTCCGAAAGCCGAGCAATTCAAACACAATAAACCGCCTCTTTCTGAAGCTGTTCAAAAAGTTATGAAGCTAATTTATGAGGATTTATCCAAAGAAGAATTGTTAACGGCGGGGTAAAGTTAATTCGGCGAAAAAAAAGGCATGTTTTATAGATTTTTTTTTGGCGTAACGAATAATGTTCGTTTATTGAAAAATTTACATATAATAAAGTAACATTTGAACAACATTCTCCTAAATTTGCATTGCGAAATATTCAAAATTGAGCGAGTGAAAATTAAACCCCGGAGGCGCCTCGAAAAAAAGTTGGTTTGCGGTGTGCACCATAACTCGCAACAGAATCATTTGAAACAAAAAAATCAAAATGCATTTGTTAAAGGAGATGTTTCTCGAGGTAATGACGGGAGGATTTTTTTTTTTCGATTTTTCGATTTTTCGTAGCACTTGGGAGCCATAAACCCGATTTTCGCTAAAAAAAATCGGCTAATTTGTTGTTGAAAAATTAGTAATTATTAAAAAAAACAAAAAAGCTCTCGACAATACCTGGTGAATTATGTGAAGAAGTACTGTGCAAAATTTCAAAGCGATTGGTCCAGTAGATTTTGAGTTATCGTGCACACGGGCTTCAAATATGACAAGTCTCAGAAAAACGGTTTGAAATACGCAGAAGAGAAGAGAACGGCATGGAGCAATAGACGCTCAAATACCTATAACTTCGTCAATTTTACTCCGATCGACATGAAATTTTAACACAATATTCTTGATATATTATGCATTCATTTAAAAAATTAAACAAAAATGAAAAAAAAATTTAAATACTTTACCCCGCCCTTAAGGAGATGTCTGGGAGCAGAAACTCAAAATAATAACGAGTCGCTCAATTCGTTAATCTGGACTTTTGCTCCGAAGCACCTCCATTCTGGGCCAAAAGTGTTTGAAATCGCCACGTTTCTCACTGTCATAATCTTCAACGAAGGATTCAAATCTATCCTGAAGACCTTGGAAACCATGGGAGTGAAAATCGGCCCACAAGCTAAAGGATATGTTCAACAGCGTGATAGCTCTCGGATCGACCGTTCAGAAAGGCGCACGAGTGATGTTGTAAAACAAGCCCGAATCGCGAAAAGGGAAGACGGGGCAGCTCTGCGTGACTTCCAAGAAGAAGAGGAAGGCCTATTGTATGGTCCAGGCATAGCAGATTGACGGTGAGATGAAATTTTTAGTATAAATCACATGCGCGAACTTTCAAACGCGTTTTTCTCGAAACACCATTTTTCGAAACGGTGACCACGATATTTCCGAAACTACTGCACCGATCTTGTTCAAATGTATACAGCATCTTTAATATGTTATAAGCCAGCGATTGAACTAGGATTATCATGATTGCTTCGATAGTTTTTTTGTACGAGCGAAAAACTTAAGAAAAAATGAGTAAAAAATAGAATGTAATTTTCAAAAGTGTATAAAAAAGTCAATTTTTGTAATTTAGAATTCACTCTAGTTCAATCGCTAGTCTTAAATATGAAGATTAAAATGCCGTTTGGTTTTTTGATTTCAGATAAGCAGAACAGCCGCAATCTTGGTCACCGTCAAGCACCTCTTTTACTTGATGTCTTCCTGTCGGCCACTATAACCTTTATTCTATTGTATATTTTGACTTCAAAAAATTTGTAAAGCTTATTTAAATGTTAATAAAGATTATGTAAAAACAATGAGATTGATTATTTCGATGCTTTGCCCGTAAAAAAATTTTGAAAAAGCCGAAAAAAACAGCCGAGAAACTAGAGGACCGCGTTAAGGGGAGGTACTTGAGTAAACGGAGAGAAAAACAGGTAAACTTCGGGAATTTTTATCTCAAAAACTAATGTTTCGATTGGATCCGGGTTTTTTTTATTGGAAAATATGTACATTGAGGTATGTTTAGGAATTTTTTTAAATAAATTCGTGGACTGGAAGGGATTGAAATGCGATTATCGCGAAACATCATTTTCAAAGTCGGTGCCAGATGTATCTCGAAAACGGCTTGTCCGATTTTGTCCAAATTTGGATACAATATTCTTCGATAGTTTTTTCTCGTTCGCCACGTAGGATTTTTTTGAAATTTTCATTTTTGACGGAATTGCGACCGTTTTAATTTAACATTCGTTTTTCGTTCGCAATTTCCGACGATTTTGGATTGCATACACATTGCATAAAAAAGCAATGGTTCAATCAAATGGAAAACCCCTACGTGCCGAACGAGGAAAACTATCGAAGAATATTGTATCCAAATTTGGACGAAATCGGACAAGCTGTTTTCGAGATACATTTGGCACCGACTTTGAAAACTATGTTTCGAGATAATCGCGTTTGAATCGTTTCCAGTCAACGAATTTATTTTAAAAAATTCCTAAGCATACCTTAATGTACATATTCTCCGATAAAAAAAAGCCCGGATCCAATCGAAACATTAGTTTTTGAGATAAAGATTCCCGAAGTTTACCTGTTTTTCTCGCCGTTTACTCAGGTACCTCCCCTTAATAGCATATACTAGGACAGTCGAGTTTGTGCTCATTTATTTTGTTATCATGAGCACTTTTCATTACACATGATAACGAGAGTCTGACAATGGCGGTGGAAGGTGGGAACTGAAATTTCCTAATGGCAAATGGTAGGACAATCGAGTTTGGGCTCATTAACTTTTTGTTGACTCGAGCACTATTTATAATTACACTATTACAAAGTTTCTCGCGAAACCTTCATAACCCAAGGCAAGATTTTTTATTACGCCGATGTCTGAATGGCATCGGGGTCTGGCATGGCAAATAAATGAACAAATTGTAATAGTAAAAAGTATAAAATAAAATAAACGTGAAAAAACTTTTTGAAAACAAGCTTTTAATTAAAAGGTACTGTACTGAAAAATAAAAAAATAATACTAATTTTAAAAGCTTGAGTCGTCAAACGTCATAATACTAATACTACTTTACAATTTCTGAAAAAAGCCTCAAGTTTTTAAAATTTATATTTCATATTTTTTTAATATATACGTTTATGTACCTTTTAAGTACTTGTACCTATGATGATTAACCAAGAAAGGGACTTATTTGTAATTATACTGTTTTGATTTTTAATGTTACTGAACATTATTTTTTACTTTTTAGTACAGTACCTTTTAAGTGAAAGCTTGTTTTTTAAAAGTTATTTATGTTTATTTTTAAATGTTTAAAAATACTTTTTAGGAATATTCGTAAGTCGTAAAATGTAAGGAAAACAAGTTGAACGAGTATTCACGATGGTGCGGAATTGTTACTTACGTGATTTGTGGGCTGCTTGTCGACTGCTGCGCAAGGTTCGCGAACCTGGAAAAAAATGAACTTCAATGAATTTAACTGTGCAATTAACCTTGACAGATCGGTGTATGCTTGAAATTGGGAAAATACGATTTTTATAACATGGGATCTTAACTTTCATTAGCAACAATGACTTTGTAAATATTGCAAGAACTGACCGAGTTATGAAGTACTTTGTGAAGGAGCAGTACGTATTGTAAAGGAGCAGCAGTATTGCCCACTGCCGCGCGGTGAACCATCTCACTGCGGTTTACGCTTTTTCTTGAAACTGTATTTTATGAAACGGTTTAAGGGGGGAGGTACCTTTAGGCGAGCAAAAATTTGCTGATTTTCATTATTTTTTTGGTAAGGTAAAGATTTCATCACCACTTTTTGAGACTTAGGGTATATTTTATTGTTACTTTTGGTTGTTGCATGGTATTTTTGAAAATGAATCTTTAAAAATGGTCGAGGTATGGCAGGGTCTTATAAACTACATTTTCAAAACTGACGTGACGTATAGCTATAAAACTAATCGACCGATTCTGATGACATTTGGTATAAATCTTTCTAACATTATTGTCTAAAACATGAACCTAACTATTTTCGAAAATTAAAAAACAAGTATTTTTTATGGCAAAATGTAGCCATTTTTTTTTTGGAAAATTCAGTATTTTTATTTAAAAGCACACCATTTCATCGATTTTTGACGTTCCTCACTTTTTCTCAGTTCATATTCTGCGTATAAGTGTTAAATGAATGAAAAATCTTCGTTGGTTTTCTTTCAGATTAATCCCGTGTACGCTACGTGTCACGCCGTCTGACAACTTCCGCAATTTTTAGGATCAACAAAAAAAATACCATGTAACAGCCGAAAGTAGTAATAAAATATACCCTAAGTCTCGAAAATGATGAAGAATTCTTTCCTCTAAAAAAAAATCATGAAAATCAGGAATTTTTTCTCCCTTAAAGGCATCTCCCCCTTTAAGTCGTATCTCAACATCTGTTGGATTGATTCCCTTTAAGTTCGGCCAGAGCATAGTTTATAAAATATTTCTATCGTCTAGACGGATAATTTTTTTTATATCTTTGTTCATCTTTTTTCATATTTTCAACAAATGTGTTAACTCTCTACAACTAAACATAAAAATTGAAAAATGGTTGACTTTATGGTATGGTAGGTTTAAATAAATTTAAAAAACATATTACTCAGTTTTTAGAAAATGTAATCAGGGGGCTGGTTATAAAGAAATCAAACGAGTGTGACAGATATGTTACATTGTGTCGTAACATTTCTTCATGATCTATGGAAGCTTTGAAGTAATTGTTTTGCTTGGTGTACCACAAAGCCCCGCCACATTTTTCACACCCCGTTTGTCATCATGATATTGTTTTTCAATTCTCGCGTACCTTACGCACCCTCGGGTCTTGCAATCTCGCCACAAGTGAACTCCGACCAAATTTTGCTCCAACCAACGCCATCCAGTTTACATGAATTGCACTAAAAAAAAATCATAGAACGGTTTTGTAGCCGTCGTGTGACATTGATTCGAAAAGGATCAAATGTCAATATGGGATTATGCGAGGACTTGGATGATTTGTTACAGAACTGTAACACGGTTGTATAAAGGGTTAATAAGAAACTATTAAGGGGTCTTCACAATTTAGACGCTGAAAAGGGCTATTTTCATTATTTTTTTTATAGGTTTATTATATCGATATTGATATAAAAGTATTGATATAAAAGTAATACACTTTCAAAAAAACATTAACATTTTTTTTAAATGTATTTATGTAACCCAATCATACTTTAAACGCGTTCTTCTCGAAACAACGACCTTTTTGTTTCGACGACCTGTTGATAAAATCTTCGAAACTACTGAACCGATTCTTATGAAATGTTCACCACTTATTCTTTACAACTATAGCTATAGCGCATAGCAAGTTTTTTTTAAATTTTGATATTCACTTTTTTGTCAAGAACGGTGAAAAAAACGTTTTCTTGGTTTTTTCGATTAATGTCCGCCATTTTGTTATTTTTGCATATATCAAAAATCGTATGACATACGCTATAGTCATTAAGGCCTCAGGCCACAGTAACGGGTATGATAAAGTGATTCACTCATAAAATTAATTACTCATCTATTTGGTATGAATATTAAGCTGTTAGAAAATATATATATATTTTTTTTCGATGTACAAAATGGCCGACTACTAATATTTTCTTTTTTTTTAAATCTTTTTTAGGCGCTCCGCGGCGTGACATTTAGCATCCACAATTGTTTACCTAGAACAAAAAACAGAAATTCCCGTCAATCTACATTAGAATACCTAGAGAAGTACGTAAGGAATTAAAAAAATATCGCTTTATTAAAAAGTTGTAGGTATTTGAACTTAAGAAATGAATTTACAGTGAAAAATTTCGTTAAAACTGCTCATAAAGAGGTCATAAAATTAAAAGTTTTCGATTAATTAGAAATTCCGTACGTACTTCTCTACGAAATGCAATAAGGAACATAACTTTTATATTTGAAGTAAATCGAGTGAAAATTGTTGAAATTATTTGTCACGCCAAATGGAAAAAAAGCTGTTTCGAGAAGTTTCGAGTAGTCGGCCGTTTTGTACATCGAAAAAAATATACATCTTCTAACAGCTTGATATTCATACTAAATATATGTGTAATTAATTTTATGAGTGAATCACTTTTTCATACGAAAAAAAAAAATTGTTAAATTCTATACTATGGCCTAAGGCCTTAACATACTGAATCCAAAACCGTTGGATTTTTTGTTTCGGATAATCCATCTCCGAGATTTCGTCAACAGCGCAGACCTACATTTTTTTAGGACATTTTTTGAACTGCCATTTTCGTCTACAAATAGTGACTTACATAAATAAATATAAAAAAAAATGTATTTCGAAAGTGTATTTATTAAGTGCAACAACTTTTATATTAATATCGATAATATAAACCTATCAAAAAAATGCACGAAAATAGCATTTTTTAGCGTCGAAAGACCCCTTAAAATAATTTTTTTCGTCGAAAATCGAACTTTTTCCACAGCTCGCCAGTTGGGTAATTTTCAAAATTTCAAAACAGCACCCGGTCTTGCAAAGGTTTTATATTATTATATTAAAATTAAACTATTAAATGTTGCTCTCCAGATCTCCCTAGTTGCCAGACGCATCTACACCGATTGGCCATGCAGAAACGAAGGCACTTTGTTTAAATAATAATAACTTCATGGTTTGCCAATATTTTTCGATCGAAAAAAATCTCATATTTGGTAATACTGGGTATTAAGGGGTTACCCCCACTTGCGATTTTGAAAAAATCGATTTTTTTATTGCATTTTTTTGAAGTATAAGTATCTGAGAATATGTCCTGAAAATTTCAAGTCGATCCGAACAAAATTGACTGAGATATGAGCGTTGAAAGAGAAGAATCCGTTGTGTAAACGACCGGAAATTGAAACTTTAAACGCGTTTTTCTCAAAATGGCATTTCTGAAGTCGGTGACCAAGATTACTCGAACACTAATGAACCGATCTTCTTGAAATTTTGCAGGCTTATTTAATACATAAAAATGTAGTCTTTAATCGTTCGATTTTTTTTTTCGAAAAAAATGGCCGTTTTATAGCCAAAAAACGGCTGTTTTTTTTTCGTTAAAATCGAACCATTAACTTTGACTGTCCGCCATTTTGTGAAAAATGAATATTTTTTAAAATCCTTCGATTAAAGACTAGTTTATACTTATATTTGACTAAATCTATCCGCATTTTTTTTTTCAGATGATCCACTTCGCCGCAATGTTGGTCACCGCAAACCGTGTATATAAAAACATTATTTCATTGACGGCCATTTGCCATTAAACAATGTAATATTTTTCAATAAAACATTACTGACATTTCTTCAAGATGTGTTCTTTAAGATGGTATATTGATCGATTAAAAAAGTTTTGTAGTTTTCTTTAAAGAAATTCATGAAAAAGGCCTTTTTTGCGCTACAAGTGGGGGTAACGCCTTAATTGTTTGTAAAGTCCTGACCTCATCGTCCCAAAACTTTCACCAGAAAAAAAAAATATCGAAAATCGACACGTTTTTCGGGCCCCAACTTTATGCAGAACGGTTCAGTAGCATCGATACGATTACGGAGTAACCCTACTGATACATGGTTTACGGAGCATTCCTTCTTTGGGCAGGTCTACCCTATTTCACAAATAACCACTATCGCTGCCCATGCCCCTTTCGTAATTCATTGTGAGTAGAAATAACAAGTTACGAGGTAGAAATTAGAAGCACAAAGCGCGAAACGTAACTCTTGTCCTCGTTCTTTCCTTCGATTGTACGCCGCAGATATTGCTTTCGTGTATGAGCATTCGTCAATGTCCAAGCCAAAACCCCTCGCAATAATGTCATCGCCGCGCGCTCGCTATACGGCTGACCCCGTACCCTACGGTAAAACTATACCCTCGATCGCGGCTGTTTCGTACTTTCGGCACGTTCGCCAAAGCCTGTAGCTTATACCTCCCTCCGCACATTCGAAATGACGTATATATATATGTGTTTTTTTTTCTATACGTCTAATACATATTATTGATAAATCCGCATCGACGTAGCCCGACAATAACGTCTTATTTTCTCGTTCAATTCCGAGGCTTGTCACGCGATATAACCGAACTTTTCCCGCGCTGTGAAAGTTGGAAAGTGTCGTAATTGCATGTTTTCGATAGTCATCAAATCCTGGGTGGTTGTACCTATTTTTACAAGCTTTTATTTAACTCGACTCGGTGGAGCCGGGTTAAAATTCCGAACTTCAAATTATCAGAATGCTCAATACTCCGAAAATATACTACCCCGAAAGAATTTTATGCGAAAGACCAAAACTCCGAAAATCTGAACACCGTCAAAATCATTCGGCTATGGAAATTTTAAAAGTTTCAAAATTTTCAATAAATCGACGAATTAGGTCGAGATTTTTTTATTTATTAAGAAGTGATTTTACGTCAATTTTGAAATTTGTCTAGACAATGTTATACGTTCTGCATCATTTACAGTCAACTGTGTAGACTTTCGATGGCATAATCTTGACGAACCTTTTAATTTCGGAACATTAAAATTAGGAATTTTAAGGCAGGATTCTACTTTGAAACTTTGAAACTTTGAAATTGTATGAAAACACCCACCTGGAACACGTCGAAGGCATATTATATGGCCCAGGCATCGCTGATTGAGGGTAAGATAATTTTTTCTATGATTTATCACTCACCAAAACTTTAAACGCGTTTTTCTCGAAACGACATTTTCAAGTACCGTGGTCGTGATAACTCAAAAAGTACTGAACCGATCCTTATGAAATTTGGAACACATATTCTATATGTGTGTACCAACCGATCCAACTACAATCAACTTAAAATTTTGATGAGAACTATTTTTTTATTGCAAAAAAAGACCCAAAAAAAACGCATTTTTTTCGTATTTTAGCCGCCATTTTGTTAATTTTGCACGTATATAAAATATTCTAGTTAGGTCGGTTCCTGAAGACATACTGAACATGAAACTATTTGATTTTTTTGTTTCAGACCATCCGTCGGGAAGATTTCACGACCACGGCAACGGTGCCTGCTTTTCGAGGCGTTGGCTTTAAACATATTTTACGTGTACAAAAAATGAATAAAATACATTAAAATTTTTTTTTTTATGTACTTAAAGAGTGTATTTATTGAACAGTTTAAACCCCATATCGATATCTTTAATAGTATTCTCAGAAAAAATTCACGAAAATAGCGTTTTTTTTCATGGTTTCAAAGTAGAATCCTGCCTTAAACCGTCGGCGCATCCAAAGCTCGGCATTTCAACCCGGCCCTCATGTCAAGATCATGACAGCGAAAGTATACACAGTTGACTGTAAATGATGTCGAACGTATAACATTGTCTAGACAAATTTCAAAATTGAGGCTAAATTACTTCTTAATACAAAAAAAAAGTCTTGAAATAATTCGTCGATTTATTGAAAATGTTGAAACTTTTAAAACTTCCATAGCCGAATTATTTTGACGGTGTTAAGATTGTCGGAGTTTTGGTCTTTCGTGTAAAATTCTTTCGGAGTTTTGATCTTTCGGGATACTAGTTTTCCGGAGTTTTGAGCGTTCTGACCATTCAAAGTTCGGAATTTCAAACCGGCCTCATCTTGAATTTCGGAACATTAAAATTCGGAATTTTAAACCGTCAGAGCATTCAAAGTTCGGAACCTCAGCTCGGCCCCGACTTGATGTGCGATGCAAAACGGAATATCGATATTTCACCCACTTCCCGGATACTTAGAGCTCTGAAATTTTGCAAACATGCATGTAAAAGTTGACGATGCATAATTCAACTTAAAAAAAATATCCATAAAATGTTCAACTCCTCGTGTAAAATTAGGGATATCTAATTATCCATATAAAATCTCACTGACACATACAAACAAATTCGTAGCCGACTGTGTTTGTTTGTGAACAGTTCATATGCAGCAATTAGTCGTAAGTTCAATCCCAATTACACTCTTTGTTATTTTTTACAAGCATTCCAAGTTCCTAACGTACAAACTCGTAAACTAGTAAACTTCGAGTAACAACTAACTAATAAAATCAATTAAAGACTTAAAGTAGAAAACAATTTATATGCAAAAAATATTTTTAAAAACAAGCTTTTATTTAATGCACTAAAAAGTAGAAAACATTTTTTTTCACCTATATGTGATTATAAATAAAAGCTTGGGGTGCTCAAAATTTGGACATATAATCTTTAATTTACACGAATCCGTTAACATATCAACTGTATTTAATTTACAGTAAATCAACCTTGGATTTCTCAAAGAAAAATTCTGAAACTGAGTATAAACATGTGATAATAATTTCTCTAATTACTATTGTGCCAAATTAAATACGGCTAATGAAACTGAATTGATCAACTTTATTAAACATTTGAAAAGTTAAGCGCCACAAGCTTTTATTTATAGTCACATATACGTGACTTGGTAAAAAAAACAATTATTTTCTACTTTTTAGTACATATAAAAGCGTGTTTTTTTTAAATATTTTTTTAGTGCCTTGAGTCACACACGATCTGAAATAACATCTGGCGATGTTATTTCGTTGATAACGTACAAATTAATGCGCGTTTTTAACTTTAATCAAAATCAGATCGAAACGCCAAACTTTGCCTAACGGGTTATCCCTAGCTGTAATAATCGAAAACAGCTCCTTTTTGGGACTTTTTTGGAGAAATGCGTGAGGCTACATTTTTACAAAAATGAGGTATTTGGAAAAGTATCATCTGAAGAACACGCTGTCATTTTTTGTGTGAAAATATTTAATCATAGTCGATTGAAAACCGATGTCGAGAAGCACCGTAAAACGCGATTAAATTGACATTAATAATCTTTTGAATTTTTTGTTTCGGATTATCATGCCTTTACACAACATACTTTTTTCATGCCTTTACACAATCATAAATTTTGAAGTAAATATACATTCATATGCTACAACAAAAAATTGTTTTCCAACCTACAAGAGTGGACCTCTATACGGAAAAAAAGTTTGTACCGTTAATGGAAGTTTTCAAAGAAAAAAATCTTTAAAATAGCTTATTAACTAAGGGTAACTATGGCGGTTTTGGGGGCTACTTTAACAGAGGGCCAAATTACGGTTTAAATGTGTGCGCATTAAAATATGTTTAAATTTGTTATTCAAGTTTATTATAATGTTGCTAAAATTGATTGTAATGTTGCTCAATTTGATTTTGATCTCAATGATAATTATAATACTGATTAAGTGCCCATAATAGTATGCTAGGTACTTGATATTTTTATGTAAAATGTTTCTTTAACAAGATGACAATTTGATTGTAAAAAATCGTTGTTTTTTATTTAATTCCGTGCATAAAATATTAAATATTTAATCTGACCTTCTTATACATTGATTCTCATCATTATATTGACTTCCTTTAACATTTCATAGCCAAAGGACACAATATTCTATTGGAGCAAAAAAAAGTTAGAATTTCGGATGTTAAAAAAAAAGTAACCTACAAAAAACTTCCAAAACCTATTAAAAATAATCCCATTTTACGGCACCTCTTGAAAACATATTTTGCGGTCAGCAATACCCTCCTAAACCAGATTACTAATATCAAAAAGTCAAACAGAATTCGTCGGTATAACAGTTTATCTTGTTCACCAGGCCAGGCTGTAACGTTCCCGAATTAATCGCGATTATTTCGTCCGCCAATAAACTTTCCCGCGCGCAGCAACCGTCGAAAGTTGTTCTTCCTCCGAGCCTGCAACTTCCAGCGCATACCCTTAAAAAAAGGCGCACATCTTAGATACATTGGCTTTCCACGAGCTGAAAGCACTTGCAATGCCCTCAGATGTATTTCAGTAACATTACTTGCTTCTTCCCTAACCGGTAATCCCAGTAATGTAGTTTGGAACAGAAAAAAAAGAGAAGTCATAAAAAAAATAGACGATTGATCGCGGGTTCTGCCGGTGAGGGAACAAAGACTCAAAAGCTTGCGCCACGGAAGTCACGTCCATAAATAGAGCACTGGTAATTGTCACAACCAGGTGGACGTACAAAAAGTTGGAAGCAGCAGCCAGCAATAGAGTACGACCAAGCGTGATGGATCCGACTCCTAATACCACTGGTCGGTACTGTGGTCATCGAGAATCGACCTTAGCTTTTACCAAATACATTTACAGGGTGTCCGAAAACTGAATGCGTTCCCTGAAATGGGAGGTTGAGGTTGAAATTCTGAGTCGATTGATATAAGCATGTATGGGTCTCAGATCAACCCCTGAATTGTTATTAATTTTTTAAGGCGGGCCAATCAGGTGCGCCCGATAAGCCACGCTGGCTTATCGGGCGCACCTGATTGGCCCGCTTTAAAAAATTAATAATAATTCAGGGGTTGATCTGAGACCGACACATGCTTATATCAATCGACTCAGAATTTCAACCTCAACCTCCCATTTCAGGGAACGCATTCAGTTCTCGGACACCCTGTATATACCGAAGGCGAACGATACGAAGCCGTGTCCCCGGCAGTCGTAATGGTTCAATGGTGCACACTCGTAAAACCAATCGCCCGACTCGTCTTTGGAAAAGCCGGAAGAGGACTCCGGCACTAATATCACGAACCTCGTTAATGCTGACAAACCGATCCGATCGATGCACAAATTCGATAGACTGTGATTGACTTACGAGACAACGACTTCCACCATTTATAATTCAGACACGAGATTAAGACAGGACATTGAATTCCGATTGGACGTCCTTTTTTTTGTTAAATTGCTTGTTTCTGAACAGTTTTTTTGTCATTCTTCGTACTGACTTTCACGAAGATCCAGAATATTCTTGAGGTCTGTAGCCGAAGTGACAGATGTTCGGCGGCTGCAATCGTGAGTTTTTGCAATTTTTCTCAAAAACGGCTGAACCGAATGCGTGGAAATTTTCATAGTCGACGTCCAATAACCAGAGCAAGGACCTGACACTCTCCGATTTTCCCGATTTCGAAAAAAAAACACAGGTTCACTGATCACAGAGACCCTGATGTTTGAGATTTGTAGGAGGAAAATGACAGAATCACTTACCAGAGAAAACTTAACTATAACTGAAGAAATCTTAAGGGGTTACGTGGGTTTCGAAGCCAAAAAAAGCATATTTCCTCTATTAAAATTAAAAACAATATATAAATTATTTTATTCAAAATTTTAAGCTCATACAAGAGAAACATTTCAACAATATTTAAAAAAACTTTCATCCAAAAATTTGGGAACTACAGCTAGTGGAACCTGGTTTCCGGAGACCCCTTAAAAAAAGTATTCTCGTGGTGGTCAGGGTAATTCATGATAGCTTTATCCGAAATTAAAAGACCAATTTTTTCTCTTAGTAGATATGTATTGCTGCTGATTGACGGATGAATTTTAAAAAAAATTGAAGTTTGAATTTTTTGCAGAGTTGTATGCAAACCACCTCAATTTTTGGTGCAATTTACACTACGTATAGCCATGTAAAATTAGTTGTATTCAAAAAAAAATCTGCGTCGCTCCCGGCTGGTCTTTCTCAACGAGGGAAATTCGCAAAGGGTCTCTCTTCTAGACTTTTACTCCAATTGACTTAAAACTTTGGGAGAATATTCGAGACATGTTGTACTATTAGATAATAAAAAAAAATTTAATGATTTTTTTGCAATTTTCAAATTCTTGTAACCCCTTAACGGACAATGTCGTGGTCCACACGCTGTGAAAATGGGAATACATTTGCACATTTCTTTGCCCACGAAAAGGACGGATTTCGATTACGTTTATTCTGATTTTCCCGTGTAGCTAGTAGCATTTTATTTCATCCAAGGCACACGATCCGCCAGGCGGAGAAGACCGTGGGGAGTTTTTCGAATTTTTCTCGAAAACGGCTGAACCGAATTACTAAAAAATTTTACAGTCGACTTCTGATTGCTAGAGGAGGGACCTAAGACTCCCCGATTTTCGTGATTTTGAAAAACAACTTTATAGATTCGATTACCCTGGGAAAGTTTTTTCGAATCGAGCTTGGAAACGACGTTTCGGTTGAACTAATCGCAAATCGAAGAGAAGTAGGTCCTGAACACACTAAAAAATTCCAAAAACTATCGCGTAGGTAAGTGTTGATAATTGTGACAGGAAACGTGCGTGTTGTTCACTCCCACCGACCATGTATTTTATACGTATACGGCAATAGTGTACCAATACTATTGCCGTATACGTGTTATGTTAGGGGTTAAAAGTTGTAAAAGTCAAAAAACCACATTATTCAAAACCAATATATTTCGTCAGTATATCATCTCATAAATGTTCCCTGAAAATGTCAGGTGATCGGATCAAAATTGACAGATTTATAGGCTGTTATGTTAACGCCCGTCGACACGCTCGGAGCGTCGTTCAATACTTTAAACGCTTTTTTCTCGAAAGCACGTTTTCAATGTCGGCAAGCAAAATATCTCAAAAACTACTGCGTCGATCTTTTTGAAGTTTTTAGGGCTCTGTCAAGATGTAAAAATATAGTATTTGATCGAAGGATTTATTTGTGATGTATAGTTTTGATTTGACAAACGAAAAATTCCCATTTTTTTTTTTTTAAATCTAGACTCATTTTTAACACGCGCCATTTTGTTTAAATTTGATATTTCGGGAATTCCTTTGATTAATTATAGAATAAACTGATATACTGACGAAATTCGTTTGATTTTTTGAGTTTAGATAATGTGGTGCAGAAGACCATTACTCACAGCAAAAGACGTTTTCGAGAGGAGCTTCCCAAACGTCGACTGAAAATCAATCATAATTGAGGCGGATCTTGAATTAGAAGGTCCAAAAAAAGCGTTTTTTCGGGATTTTTTTTAGAAGGGAAACAAAGAGCTCTGCAAACTTTGAGGTATCTTTCTATGTATATTTGAAATGTATACAAAAAATGTTCAACATGAAATAATAAATGACTGCAGATTTATCAGCCTATTCCATGTGCGTCTTGCCACTGCAGTCCCCAATCGGCGGAAAAGATGCAGCTCGTAATTCTTGACGGAAACCAAAAACCAATAAACTTTTCAATTGTCATATATTTTTCTTCTGGGTGAATTAAGAAAAAGCTTGAAAAAATCGTGAAATTATAACTTTTCTCAGGTTTGAAAAAAAGGGTTTCAAAAAACACTTTAACGTGCTATCAAAATGAGTTAAAAAGACTTATTCAACGACCTTTTTAATTGACTTGGAAGAGATTTTCATACAGAAGAAAATAAACATTGGTTTGATTCAATAGGTCGTTTAGTTTTCTTCCTATCACGCCCGCCAATTTGGAAAAATCGTGAAAATGAAAACTGAAGAAAACGCCCTTCAAAGTGTTCAATAAGAGGAAATATCAATATCAAATATCAATCGCTTCTCTGCTTTTGGCCTTGTATCTTCGAAAATATTTACAATTGGCATCTGTAACTTTGTAAATTTATTCTTGGATAGTTTATCTATCGATTTAAGCAATTGAAAAAAAAAACGATTTTTCGAATCTTTTAATTCAGGCTCCGGCCTTAAACATTTTTACACAAAAAAATTACAGCTTATTCTTCAGATCATACTCTCTCAAATACCTAAATTTTCTGACCAATTATGATCACGATTCTCTATTTTTTTTTATCCCAAAATCAGCTGTTTTCCAAAAAAGGTTTCAAAAAGCCTTCAGATCATACTTTCTCAAATACCTAAAATTTTTCTGACCACTTAAGAGGGAATGATACCTCATCGCGGTCGGTATGGTAGAACAATTATAGATTCCCAAAAATCTCGAAAACGGCTCGAAAACGGATGTAGATTGGCTTATCATAAGCCAATCTAGTTTTTTTTCTCAAATTCAGAAAATTTAAGGGGAAGACAGCAGTTCGTCTATCTATTTGACGTCGTTTGGCAAAGTTTCGACGGGATCTGAAGAGCCGTTTTCGAGATTTTTGGGAATCTATAATTGTTCTACCATACCGACCGCGATGAGGTATCATTCCCTCTTAACATCACGATTTTCTATTTTAAAAATCCTAAAATCAGCTGTTTTCCAAAAAGGGTGTCGTGTCATTAAAAACCGACGGATTATCAACCCCGTAACGCCGGCTTCGAAATTTTCCCGCGTGCTTAATTTCGTCTTGATAAATAAATAAAAATTGTACGCTCATTTATCAATAATCACACTTCGAATGGAGTGGCCCAGATAGAAAAAAAACCATCTTGCTATTCGTGCTTGTTATATTTTTGGCACATAATCTGTGCGAGCGCGGTACGTTTTTCGCTGGAACGTAATAACGAACACGCAATAAGCTCTTACAAGAGCGCTTCGTTAAAACAGATTCGGCAGTGCGCTACAGTTGTTTTCCACCGTAACCAGAGACTCGCGATTCTTGAAAATACCTGGACGCTCGTTTTTGTTTAAAATTCAGCGCCGGTACATGCCCGTTCGTACGCATAAATAAATATAATCCAATTTCGCGAAAATTTTGTGTACGTTAACTGGCTAATTGGATATTCCTTAAATTTGTAATCCCTCCATTTTCAGCACGCCCGCGAAACGTGCAAAAAAGCTTCCACCGCTTGACGATCCAAAATTGAGTATCGCACGATGCAGCGTGATGGGACTGTTTCAATTGCATAAAGATAACCTTTTTACCGCAAGTACGTTACGTGCGGATTTCCGATTAATAACGCTATCAAGTTTCATTACCTTTCGCGTTAAATAACACACTATTAAAAAAGGTAAAATTTTCAACACATTTACCATGCTAAATTTATCAGCCGGATACGGGAAATAAAGATGCTTGTATTTTTATACCTAAATTGTATCTGTTTAAATAAAAAAAATGCTTTTTATCGACTTTAATTCATAATAACATCGGGAGGAAAAAAACATGTAAAGAATGTACCCGGCAAATGGTTAAAGCTGAAGGAGCTGTTTTACATTGAAAGTTCACTGAAGAGCTTCCTAATAAATCTCTGAAAGGCGTCGCACGTCACTGTCCTCTCGGAAGGAAAATCGCATTTTATAAGGTACCACTTGACGGCTCCGGATCCAACAAAGGGCAGGAAATATCTGCAATTTCTCCCTTTTACATGCCAATGGTTCAGGAAAAAAGCTTCGCCCGTTTCCACGCCAACTTCGCCCCATCAGACAGACAGAAAAAACGTCAAAAAATTACAGATACGGTCTCAGCATCGGATTCTAATTTTACCAGCTTAAGGGGAGATATACACCTAGATGGTCGAGGTCGAGGATTTAGAAGCCATGAACATTCCGTCGACCGTAGAAGACCTAGACTATGGGCCTGGTATCGATGATTCCATGTAAGTTGACAAATTTCATGATTTATTCATTCCCAAATTTTCAAACGCGGATTTTTCTCAAAACCACGTTTTTCAAATCGGTACCCAAAATTTCTCGAAAACCAATAAACCGATTGCCTTGAGGTTTTTTGTGGTTATTCGATACACCATTGTCTAGTACTTGTCATAGGATTTTTTTTTTTCGTTACTTAGTTTTTGTTTTATAGGCAAAATAATAACTAATTTTTGGCCCAAAAATCACTATTCATGTTCAAACGTCCGCTATTTTGTCAGAAATCGATATTTTCAAAATTGGCTATGACAAGTACTAGATTATAGTATCTAATTTAATAATCTTTTTGGTTTTTTTTTTCATATGATTTTTTAAGAAACGTCAGTGGGTACCGTATACGCAGATTTTTTTACGACGCTCCAAGGATCACACAATATCCTTGTATATTTTCGATATTTTTAAATAAAGAAAATTAAACATATTTTTCAATGTATATACTTTTAGATAATTAAAACCCCAATCCGGAATTTCAAATAGTTTTCCTTGAAAAAAATCACAAAAATGACCTTTTTCCGGCTCCTAGGTGTATATCTTCCCTTAAGACGGCACACCACTGTGACGGGTCAAGACGAACGTTTTTTTGTGCTTTTTCTCAAAGTGTACATGTTTGGGAATATGTGAAAAAAAATTAAGTTGAAATATTGAAAATTGACGACGTTACAGACGATTTAGTGACAGTAGGTAGTGCAACGACTTACGTGTACTAAAACTTTCAATCGAGTGTTTTTCCCGAAATTACTTTTTAGTTCATGACTAAATATAATTCATGACTCGAAACTATAATTGTCCGATTTTCGATTTAAAAAAAACCAAAATTTCCGTATTTGCAGTAGCTATCGTCGTGCGTAGACGCTTTTTTTATTAGTATTTTTTAAGCCCCCAAATATAAGTAAATTTTTTTCCAAATTTACAGTTTTTTGGACATCTGCCATGTTGTGAATTTTGTTCTTTCGGAAAACGCCTACATGCAACGAGAACTACATTTACATAGATTGAAAAACGTTTTAATTAAACATTTCCAGACCAACCATTGTCAAGTTATATAAACCGAATGAGTTTCAGATCTGAAATTTGGAATATTTTGTGTAGAATGTTGACCAAAAACCGAATATTGAATAAGAAATTCAATTGAATTATTTTTCATGGGGGTCCCATACATGAAGGAGGAGCAGAATTTTTTTTTCTTTCTTACCCTCGTATGTGTGGCGTCATTTTTCAAAGCTCATTGACTAGAGTACAAATATATTTTGTACTCTACCTTTGTACCCCCAAAGTTGTCAGTTTTAGACCATTTTTGTTACGGGGTCTATCTCAAAAGCTAACTAGTTACGAATTTGGAATTTCTCTATATTGTGTACCATATACTGTATTTAAACAACAACTACTGAAAGCGCCGATTCATAATGTGGTATATATAATAATTTATTGTATACATAATACAATAAATTTGTAATGAAAATATATAAAATTATTGTTATTTAAATATTTGCAATACCAAATGACTTATTTTTGGAGTCTGTACCAGTCAAAAAGGAGAGATTGACGTCACGGAAGAAACGAGATTTCAAATTTAAAAAATACTGTAGATCGTATATTTCATTTATTTATTTTCGCCTTCTCTTTTTCTGCGAAAAATGTGACAATATTGGCAATTGGCTGATACCGAATCGTAATATTTAAATATTAAATTAGTAAAATATTTGAATTTTAATATTTAAGTATTAAAAAGTAAAATATTTAAATAACGATAATTTTATACATTTACATTATTAGCTTGCAGCAAAAGTATACAAAGCTTCCTTCAGCTATCATCACCCCATATGGTTTCAGTTAAGTACTACCTAAAAACTAAGACAGAAAAAAACAATACCTAATTAAATATCTAGTTTAAAAAAATATTAATTCGTCATATATGTACGGAGCCCTAATAGAGCGAGGCCCGACTCGCACTTTACCGAGTATTTTTTCATTAAAAATTTACACGAAATAAGTTCAATGTATGCTTAATAACATACCTTTATTTCCAAGTCCCAAAAAAATAATCCAGTAGACAAAAAAATCGGAAAAAAAGAACTTTTTCGCGAATCTTCGGACACTGCAATATTGGCAACATCAGTAAGACCGATTTTAACCCTTGTCAGTCACACCTCCAGATTGTGACGTTGGGGGTGTAATCAACCCCACTCACTTCGGAGGGTGCTAAATAATTGAAAAAATGAAGAAAAAAATAATACAATGCATTTTCAACCCTTGTGTATAAGACCGTGCCGATTATTTTCAAGTCGTGTAATTTTTAATATAAAAAAAAGTTTGAGAAAAAAAAATTCTGGAAGGTCGAAAAACGGCTGGGGTTGATTCAACCCCGACGACTGTTAAGGGTTGAAAGAAATTTCAAAAAACGGCATACTCCATGGAGTTCTCACGTGTAAACAGATGAGCAGCAGGCCGAAGGAAAAATCGTTCCTCATATCAACGGAAAATACTTCGAAGTTTTTGTTCGTACGCGTCGAAGATAATTTTGGACGTAGAAGGTTAATTGCAGCTATTCGGTGTCCGGTTAATGTCTGTCGAAAATGACTCGCGTGGTGCGCGAAGGCGCGAAAACGCTCGGAAGGACCTCGTTCTGGCAAACTCATCATATTATAGCTCATCCGGCTTTATCTATCCGGTTCGCTCGTTAGCCGCTATTTCCTTCGAGGACTAAGCAAAACAAATGTCTGTAGTTACAGGAGCAATTTCGGTGCTCTATAACGTTGACGACTTCGTCCATTAGGCATCGATTTGTCAGAACGCGTTGGCGAGCCAACCAACCGGATGAACATAAGAGCAGTTGTTCAATACTGTTGATGGTTCTTCGCCAAAACGAATCGGTGTATCGATCCATTTGATTAACGGGCTACATTCGACCCACCTGCCTAGGGGGTCAAAAAATTGCAATTTCCAAAAATATTTGTATTCGATTGTATCCCTTTCAGCTATATTCCCTGAAAAATTCATTGAAATATTCTTATAATTGAATGATTCAAACTTCAAACGCCTTTTTCTCGAAACATTGTTTTCAAAGTCGGTGGACATGATATCTCGAGAACCACTTGACAGATTATTTCCAAATTTACAGGAAATACGATGAGAAACATTTAAAGGTCGTTGACGATCTCACTTTTTTTAAATTGATCATCACTTTTTTAATAATTACGTAAACACGGCGACCTTTTCCATAGATTTTAGATGCTCGAGTTTCAATTCGTCCGGACGTTGTTAAAAATAATTATTTGAAAAATCGACGATCGTCAACGACTCGTATTTATCGTTAACTTGAATAACCCGTTTGGTTTTTAGATTTCGGATGGACCCGTTCAACCTGGAGAGTGTCCACTGTCAAACGTGGTGAAAAAAATTTTCTCACCTTCCGGCGGCCATGTTTTTGATGATTTTTTTAAGGCTCTCAATATATGTACCCTTGCGTTCAAAAGAATGCGTTTCTTTTTCATCAACCGTTTCCCAGGAAAAAGGGAATTTGGCTATTTTCTCGGGCCTCTAGGTATGATAAAACTTAGAAAAATGTGACTAGCGGAAAATTTTTCGCAGTCGCGACTTGTCAGAGAAAATGTAAAAATGTCCAAATACACTAAATTTGTCCGAAATGGTGGATTCCGATTTATAGTTGGTTATTATAAATCATCGTGACTCATTTTTATTAAGTGCCACTGTAATATACCAATGATTCCGTAGGGCCCCTCTTGCGCCCCCACAAAATACGACCATCCGCGAAAGGAATACCTTAACGGGTCATCCGTCTCTGGAAGCCCAATTTGAAGGGTCAGAATGATAAATTTTATTCTAGTAACACATTAATTGGAATAAATTAATTTTTTCCCAGCATGTTGTACACATGTTTGTGGTTACAATGTCATTTTTTCGGAAGAAAATCTTTTAAAGTGTTTCGTGGTGCTGCCGTTGGCGTTGCAGTCCTCCAGCGGCGAGGCCCGAAACGGCGGGATCTCTACCAGGCTCAAATGTAATTTGAAACGAAATCAAAAAAAAAAATCTTCAAATATATTCAACTGGCTATGGGTTCACAATCCACTTTTCGAAATTTCGAAAAATACCAAAAATTACAGCTTCTCCAAAGAAAACCTCATTTTTCTCTTGAACATCAGCATGCTGAAGTCATTGTTATTAACAAATGATTCATCCAATTGAAAAATGCGATCGTGAACCGAAAATGACTACTGTTTGAACGCCAACGGTGCAAATTCAAGTCAATAGTGCGAAAGTTAATTAAGGCCTCAGGCCACTGTAGAGGCCGAAAAAAAAGGCTTTTCGAGAATTTTTTTTTTCAGAAAAACTAAAAAATAAATCGAGATTGCAAAAAAAGGTGATCATCATACATATCAGTGACTATATACAATAATTTTTTTGAAACGATTAATTTCAAAATGGCGGCTGTGGAGGGGTTATATAAAAACTGCATTTTTAAGTTGGTCGGAAACATAACGCAGACAATTTTCAACCGATTCACTTGATATGTACAATATATCTTGGAAAATATATTGTCTATGGAAGTACGTAGGATTTTTTTTTATATTGCATAGTTCATTTGTTGTTAACGATTCTTTTGGCAAATTTTTGGAAAGTGAAAAATTTGCTTCAAAAATCGTCAGATAATTGTTAATAACAAATGAACTATGCAATATAAAGAAAAAATCCTACGTACTTCCATAGACAATGTATTTTTTAAGATATATTCAACATTTCAAGTGAATCGGTTGAAAATTGTCTGAGTTATGTTTCCGGCCAACTTAAAAAATGCAGTTTTGAGATAAACGCTGCACAGCCGCGATTTTAAAATTAAGCGCTTCAAAAAAATTATTGTACACAATCACTGATACGTACGATCAACACCTTTTTCGTAATCTCGATTTATTTTGTAGTTTTTCTAAAGAAAAAAGAATCCTCAAACAGCCTATTTTTTCGGCCTCTAGAGTGGCCTAACCCTTCAAGATATCAATCCCGCCGTGTCAAGATATGTAGTTTCGATATAATCGCCGTTCAAACTTGACGAGTCGCGGCAAAACCGACGCACACTGTTTCCACAAAATAGGTGTAACTTCGTCAATTTTTAGACTTTCAGGGTCCGGTTGGTTTTAAAATATTCTACAAAGTTCACATTACAACAATATGTACAAAAAAAAACGATTTTTCCAAAGTTTCCAGACACGGATACCCCGTTAAATGGAAAAGCCGGATCCAAAAACGCGTCATTCGGCTTTGATGATGCGGAAAAAAAAACGTCTCCTTCCAACGATCCCCGGCCCGAAAAATACATTCGGCAGTAGTGCTAAACACTGAT